>OY978009.1:6463359-6902276 GCA_963854515.1 Pandemis heparana | reverse complement strand
GCCGCCTCTCGTCTGATATAAAGAATAAATCATGAAAATGCGAAGTATAATTCTGTTTCACTTACCTGAGAAAATGACGACAGCCGTAAGCAGCGCGTAGTGGATGTTGTCCAACGCCATGGCGTACATGCACCGACAGAAGTGCAGTAGGTCTTCGATGACGTACGCCATGCCGGCCTTGCGGTAGTTGTCGCGAGTGTACGCCTGGTTGTTGGCGAACAGCACACTGTCTGAGGCCGCGTCGTACCGCCGCGCGACTCGGAGCATCATTACCTCGCTTGAGCATGCCTGTGGATGGCACGGATATTAAATTATTTAAAGATGTTCAACTAGCTTCTGCCCGCGACTTCTATAATCTCTTAAACTAATGTTGATAGTATTCTGCAATAATTATTTATGTTGCGACTCTAGGCAACTACTTTTGACATGTTTATCGCTATCCTGCGGGTACTATGCAGTTTTTCGGGATAAAAAGTAGCCTATATTTTAATCTAGGATATCAACTATGCCCATTCCAAATTTGACCCAAATCCGCCTAGTCATTTCAGTGTGAAGAAGGAACAAACATACACACTCACATCGTCACATCCATCTATCCATCCATCCTCACAAACTTTCGCATTTATAATATTAGTAGGACTAGGATTGTAATTGGAAGTAATCGTGTTGATTAGCGATAGGACGGTGTTGTGTGGCCATTGGTTTAAATGTGTGAGGGATTTTATTCATAGGTATATAAAAGAAAAAAATCACTAAATAACGTATGACTAAGTTTCCAGCCATTGCTGGATTGGAAGAAATTGATATCATTCGCTTTCAGCTTTGATCGTTAAGGTATCTTTTTAAAAGATTCTAATTTTCCGTGTAAAAGACTCTACGTAAATTGTCTACCTAAAAGTTATGAAAGATATTCTGTAATACCTTAAGCAGCGTGATTTGATCAGGCTGCGAGATCTTGGCAAAACCTGGCAGTCCCTTCGCGAACTCCACGATAAGCTGGACCGTGAGGATGGTCATCTCTGTGATCTGGCGGAAGGGTGTGTCCGACTCTTCGTCTTCGTCGTCAGCCTGCTGCCACGTCTGAAATGGTATAATTAATGGAACTCGTGTTGACAAATCGAAAATTTCAGAAGCCTGCAGAATACTAATGGTAAGTTGGTAACAGCCTGTATGAGGCACAAATCATATCAAAAGTTGATACAAATTGTCATGGCAATAAACGCTAGTGATATCAGCAGTAGGCAAGTCTGCTTTTGCCTAAGATCAAAAATCAGACTGAGTAGGTACTGATATTATAATAGTCTGATTTTGTCAAAGATCAAAAATAACATTTACAGCAGAATGTAGACATGGTTTTTAAGCTAGGTTCATGCAAGTGTAAAAGTAGCACATTACCTGCGTAATCCTCTTCAGATCTTCATCAGAAGGCTGCTCGTACCCATCCTGGTACCAGATAAGCCTGGCGATGAGGAACTGCTGGTTGGGCGTCAATTGGGGGATGTTTTTCTGTCGGTTTGTCTCCAACAGCTTGTCAGATAGAAACCTTGGAACCACTTCGTGCTGTAAAGGAATGAGATTCATGTAGAAAACGATTATTAATGCAAACGGCGAAAATATGGAGATTTACTCCAAATTAAGTGAAAACCAATCTTCAAAGAAGACCTGAAGCCTTGGTAGTGCTAAGTATCGATTTTAAGAGTCCATTTTAAAATACGCTCATCCAAAATGTTTAGGGATATTTTTTATCCCAAGACAGTTTTAAACATTTCAATAAAGGAATATTATTACCGAGTCAAAAGATCAAATTTGTAGAGGGATAATGATTATCCCAAGGCTTTTTGATGTGTGTAGTTTAAACGGACAACACTCAACGATTTACTGTATGCTTCTTCTAGAAACTAAGGTGACTTACAATCCTCGCTGCTTCGGGAGGTGGAGGTTCACACTGCATGATGGGCGGCATGTGATCGTCAACTGTCGTCGTGCTGACAGGCAGTTTGTCCTTCTCCTTCTGAGCTTTCTTCTCTTTCCGCTTCATCGCGCACTGGGTCTCTGGTACGACGCACTCCGGCCTCATGCCCACAGCTAAGCACTTCTTCAGCCGGCACTCTTGGCATTTCCGTCGCATGTACATGTCCATTTCGCACGCGTGACCAAACTTACAAATATAAACTGCATTTTTGGTAACACTCCGTCTGAAGAAACCTGGAAAAAGAAAAAAGTAGTTATGACACTTCATATACGTAATCTTCTTTTTTCTTTGTGATAACAGTTTGTATTGATGACGTAATTGTTTTTGCACAACTTATTGTTATCATAACGTATTGGTACTTAGAAACAAATATACGTTCCTACGCAAAGGTTGGCTGAAAGGCAAGGGTCATTGACAGCGCGTGCACGGTCGTGGTTTCGGTAGCAATGATCTTATAGCTACGTGCAAGAAAATTAGAGGCCAAAGCGATATTCAAATGAATCTGATTCAGAATAAATGCCGGATACATTTTGGGACACTGACATCAGAAGTCTGTGTCTCGTATGAATTTAAGTGAGTACCTACGTACCTACACACACAACACGCGTTTTTTGTGCTTTAGGTTGGAACTAAACTATAACATTTGAATGCTTACTCGAAGTTTTTAATGGTTCATGTTTTGATGGCTAACTTCGAAATGAATTCTTCTGTGTACTGTTGAATGATGATGCTGGACCGGCATCTATACACCGGTGAAGGTTGGCGCCGATGCCCGATAGGCGTCAGTGAATCAAGTGGTAGACACGATGCAGACAGCTATTGTGACGTCTCGTCTCGACTATATGAATACAAAATGCACGCGCAGCTTACAACAGCCACGTCGACACAATGCGCCAATTCAGTGCTGAATTGGCACGTTCGTGGGCGATCAAGCAGGGCAAGGACAGACAATGTAACGTCTAGCTTAGCAACAGGAGTCGTGCGACATCGTAACAATAATGAAGGTTACACCCACGTTTATACGGAATAAGAAGTCCCTAATGGATGCTGACCATTTCAAGGTATGTGCCTACTTGTACGTACGCATATTTCTGTTATCTTACCTTTACACCCTTCACACGTGAGTGCGTTGTAATGATATCCGGAGGCTCTGTCCCCGCACACCAGGCACAGTTCCTCTTGCTGACGAGGCGCGGGGCCCTTCTTCTGCCTTCGGGCCTCGCCATCTATACTGCACCCGTTTATACTCGACGCTGGTGACAGTTCCTCGCGACCTGTAACAATGTAAATAGATATGTTAGTAAAATAGCTTCTGTCAGCGACTTCGTCTGCGTAGAATTATACACATAAACCTTCCTCTTGAATCACTCTATTTAAAAAAACCGCAACAAAGTCATGCGCGTAGTTTTAAAGATCTTAGCATACATAGGGACAGAGGAAAGCGACTTTGTTTTATACTATGTAGTGATAGTGATATTATTAATGTTGTTTACTGCGACCTGAATGCAACTGCGCAAAAAGATTCAAGCTCGAGTCCGGTGGCCCAGCGGGGCCGATGCCGAGAATGTCTAAAATCGGACGCTATAAAATTTGCATACATTTCATGAACCATTTGTCGAGTCGGCGGGCGAGTGAAGATCGTTTATTTTTTCATTTATACATGTTCATTCGTCGAAGAGATGTTTGTGAAGCGAAATGCATGCAAGTGATTTTCGGCAGTCACATGGACGCTTCCTGTCCGAACAAAAGCCGGCTAGGGCGACGGCGCGCATAGTAATCAGAGACCAGGACCTTTTATGTATTCAAGGCATAGACGACTCGGGTGATGGAAATGTAATGGCAATTGTCACTCATACAGTCGGAACTCCTTATAAAGTAAGCAGAGGCAATTGAACAACATTTTAAAACGACTTGCCACATTAGTATACTTACCCTAATACAGTAGTTAATCTTATAACCAAAAAACAATCTCAAAAGTAAAAGGGAAAGCGTAAAAGGCTTCCTTCTCGAGCGTGGGTGTCCATTGTAATTTGGTAACGTAAACAAAAGGCGAAACAGAGATGATTAAACACCCGGAGGGACAATAAGCACGTTTAAGACAGGGGAGGGGTCAATTAAAGCCCGTTGTCCCATTAATTTTATTTGCTTTTTTATTGTATCCATTAGACGTCGTCAGCCCGGGTCGGTGGCCGGCGCTGCTGTACCTGTGTTGCGCAACCGACCGAAATGGCCGCCGCCAAAAAACTAGTTCCACGTGGGATTCGAGCCGCGCTTGGAGGCCATGGCTGCCCGTTCGTCATACTCTGAGACTCTGACCAATCTCATAAGACATTCACTACAACGCGCAACCATCGGCAACCAACGATGTCTAGTGTTAATGTCATCGGTATTTAATTGAATGCGTCTGACTAGAACCTAATTAGATGGCAGGCAACGAGCGGCCATGTTTGTTCAACGATAAAAATACCTCAATAAAGAGGTCAAGAGCGACGCTTTATCGCCATTTGAGTATAGTGCCTACCATACACTGACCTGCACACAACACGAGTCATACATTGGCGCGTCAAGCGCCGACGCTACAAGCAAATTTCACAAAGTCTTTCTTACAAAGTGTTACTGAATATCTCTTTGAAATTATAAGGAAAACAGCCAGCCACCTTTCGTTCGTAAAATCTTAGATCTACTGATGCCACGTATCGAGGTCAAGTTGAATTTCACGATTTGGTTTACCGATAACGACCGCTTGCGGTTCAAATCAAGAGATCAAACCATACCGGGAGATGTTTATTGAGCGCTGGTAGATTTTTACTGTATATATTAATAAGTGGATGATAAGAGCGGTCGTCGGCCTTTTTCGAAACACGATTACAGATTACGAGCGTTAAATAACATTTTCGTGGATAACAATGATGCAATGGTCGAAACCGTCCGGTGAAAGTATCGGGGACAGGCCTAACTGGTTTGTCCTCGCCGACTTGTCGAAATGCTAATAAGAGGCGGAAAGCTATAAATTCTAATATATTGGTACCAAACACCGATTCGGATTCTTGATTTTGTAAGAATATTTTTATTTCATTAAATGAAAAGCGAAGCAATTTTTTGAAAATGTTTTACCTAAATACCTACCTACTGAGTTGTTGGTAGTATTGATTGGGTGCGAAATTAAGGAGGCGGCCGGTAGAAATTAAATTGTATTTAACTACAACGGCTACTTATTTTAACTGGAATATAAAAAAACATATTTTCAATTATATTGCTGTTGAAAAAAACCATTTGCCCTATTTCATGACTAAATAGAAAATACAATGTTTTATCAAATCAGAGTTCGTGAAAAAGAAAGCTAATCAAAAAGTTGAATGCACGGATGACCGAGTCAGTGTGTTATGTTATGCCTCAGCTGTTCAGTGTGTTGCGCTCGCGCGTCGAATGGAAGGTCTAGTTCGTGGCGCGTCGGCAACGTTCGGCCACGGTCGGGTCCTCGAGCGAGAGGCGCCGAGAGCGACAAGTGGGGCGCGAGCGTCGACCGGGGGCAGCGTGCGGCCTTGACTCTTGCGTCCCCCCTCCCCGCTCGCTTCTCCGCACCTCGCTCACCGCGCAGCCACATTATTTATCATAGCATCAGAGCTCGAAGCAAGCCCGCGATTCTCTACCGACTACTAATAATAACTCGTTTTTCCTCTCACGCGACTCTACTTTTTGCTCGAATCGCTTATTTCTTTAGACCACAATTGAGTTGGCATTAAGTAGCCATTAAAACAGGGAGCGCAGACGCCATGTTTTACAATGGGAACGTAAGCCGCTCTGCAAGGCACGTAGGCAGTAGTCGATTAAACAATACGCGAAACTTTCTACTGTGACCGACAGACAACGCAACCATTTCGCAGGCGGGCCGCGTCAGCGTCTAGTGAAAGTTGCCCAAAATATTGCACAACGAGCTTGCACACCACACGTAATTGATATTCGGGTGTGTGGCGAAAGTAGTAAGCCTAGCACCACGTGATCGGCGGTGACATCCATCGTAAAAGTAAAACTTTCATTGCGTGCGCCACTGGAACAACCGATTATGATTAATCTCGTTAGAAATTACGCTTGAATTCGCTTAGTGTTTTCATGCTCGAACAAGTAAGCAATGCTTAATTAATTGTATTAATTAATGTGAAAATCGAGCTGCATTCCAGTAACCGTCCATCCGCTGATCTGATTCTGATACAACGGACGGGGTAAAAACTGGTGAAAAAAGTGACGCACGTAAGCGATGCATCGACTTGGCGGAGAGTTAGACTCGCGATCTTACTTTCTACGATACTTTCTAGCAAGAGATGTGGGCCTGAGCCGGCGCAACTGGAGCGATCGGTTTCTCTATATGCCGGGAAAATTGGATTGAAATAGAAATCGCGAGGTGAAAATGGCGATTTTCACGTCGCACGCTATCGTGGAAACTGTTTTCATCTGGCTGTGATTATTCGAACAGGAGCGTGGTTGGGAGGAAGTGGGCGATAGTTGGTGGGATCTTTTAGGAGGGCGGACGCACCACGTGAAAGTGTTTACATCCGCCAGCCGCGGCGCTTGCACAGCGCATCCGGAACGGGTGGGCGGCCTATTCCTGAACTGCAATCCGTACACCATATCATTTGCGGGACACAAGCGGAAACTAGAAACTGACAACAGACGTATCTTTATACACAAGACGTCCGTCGCCACGTATCTAATTAGTATCAACTGAGCTTCACGCTATAAATTATAATCAAGCCATTGTCACCATCAACTAATAGCTACTGTCATAGAGCGCCGTTAGAGTTGAAATGATTAATTGCTCGGGTACATACATAAAAATAAAACGACGTAACCTTTTTTTAATACATTCGAATTAAATTAGGAGACGTTATTATGAAGCTGTTACAGTCAACGTGTCTCCATTAAAGCTCTCCGAATAGTTTAACTACTGTCGTGACACGACTATCAACGCGGCTCGAAGAATTCTTGAAATGCATTGCCCAAGTAAACTAGAAAGCGGCATTCAATCACATACTCCACGTGAACACATGGCTTCATACGACGACTGTAATGGATACGAACCCCAGCATATTTTTTTATTGACTAAGTACAGCGCACCCTCTCTTTTACTCGCGGGTGTTTTAATAGACGAAACTATGTTTTGTCTCAGTCTGCTCCCTAATTTAGTGAGCAGTCGTGGTGAGCCCACGCTCTGGCGCGCCTTTTTGAGTAAACATGGGAATGGTTAGGTAAATAGAAACCAAGGGAGATATAATTAGAATATGTACAGCACACTTTCCTTTCCGCTGCAAGTTTAAACTCAAGGCTTTTAAATGAGAAAGATAACTTTAAACAAGCTTTTAAATTAATTATCGTACAGATGTTCCTAAGAGGTGTTACTTAAGTACTGTTCCGTGTATTTAAGATAAAATAGAAGCGTTGGATATAAAGTTTTACCGGGAATTCAAAGTTTATAAATTCAACGTCAAAATTTTCATAGAATACCTGGCGGTGCTACAATTGGAAGCTTCGTTAAAATAGAATTAATTTAATATATACCTAAAATTAGTTCTGTTACGATGGACGCGCGCTAAACATATTTTAGCGCACCAACCAGAGTTGTAAAATACACTGAATATATAACCAGTATGTTGGATGAAAACCATTGTGTATTGTATTTTCTTCTTCAGTCGCCTTCAAGCTATAAAGAGGTCAAAAATATATTCCGAATATTTCTGAAACAGCGAGAGCAGTGTAAGAGCGTATTTAGATATTTTTGAGCATCTAGCTAGACAGCGATATATCTGATAGCGACTATACACAGACAAAACTGAATTGTTAAAAGTAAAATGCTAGAAGCCATCTTTGTCATGCTTTTGTCCTTTCTGGAACGTCAGTTGTGAAAACAGACGACTAAACTTTTATAAGGTGATAAATGAAACTTCTATCTCCTGATACTCATATGATAATTGTAAGCAATGTGCCAGCCAAGACCCCACGAAACATCCGAGATAAAATCGCGCCAGCATTTCGAATCGGACACAGAAAAATTTACGAGTGAGATACAGAGAAGTGAGCGAACTTTACTGCTGTTTAGTAAGAGAGTGCTAGTTTTTTTTTTATGTGAATAGGAAGGAAAACGAGCAAGTGGGTCACCTGATGGTAAGCGATCACCACTGCTCATAGACACCCGCAACCCCGGAGGGATTGCAAATGCGTTGCCAACCTAGAGGGCTAAGATGAAATGCCTCTTGTGCCCTTAATTTCCCCGGCTGTCTTACTCTCCACACCGGAACACAACAGTGCAAGCACTGCAGCTTGGCGGCAGGATTAGCGAGTAAGATGGTGGTAGCGATCCGGACGGACTTTGCACAAGGCCCTACCACCCGCTAGTGCTATCTATTACCCCATTTACCCCAGTCGAGCTAGCACTGTCAAAATCGAACAGTCATCTTTAACCCAGCCAGGTTTAACGATGTAACTTTTTAACCCTTGATCGTGCAAGCGGCCTTAAGTATTGTAAGAACTATAAACGAATCAGATGGTACTTTAAGGCGAAGGGATAGGCAAAAGCTCATAAATTGGTTGTTTTTGTGCATGTTTTATGGCGATAATACACAATTTGGAGTTTTGAAAACTGCACATTCTATAAAACATGTCTTGAATTAGAATTCACCGGTGAAAACATATTCCTTAATGTCGTAGTTAGTACAAAAATTCGTTTGCTCTAAGAGTCTCGAAAATATTTTGTGCGCGGTTTACTCGGGTGAAACCAATCTGTTTGCTACCAATCTCGACGAGGTCACTCTAGTAACTCATAATTAAAATTCCACGGTGCGTTTGCTTCAATTAGCCAACAAATAAGGCTTTAGAGAGTAGTACTGCCCAGATCCTGTGAAAAGGGCGAACGCAATATTTGCCCGCACATTCAATCAGGCGCTTTTCAATGTACAAAAAAATTCGGAAACCAAAAAAATGTTAAAAAGATAATACAATGAAATAAATTATTAAGATAAAACCAAAAATGTTCATAAAAAAATAATAAAAAAATAATAGATAAATAAATAAAAAAATAATTTGGATAAGACGTATGAAAATAATAAGGAAAAAGCAACGTTGCATGTTCGCTCGGTGGCGGCAGTGCGTAAGCGACGCGACGTTGCCAATATTCGCTTCGCGTTTTTTCATATTGGTTTGGCTAAGCATGTTGTTTGAGTCACAGAATAGGCGCGAAACAGTGCTTCAAAAAGTCGTACTCGTTCGCTTCGCACGTATAATACCTATATTGTTAAAAGTTATTATTTTCAATCCGTTTTTTGGGAACTTAGTGGCAGGTTGGTTTGATACTTACTTGCTGTTTAGCGAACAAGCATGGGAAATAGGATTTTGGTTGGAATTACTGCATGAAAAATTTTGATAATGATAGGCAAGTAGTACTCCAATGTATAGTCTATCATTAGAAAGAAAAAAAAAAGATATCTGAAGGTCAAAGTGGTTCCCAAACATGGATCCGTTATCAAAATAAAAAAGACCGCCATATTGAAATCTTTAGTTTTTCGACCGATTAATTTCAAAATCGATATCTGAGGATCCGAGTTGTCTCCAAACACGTATCCGTTATCAGAAATGACAAAAGTGGCCGCTATTTTGAAATCTTTAAGTTTTGGGCCGATTATTTTCAAAATCGATATCTAAGGGTCCGAGTGGTCGTCAAACACAAATCTGCTACCGAAAATGAAAAAACTGGCCGCCATTTTGAAATCTTTAGTTTACCGACCGATTGATTTCAAAATCGATATCTGAGAATCCGAGTTGTCTCCAAACACGTATCCGTTATCAAAAATGACAAAAGTGGCCGCCATTTTGAAATCTTTAGTTTTTGGACCGATTATTTTCAAAACCGATATCTGAGGGTCCGAGAGCTTCCCAAACATAAATCCGTTATCAAAAATGAAAAAAGTGGCCGCCATTTTGAAATCTTTAAGTTTTGGGCCAATTGTTTTCAAAATCGATATCTGAGGATCCGAGTGGTCCCCAAACATGAATCCGTTTTTAAAAATTAAAAAAGTGGCCGCCATTTTGAAATCTTTAAGTTTTGGACCGAATATTATCAAAATCGATATCTAAGGGTTTGAGTGGTCGTGAAACACAAATCTGCTATCAAAAATGAAAAAACTGGCCGCCATTTTGAAATCTTTAGTTTACCGACCGATTGATTTCAAAATCGATATCTGAGAATCCGAGTTGTCTCTGAACACGTATCCGTTATCAAAAATGACAAAAGTGGCCGCCATTTTGAAATCTTTAGTTTTTGGACCGATTATTTTCAAAACCGATATCTGAGGGTCCAAGAGCTCCCCAAACATAAATCCGTTATCAAAAATGAAAAAAGTGGCCGCCATTTTGAAATCTTTAAGTTTTGGGCCGATTATTTTCAAAATCGATATCTGAGGGTCCGAGTGGTTGTCAAACACAAATCTGCTACCGAAAATGAAAAAACTGGCCACCATTTTGAATTATTTACTTTCTAGACCAATTGTTTTCAAAATCGATATCTGAGGATCCGAGTGGTCCCCAAACATGAATCCGTTTTTATAAATGAAAAAACTGGCCACCATTTTGAAATCTTTAGTTTACCGACCGATTGATTTCAAAATTAATATCTGAGAATCCGAGTTGTCTCCAAACACGTATCCGTTATCAAAAATGACAAAAGTGGCCGCCATTTTGAAATCCTTAGTTTTTGGACCGATTATTTTCAAAACCGATATCTGAGGGTCCGAGAGCTCCCCAAACATAAATCCATTATCAAAAATGAAAAAAGTGGCCGCCATTTTGAAATCTTTAAGTTTTGGGCCGATTATTTTCAAAACAGATATCTGAGGGTCCGAGAGGTCCCCAAACATGAATCCGTTTTTAAAAATGAAAAAAGTGGGCGCCATTTTGAAATCTTTAAGTTTTGGTCCGATTTTTTTCAAAATCGATATCTAAGGGTCTGAGTGGTCGTGAAACACAAATCTGCTATCAAAAATGAAAAAACTGGCCGACATTTTGAAATCTTTAGTTTTCCGACCGATTGATTTCAAAATCGATATCTGAGGATCCGAGTTGTCTCCAAACACGTATACGTTATCAAAAATGACAAAAGTGGCCACCATTTTGAAATATTTTGTTTTCGGACCGATTATTTTCAAAACCGATATCTGAGGGTCCGAGAGGTCCCCAAACATAAATCTGTTTTTAAAAATGAAAAAAGTGGCCGCCATTTTGAAATCTTTAAATTTTGGATCAATTATTTTTAAAATCGATATCTGAGGGTCCGAGTGGTCATCAAACACAAATCTGCTATCGAAAATAAAAATAACTGGCCGCCATTTTGAATTCTGTACTTTTTGGACCAAATGTTTTCAAAATCGATATCTGAGGATCCGAGTGGTCCCCAAACAAGAATCCGTTTTTAAAAATAAAAAAAGGTGTCCACCATTTTAAAAACTAGTTTTTGTACTGATTGTTTTCAAAATCGATATCTTACGATCTGAGTGGTTCCCAAACACGTATCCGTTATACAAAATAGAAAAGTCATCATTTTGAAATGTTTAGTTTTTGAACAGATTGTTTTCAAAATCGATATCTGAGCTGGCGGCCACTTTTTCCATTTTTGATAACGGGTTGATAAATGGCGGCCAGTTTTTTCATTTATAAAAACGGATTCATGTTTGGGGACCACTCGGATCCTCAGATATCGATTTTGAAAACAATTGGTCTAGAAACTAAAGAATTCAAAATGGCGGCCACTTTTTTCATTTTTAAAAACAGATTTATGTTTGGGGACCTCTCGGACCCTCAGATATCGGTTAATAATCGGTCTGAAAACTAAACATTTCAAAATGGCGGCCACTTTTGTCATTTTTGATAACGTATACGTGTTTGGAGATAACTCGGATCCTCAGATATCGATTTTGAAATCAATCGGTCGGAAAACAAGTTTTCAAAATGGCGGCTACTTTTTTCATTTTTAAAAACGGATTCATGTTTGGGGACCACCTGTATCCTCAGATATCGAATTTGAAAACAATCGGTTCAAAAAGTAAAGAATTCAAAATAGCGGCCAGTTTTTTCATTTTCGATAGCAGAATTGTGTTTGACGACCACTCGGATTCTCAGATATCGATTTTGAAAATAATCGGTCCAAAACTTAAAGATTTCAAAATGGCGGCCACTTTTTTCATTTTTGATAACGGATTTATGTTTGGGGAGCTCTCGGACCCTCAGATATCGGTTTTGAAAATAATCGGTCCAAAAACTAAAGATTTCAAAATGGCGACCACTTTTGTAATTTTTGATAACGGATACGTGTTTGGAGACAACTCGGATTCTCAGATATCGATTTTGAAATCAATCGGTCGGTAAACTAAAGATTTCAAAATGGCTGCCAGTTTTTTCATTTTTGATAGCAGATTTGTGTTTCACGACCACTCGGACCCTTAGATATCGATTTTGAAAATATTCGGTCCAAAACTTAAAGATTTCAAAATGGCGGCCACTTTTTTCATTTTTAAAAACGGATTCATGTTTGGAGACAACTCGGATTCTCAGATATCGATTTTGAAATCAATCGGTCAGTAAACTAAAGATTTCAAAATGGCGGCCACTTTTTCCATTTTATATAACGGATACGTGTTTGGGAACCACTCGGATCGTCAGATATCGATTTTGAAAATAATCGGTCCAAAAACTAAAGATTTCAAAATGGCGGGCACTTTTATCATTTTTGATAATGGATTCATGTTTGGTGACCACTCGGATCCTCAGATATCGATTTTGAAAACAATCGGTTCAAAAACTAGAGATTTCAAAATGGCGGTCACTTTTTTCATTTTATATAACGGATACGTGTTTGAGAATCACTCGGATTGTCAGATATCGATTTTGAAAACAATCAGTCGAAAAACAAAAGTTTTCAAAATGGCGGCTACTTTTTTCATTTTTAAAAACGGATTCATGTTTGGGGACCACTCGGATCCTCAGACATCGAATTTGAAAACAATCGGTTCAAAAAGTAAAGAATTCAAAATGGTGGCCAGTTTTTTCATTTTCGATAGCAGATTTGTGTTTGACGACCACTCGGATTCTCAGATATCGATTTTGAAAATAATCGGTCCAAAACTTAAAGAATTCAAAATGGCGGCCACCTTTTTCATTTTTGATTACGGATTTATGTTTGGGGACCTCTCGGACCCTCGGATATCGGTTTTGAAGATAATCATTGGAAAAACCATGCCTTATTCTGTCTTTCCCGCACACGTTCAAGTTTTACTTTATTCTGCCATAATAATTTACGTTGCAACTCTAAACAGACTCTGGACACCTTTGACGTCACGTTCATCACTATCCCGCTGAAACTGCATTTTTCTGGGATAAAAAGTAGCCTGTTTTAATCTAGGGTACCAACTGTCTTCGTTCCAAATTTCATCCAAATCCGTCCAGTTGTTGTAGCTTGAAGAAGAAACAAACATACATACACACTCACTCACATCGTCACAAACTCTCATGTATTATATCACATACATACATAAATAAATAACGTCTCTATTCCTTGCGGAGCAGACAGAGCCCAAGGTAACAAGACCTTAAAGGCCACGTTACGAATGCCGAAATGTTATTTTTTTTTTATTATTTTTGCAAAATCTGATTTGAACATTATGCTGTGTCTGTGTAGGCAATCGGAAAACTAAAGCAAGCGCCATCTACTAACATCGCAGTGCAATATTTCAATCCATCAGCACGCGCCCATTCGCATCGAGTTCACGCGTCGATTATTTAACAGATGTCGCGTTGATCGGACTGCTTGCCACGTCACGAACGGGCAAGGTCATTTGCCTATCCCTTCGCCTTAATGCTGCTCATTATGTAGATATGTAATGTAGTGTACCTAAATGAGTAGCATTATTAATATTTGAGCTTGGTACTGTACACTTGACCGGTTGTCCTAGAGTCGCGAACCGTGCAAAGCTATCAGTGGCCTTGCCCCGTTCCACTTGCAGCGACCTTGGCTTGGCTGCAGTTGCTGCGAAATAGACGTGAATTGGAAAGTAGGACGAAGTCTGATTAAAACAGATATGTATTAAAGCGCACTTTTACTTTTTAAAAGATACCATTCAGTTGTTCTTTGTTCTAATTTTCAGTGGTCACCTTTATAAATAGACATAACAATCAGGGGCCTTACCATGACGTCTTAAAGCGATTCAATTCAGATTCAGTTTAGGTTCGCTCGCTGTCAAATCCATACTAAAAATGACAGCTAAAACCAATTAAGACGTCACGGTAAGGCCCCAGATATTTTTTTAATGGCGAAAGAAAAAATGATTTAACTCTTTACCAACAACTTAACATTAAGTGTATGTGAGTGTCAAACGAAAACAACTCAATTCACTGGGTACGCCAAAATGACAGAGATTGTGCAATTTCCCGTGCACAAAAATGGCCGTTTGACCTAGATTTCTAGCACAATAAACACTCTAAATAGCACAATATCGCGATTTCGCCCGAACGTTGCGATTCATCGGACAGATTCTACGAAAAACACAAGTGGGCCAAGGCGCCACGACGATGACGCTAGCCGTCCATGTAATAATATGAGACTAATTTGTGGCTTACTACCTGGGTCAATGACTCTGCTACAGCTGATAACACATTCACAGCGAATTAAGACACTAGGCTATCTAAGTAACCTCCAAATTCAGTCATGTGCGTGATTTGCGGCCAGTACTAATTACTTTACTCAGCGTTGATATTTGCAAAATATTATCTTATTATTACAGCAAATGTGTCCGTAAAAGGTACCGTCGAATTATGCTGTTAATGTACGTGAATGTTAAATGTTTGTATTTAATGAAGGGTCGTTTGTTTATGGGCCTTAGACGTAAGAGGGTACGGCTCTAAATATTGTCGATTTTAAACCCATACGGCTTTACAAAATTTCATATCCTCAATCTTAGTTAACATTATATATCACTGAATAAACTTCATCCACAATTGTACACGTAAAGTTTTAATTGCGATTGCGAACAACTCATTCCGTGTTGTTCAATAATATCCACCGATGTAGGTCATTAACATTGTGTTTCGAGGAAAAAGTTAGTATAAACAAGGAAAATCTGGTACAATCTCAAAGTAGGTCACAATACAGACAGACTCGAAGCGAGGCTGAAATAACATCGACAAATTGAGTAAATGACTAACTGTTAACATACATCAGAGATGTCTAGGTGCGCTGGAAGCTGTATATCTGAACAAGAATGTATTCACCACCCTGTGAGTGGACCTTTAGATATTACCTGAGTGACTTTACGGAGCTTTACGGTGTACAGGTTCGAACATCGCACTCAAATCCGAAACTAAATCCAAAAAAATCAAACTTTTAAATCAAAATCTCAATCTTCAGCTAAGTCTACAAAAAGGTTTTAGAGGTTTAAATTAAATAAAAGATACTCGAAATCCATCCCACGCTATAAATTTTAGAAGCTCTAAAGCCTAACTTTTATTACAGACATAAAAGTGTCTGTCCTTTTACCCTCTCCTTTCCGTCAGATAAAGGTAAGAGAAAAGATTTAAAGATAGTTCTACTAGTGTTTCAACAAGAAATGAGCCACACCGATTTGTTAAAACGTAAATGTGCTAAAATTTGATGCTGAATGTAGCTATTTTTTTCAATATATAGCTGTGAAAATGCTAACACTACCCCCTATTTGCGTATAATCTAACTAAACGTATGTAAGTTCATTTTGACGTAAATACCACAGAATCACTACATAGTATAAAACAAAGTCGCTTTCTCTGTCCCTATATCCCTATGTCCCTATGTGCGCTTAAATCTTTAAAACTACGCAACGGATTTTGATGCGGTTTTTTTTAATAGATAGAGTGAATCAAGAGGAAGGTTTATATGTATAATAAATGCATAATATACCGTGCGAAGCCGGGGCGGGTCGCTAGTAACTTAAAAAGAACAACAATAGAACCACCATGACTACATAATATCACTGAACTGTGTTTCGTTCCTAAACTATTCGGGGTCAAGTCTTTGAAATTGATTGTGACCCTAAGAGATATTATATTTGGTTTTCTAGTCATCTGAGAAGAATTAGTTTCTCTGCCTTCAGCATATTTTCAAAGTAAACTGCATCAAAGCACAAAGCAAAATTATTGTATTTCATGACTACACAATCTTCACTGACTTGACTGTTGACACGAAATCTCTCTTAACGTTTACGCACTTAAGCACGTTACGTGTAACAATTGCGATACTTACAGAACTGTTACGAAGTACTTAGGTACGAAATCGAGTTGGAGACTTCCGCGTAACCGTGTCATGTGAGTTACGTACAGTATTATCTATTCAATGCATCACCCGTAGGTGTTTCGAATGCCGTTTAAATTTAAATTTATTAGTTAGACACAGGTATAGGTTGCCTAAGTCAACATGGTGACATAGTCCATACATATGCGTCCGTGAAAATATTGCTGCTGCTGCAAATGTAG
Organism: Pandemis heparana; assembly: GCA_963854515.1. Taxonomy (NCBI): domain Eukaryota; kingdom Metazoa; phylum Arthropoda; class Insecta; order Lepidoptera; family Tortricidae; genus Pandemis; species Pandemis heparana. The sequence goes on along the minus strand of OY978009.1, from coordinate 6,885,769 downwards.
CAAATAATTGCTTGAAAATATCTACGAATGGTTTTTTGATTGCGTCTATCAGTATCAATAAATGCTTTGTGAATGAAGACAAACTCAAGGCATATACGTGATTTCGGAAATAAAGATTGAAGGAAGAAGGATGAGCTGATTTGGGTAATGAAATTCAATCCCGTTTGTGATAGGAAAACTATTTAGTTAGGAACATTTTACTTATTCAGTGTCTTTTCTATAACGCCAATAAGTGTGTGTTCTAAACCCTAGACCTGGAAGAAAATAAAGCTAAATAAATAATGCAATGCAAACACTTTCTTCGTTCGATACATATCTTTGTATCGTATACAGATCGATACATGTATACATTTCGTTTTTACACTCCATTCTAATTCTTATCGCATAGATTTTAAGTACAATTTGTAATAGAGTACACAGGTTATTTATTTACGTATTTTGTTTTCAGGTCTGTAGCGCACTGACAACGGGAACAGGGGTCGGTGACCGGATATCAGTCGAGCGAGATAAGCCAACGACGAAAATGTTATCGCCCGAAGAATGCTTTGTTCTCGACTGATTCGGCGTCGAACCGCTGTGATTAGATTGATTGTCTTACTGGAATTAAATTATCTATACCTACTGACACTGTCTGTCTTTTTACGCCGCTGAATAAATCTATTATTTGAAAATCTGTTAAGGATATAGGTTTCTCATCAAGATAATGGTACGAATTTTGTATAATTGTATTATAATAAGCGACTTCTCGGTAACAAAACCACACAAGTAGATTATCTACTAATAAGTGTAACAACCTATAAGGATGTACAGACGAAGTGGTTACACCACCCTGGCCTCTCCGTGACCAGAACTGTGTAACGAGCAAAAAACAAACGACATCCGAGTTGACTGAGAGAAAAAACCAGCCGTATCTCATACCAAACCAAACCAAAGAGAAGTTGAAACATGCATTATATACATACATTGTAAGTATTTAAATTAGACTTAAAATTTGGAAGCGAACTGATTTTTATTTGTAAAATCTTTCTGAGCTGCTTAATTGCGTAAAGTTGAAATCCTCTTAAAAGCTTCCTCCGAGAACTGTTTAAGTATTCTGAAGTAAAGAAACTCGCAAAACATGGTCTGAGAAATGTGTGTTTTGTCGGAGTGAAACAAGTTTGAAATGGAAGCAAGTCCTGTATGAAATCAAGCGGCCACTCTTAATGGCGTCTCTGTAGTGCGCATTTAAATTATACCGCTACATAATTAGTGTTTATATGGATCCGAAAATAATAAAGTTGAAAGCCACAATACAATCTGGGATTACAATGGTAATACCAATAATACATAGTAGCATATTTTTTCCACCACAGTAGTGAAGAATTAAGTGAGCGACAAACAAGAAATTACCTACCCAGACTTCTGTTAGCCACAGATGGCTTCAACAAATCAATAAAAACCACACCAAATAATGGCAACTGCCATCTAGCATTTCTAGTTTGGGACTAATCTGTTCTGTACCTAACCTGTCTAAATCGCTTTGTTTTGTGTGTGTACCTATCTAACCCTGTAGCGAAGGAGTTATAAAGCCAGATGGTGCCCTTAGCGATCTGGCAGCATAATGTCGTAATCGCACGTGGAAATCCGACCGAAATAATCGTCCGCGTCTCCCGAACTGTGTCATGGGCCCGCCCACGCAACGGAAGGTCGGCCCTGCGTCCGGGACTCATTACTCAATAACGTCTGCAACTGAATACTATGGAGTTTATTTATCATGAGTACGATGCTTTCATTGAAAATACGTGAATTTGTTCAGATGGATGCAGGTTAATTGCGTCTGTCGCGGCTGGCGAGTTGACGTTTGCAGCCTACGGCAGCTCTGTGAACTTAGCACCCAACATTGGGGAATATTTTTTTTATATTTTATTCTAATAGGTTAGGGTATGTAGTTGATTGTAGTGACATTTTTTTTGTTTGTAGTAGCTTTAAAAAAAAATTAGACGACTTTGAAAAAAACTCATCACCCCGTTTTGCCGAAACTCAATTTTAGTAATTGATTCTTAAACAGAGTCGTTAGTAGTTGATTGTAGTGGAAAACATTTTGTTTGTAGTTGAAAAAAAAAAAAAATTTTTTTTTTCTTAGCACCCGAACGTAGAACCCGACATTGGAAAATCCATTTTTTTCTTCTTGATTCTCATAGATTTTGGTATGTAGTTGATTGTAGTAATAATGTTTTTCGTTTGCGTTAGCTCAAAAAAAAATTAGAGGGGTTTGAAAAAAAAAATCATTGAAATTTTTTTTTTCTTGAATCTGATAAGTTTCGGTCGGCACGAGGGCCAAGGGTAAGTATGGGAATCCCGACTGATACAGGCGGCTATATTTTCACTGACTTTCCATTTGGTAGCACAATCAGAAACTCGGAAAAATGGCGTTTCGCTCAGAAAATTTTTCAGCTGAAATTATCTAGGATTTCATTTCAAACTCGAGCTAATCCGATAGCAGTTTGATAACGCGCTTAACCAGTGTAGCTAGGCAGGTAACTAAGAGTTTTGCATACGTAGTTTCCGGGATCAATCCAAGAAGTGCGAAATAGGGAGTGCGCGTCTTAGCCAGGTGTGATGTGATAGTGGTGAAATCATGGGCAATTTGTGATAGTGAAGTGTTGTGTTGTGATTTGGGATGAATATTTATCAAACTGGATACATAAAAGGTAAGTGAGCATGCTTTCATATCGACTAGGGTCTTTGTCTCAACTCTTGATTAATTTATTAAATACGAAATACTGAAATGAAAGACAAAACATAAATCTAGGCTTTAGTGAGCTAAAATGTGACTAATATTGTAACAAAAACCGATCATACAGTGATAGGGAAATGTTAGGTAGGTAGGGACAGCTACTAGGAATGATTTAAAATGATGACAACTTATACTTGTGTGTGTGTGCTATACGAAATTCTATGTTTATTGCTCTTGTGTTGTGTACACTGCATTGATGATAATGTTTAGTTACTTACATTTATTTATCTACAACTACATATTGAATACCTGCTCAAAAATTGCTCTCGGTACACATAATTATATATGAATACGACACTAGTTGTGATTCGGAATGGATTTAGTTCTATTTAACTAATGAGCTAAAGAAGTTTAGTCAATAAAGTCACTACAAACGAAAGAACCGAGACTACGAACAAAATAAAATCACTACAAACAAAATTAAGCCTACTACAAATGAAATAAAGTTACTAAAAACATAGAAAACGCGACTACGAACGAAATAAAGTCACTACAAACGAAATTTAGCCTACTACAAACGAAATAAAGTCACTACAAACGAAATATAGCTACTACAAACGAAGAAAACGCGACTACGAACGAAATAAAGTCACTACAAACGAAATGAAGTTACTACAAACGAAATAAAGTCACTACAAACGAAATGGAGTTACTACAAACGAAGAAAACGCTACTACGAACGAAATAAAGTCACTACAAACGAAATGGAGTTACTACAAACGAAGAAAACGCAACTACGAACGAAATAAAGTCACTACAAACGAAATGGAGTTACTACAAACGAAGAAAACGCAACTACAAATGAAATAAAGTCACTACAAACGAAATAAAGTTACCACAAACGAAGAAAACGCAACTATAAACGAAATAAAGTCACTACAAACGAAATGGAGTTACTACAAACGAAAATGGAGTTACTACAAACGAAGAAAACGCAACTACGAACGAAATAAAGTCACTACAAACGAAATGGAGTTACTACAAACGAAGAAAACGCTAATACAAACGAAATAAAGTCACTACAAACAAAATGAAGTTACTACAAACGAAGAAAACGCAACTACGAACGAAATAAAGTCACTACAAACGAAATGGAGTTACTACAAACGAAGAAAACGCAACTACAAACGAAATAAAGTCACTACAAACGAAATGGAGTTACTACAAACGAAATAAAATCACTACAAACGAAATGGAGTTACTACAAACGAAGAAAACGCAACTACAAACGAAAGAAAGTCACTACAAACGAAATAAAGTCACTACAAACGAAATAGAGTTACTACAAACGAAATAAAGTCACTACAAACGAAATGGAGTTACTACAAACGAAATCAAGTCACTACAAACGAAATGGAGTTACTACAAACGAAATAAAGTCACTACAAACAAAATGAAGTTACTACAAACGAAATAAAGTCACTACAAACGAAGAAAACGCAACTACAAACGAAATAAAGTCACTACAAACGAAATAAAGTCACTACAAACGAAATATAGTTACTACAAACGAAATAAAGTCACTACAAACGAAATGGAGTTACTACAAACGAAGAAAACGCAACTACAAATGAAATAAAGTCACTACAAACGAAATGAAGTTACTACAAACGAAGAAAACGCAACTACAAACGAAATAAAGTCACTACAAACGAAATAAAGTCACTACAAACGAAATGGAGTTACTACAAACGAAGAAAACGCAACTACGAACGAAATAAAGTAACTACAAACGAAATGGAGTTACTACAAACGAAGAAAACGCAACTACAAACGAAATGGAGTTACTACAAACGAAGAAAACGCAACTACAAACGAAATAAAGTCACTACAAACGAAATGGAGTTACTACAAACGAAATAAAATCACTACAAACGAAATGGAGTTACTACAAACGAAGAAAACGCAACTACGAACGAAATAAAGTCACTACAAACGAAATGGAGTTACTACAAACGAAGTAAACGCAACTACAAACGAAATAAAGTCACTACAAACGAAATGGAGTTACTACAAACGAAATAAAATCACTACAAACGAAATGGAGTTACTACAAACGAAGAAAAAGCAACTACAAATGAAATAAAGTCACTACAAACGATATGAAGTTACTACAAACGAAATAAAGTCACTACAAACGAAATGGAGTTACTACAAACAAAGAAAACGCAACTACGAACGAAATAAAGTCACTACAAACGAAATGGAGTTACTACAAACGAAATAAAATCACTACAAACGAAATGGAGTTACTACAAACAAAGAAAACGCAACTACGAACGAAATAAAGTCACTACAAACGAAATGGAGTTACTACAAACGAAATAAAATCACTACAAACGAAATAAAGTCACTACAAACGAAATGGAGTTACTACAAACGGAGAAAACTCAACTACGAACGAAATAAAGTCACTACAAACGAAATGGAGTTACTACAAACGAAGAAAACGCAACTACAAACGAAATAAAGTCACTACAAACGAAATGGAGTTACTACAAACGAAATCAAGTCACTACAAACGAAATGGAGTTACTACAAACGAAATAAAGTCACTACAAACGAAATGGAGTTACTACAAACGAAATCAAGTCACTACAAACGAAATGGAGTTACTACAAACGAAGAAAACGCAACTACGAACGAAATAAAGTCACTCCAAACGAAATGGAGTTACTACAAACGAAGAAAACGCAACTACAAACGAAATAAAGTCACTACAAACGAAATGGAGTTACTACAAACGAAATAAAGTCACTACAAACAAAATGAAGTTACTACAAACGAAGAAAACGCAACTACGAACGAAATAAAGTCACTACAAACGAAATGGAGTTACTACAAACGAAATGGAGTTACTACAAACGAAGAAAACGCAACTACAAACGAAATAAAGTCACTACAAACGAAATAAAGTCACTACAAACGAAATAGAGTTACTACAAACGAAATAAAGTCACTACAAACGAAATGAAGTTACCACAAACGAAGAAAACGCAACTACAAACGAAATAAAGTCACTACAAACGAAATAAAGTCACTACAAACGAAATGGAGTTACTACAAACGAAGAAAACGCAACTACGAACGAAATAAAGTCACTACAAACGAAATGGAGTTACTACAAACGAAGAAAACGCTAATACAAACGAAATAAAGTCACTACAAACGAAATAAAGTCACTACAAACGAAATGGAGTTACTACAAACGAAGAAAACGCAACTACAAATGAAATAAAGTCACTACAAACAAAATGAAGTTACTACAAACGAAGAAAACGCAACTACGAACGAAATAAAGTCACTACAAACGAAATGGAGTTACTACAAACGAAGAAAACGCAACTACAAACGAAATAAAGTCACTACAAACGAAACGGAGTTACTACAAACGAAATAAAATCACTACAAACGAAATGGAGTTACAACAAACGAAGAAAACGCAACTACAAACGAAAGAAAGTCACTACAAACGAAATAAAGTCACTACAAACGAAATAGAGTTACTACAAACGAAATAAAGTCACTACAAACGAAATGGAGTTACTACAAACGAAATCAAGTCACTACAAACGAAATGGAGTTACTACAAACGAAATAAAGTCAATACAAACAAAATGAAGTTACTACAAACGAAATAAAGTCACTACAAACGAAATGGAGTTACTACAAACGAAGAAAACGCAACTACAAACGAAATAAAGTCACTACAAACGAAATAAAGTCACTACAAACGAAATAGAGTTACTACAAACGAAATAAAGTCACTACAAACGAAATGGAGTTACTACAAACGAAGAAAACGCAACTACAAATGAAATAAAGTCCTTACAAACGAAATGGAGTTACTGCAAACGAAATAAAGTCACTACAAACGAAATGGAGTTACTACAAACGAAGAAAACGCAACTACAAACGAAATAAAGTCACTACAAACGAAATAAAGTCACTACAAACGAAATGGAGTTACTACAAACGAAGAAAACGCAACTACGAACGAAATAAAGACACTACAAACGAAATGGAGTTACTACAAACGAAATAAAGTCACTACAAACGAAATGGAGTTACTACAAACGAAGAAAACGCAACTACAAACGAAATAAAGTCACTACAAACGAAATAAAGTCACTACAAACGAAATAGAGTTACTACAAACGAAGAAAACGCAACTACGAACGAAATAAAGTCACTACAAACGAAATGGAGTTACTACAAACGAAATGGAGTTACTACAAACGAAGAAAACGCAACTACAAACGAAATAAAGTCACTACAAACGAAATAAAGTCACTACAAACGAAATAGAGTTACTACAAACGAAATAAAGTCACTACAAACGAAATGAAGTTACCACAAACGAAGAAAACGCAACTACAAACGAAATAAAGTCACTACAAACGAAATAAAGTCACTACAAACGAAATGGAGTTACTACAAACGAAGAAAACGCAACTACGAACGAAATAAAGTCACTACAAACGAAATGGAGTTACTACAAACGAAGAAAACGCTAATACAAACGAAATAAAGTCACTACAAACGAAATAAAGTCACTACAAACGAAATGGAGTTACTACAAACGAAGAAAACGCAACTACAAATGAAATAAAGTCACTACAAACAAAATGAAGTTACTACAAACGAAGAAAACGCAACTACGAACGAAATAAAGTCACTACAAACGAAATGGAGTTACTACAAACGAAGAAAACGCAACTACAAACGAAATAAAGTCACTACAAACGAAATGGAGTTACTACAAACGAAATAAAATCACTACAAACGAAATGGAGTTACAACAAACGAAGAAAACGCAACTACAAACGAAAGAAAGTCACTACAAACGAAATAAAGTCACTACAAACGAAATAGAGTTACTACAAACGAAATAAAGTCACTACAAACGAAATGGAGTTACTACAAACGAAATCAAGTCACTACAAACGAAATGGAGTTACTACAAACGAAATAAAGTCAATACAAACAAAATGAAGTTACTACAAACGAAATAAAGTCACTACAAACGAAATGGAGTTACTACAAACGAAGAAAACGCAACTACAAACGAAATAAAGTCACTACAAACGAAATAAAGTCACTACAAATGAAATAGAGTTACTACAAACGAAATAAAGTCACTACAAACGAAATGGAGTTACTACAAACGAAGAAAACGCAACTACAAATGAAATAAAGTCCTTACAAACGAAATGGAGTTACTGCAAACGAAATAAAGTCACTACAAACGAAATAAAGTCACTACAAACGAAATGGAGTTACTACAAACGAAGAAAACGCAACTACGAACGAAATAAAGACACTACAAACGAAATGGAGTTACTACAAACGAAATAAAGTCACTACAAACGAAATGGAGTTACTACAAACGAAGAAAACGCAACTACGAATAAAATAAAGTAACTACAAACGAAATGGAGTTACTACAAACGAAGAAAACGCAACTACAAACGAAATAAAGTCACTACAAACGAAATAAAGTCACTACAAACGAAATAAAGTCACTACAAAACGAAATGGAGTTACTACAATAGAAGAAAACGCAACTACAAATGAAATAAAGTCACTACAAACGAAATGAAGTTACAACAAACGAAATAAAGTCACTACCAACAAAATGAAGTTACTACAAACGAAATAAAGTCACTACAAACGAAATGGAGTTACTACAAACGAAGAAAACGCAACTACAAACGAAATAAAGTCACTACAAACGAAATAAAGTCACTACAAACGAAATAGAGTTACTACAAACGAAATAAAGTCACTACAAACGAAATGGAGTTACTACAAACGAAGAAAACGCAACTACAAATGAAATAAAGTCACTACAAACGAAATGAAGTTACTACAAACGAAGAAAACGCAACTACAAACGAAATAAAGTCACTACAAACGAAATAAAGTCACTACAAACGAAATGGAGTTACTACAAACGAAGAAAACGCAACTACGAACGAAATAAAGTCACTACAAACGAAATGGAGTTACTACAAACGAAGAAAACGCAACTACAAACGAAATAAAGTCACTACAAACGAAATAAAGTCACTACAAACGAAATGGAGTTACTACAAACGAAGAAAACGCAACTACGAACGAAATAAAGACACTACAAACGAAATGGAGTTACTACAAACGAAATAAAGTCACTACAAACGAAATGGAGTTACTACAAACGAAGAAAACGCAACTACGAATAAAATAAAGTCACTACAAACGAAATGGAGTTACTACAAACGAAGAAAACGCAACTACGAACGAAATAAAGTGACTACAAACGAAATGGAGTTACTACAAACGAAGAAAACGCAACTACAAACGAAATAAAGTCACTACAAACGAAATGGAGTTACTACAAACGAAGAAAACGCAACTACGAACGAAATAAAGTGACTACAAACGAAATGGAGTTACTACAAACGAAATTAAATCACTACAAACGAAATGGAGTTACTACAAACGAAGAAAACGCAACTACGAACGAAATAAAGTGACTACAAACAAATGGAGTTACTACAAACGAAGAAAACGCAACTACAAACGAAATAAAGTCACTACAAACGAAATGGAGTTACTACAAACGAAATAAAATCACTACAAACGAAATAAAATCACTACAAACGAAATGGAGTTAATACAAACGAAGAAAACGCAACTACAAATGTAATAAAGTCACTACAAACGATGTGAAGTTACTACAAACGAAATAAAGTCACTACAAACAAAATGGAGTTACTACAAACGAAGAAAACGCAACTACGAACGAAATAAAGTCACTACAAACGAAATAAAGTCACTACAAACGAAATAGAGTTACTACAAACGAAATAAAGTCACTACAAACGAAATGGAGTTACTACAAACGAAGAAAACGCAACTACAAATGAAATAAAGTCACTACAAACGAAATGGAGTTACTGCAAACGAAATAAAGTCACTACAAACGAAATGGAGTTACTACAAACGAAGAAAACGCAACTACAAACGAAATAAAGTCACTACAAACGAAATAAAGTCACTACAAACGAAATGGAGTTACTACAAACGAAGAAAACGCAACTACGAACGAAATAAAGACACTACAAACGAAATGGAGTTACTACAAACGAAATAAAGTCACTACAAACGAAATGGAGTTACTACAAACGAAGAAAACGCAACTACGAATAAAATAAAGTAACTACAAACGAAATAAAGTCACTACAAACGAAATAGAGTTACTACAAACGAAATAAAGTCACTACAAACGAAATGGAGTTACTACAAACGAAGAAAACGCAACTACAAATGAAATAAAGTCACTACAAACGAAATGAAGTTACTACAAACGAAGAAAACGCAACTACAAACGAAATAAAGTCACTACAAACGAAACAAAGTCACTACAAACGAAATGGAGTTACTACAAACGAAGAAAACGCAACTACGAACGAAATAAAGTCACTACAAACGAAATGGAGTTACTACAAACGAAGAAAACGCAACTACAAACGAAATAAAGTCACTACAAACGAAATAAAGTCACTACAAACGAAATGGAGTTACTACAAACGAAGAAAACGCAACTACGAACGAAATAAAGACACTACAAACGAAATGGAGTTACTACAAACGAAATAAAGTCACTACAAACGAAATGGAGTTACTACAAACGAAGAAAACGCAACTACGAACGAAATAAAGTGACTACAAACGAAATGGAGTTACTACAAACGAAGAAAACGCAACTACAAACGAAATAAAGTCACTACAAACGAAATGGAGTTACTACAAACGAAGAAAACGCAACTACGAACGAAATAAAGTGACTACAAACGAAATGGAGTTACTACAAACGAAATTAAATCACTACAAACGAAATGGAGTTACTACAAACGAAGAAAACGCAACTACGAACGAAATAAAGTGACTACAAACGAAATGGAGTTACTACAAACGAAGAAAACGCAACTACAAACGAAATAAAGTCACTACAAACGAAATGGAGTTACTACAAACGAAATAAAATCACTACAAACGAAATAAAATCACTACAAACGAAATGGAGTTAATACAAACGAAGAAAACGCAACTACAAATGTAATAAAGTCACTACAAACGATGTGAAGTTACTACAAACGAAATAAAGTCACTACAAACAAAATGGAGTTACTACAAACGAAGAAAACGCAACTACGAACGAAATAAAGTCACTACAAACGAAATAAAGTCACTACAAACGAAATAGAGTTACTACAAACGAAATAAAGTCACTACAAACGAAATGGAGTTACTACAAACGAAGAAAACGCAACTACAAATGAAATAAAGTCACTACAAACGAAATGGAGTTACTGCAAACGAAATAAAGTCACTACAAACGAAATGGAGTTACTACAAACGAAGAAAACGCAACTACAAACGAAATAAAGTCACTACAAACGAAATGGAGTTACTACAAACGAAATCAAGTCACTACAAACGAAATGGAGTTACTACAAACGAAGAAAACGCAACTACGAACGAAATAAAGTCACTACAAACGAAATGGAGTTACTACAAACGAAGAAAACGCAACTACAAACGAAATAAAGTCCTACAAACGAAATAAAGTCACTACAAACGAAATGGAGTTACTACAAACGAAATAAAGTCACTACAAACAAAATGAAGTTACTACAAACGAAGAAAACGCAACTACGAACGAAATAAAGTCACTACAAACGAAATGGAGTTACTACAAACGAAGAAAACGCAACTACAAACGAAATAAAGTCACTACAAACGAAATGGAGTTACTACAAACGAAATAAAATCACTACAAACGAAATGGAGTTACTACAAACGAAGAAAACGCAACTACAAACGAAATAAAGTCACTACAAACGAAATAAAGTCACTACAAACGAAATAAAGTCACTACAAACGAAATAGAGTTACTACAAACGAAATAAAGTCACTACAAACGAAATGGAGTTACTACTAACGAAGAAAACGCAACTACAAATGAAATAAAGTCACTACAAACGAAATGAAGTTACTACAAACGAAGAAAACGCAACTACAAACGAAATAAAGTCACTACAAACGAAATAAAGTCACTACAAACGAAATGGAGTTACTACAAACGAAGAAAACGCATTTACGAACGAAGAAAACGCAACTACGAACGAAATAAAGTCACTACAAACGAAATGGAGTTACTACAAACGAAGAAAACGCAAATACAAACGAAATAAAGTCACTACAAACGAAATGGAGTTACTACAAACGAAGACAACGCGACTACGTATAAAATAAAGTCACTACAAACGAAATAGATTTACTACAAACGTAGAAAACGCGACTACAAATGAAATAAAGACACTACAAACGAAATGAAGTTTCTACAAACGAAATAAAGTCACTACAAACGAAATGGAGTTACTACAAACGAAGAAAACGCGACTACGAATGAAATAAAGTCACTACAAACGAAATGGAGTTACTAAAAACGAAGAAAACGCGACAACGAACAAAATAAAGTCACTACAAACGAAATTAAGCTTACTACAAACGAAATAAAATCATTACAAATGAAATCAAGTTACTGTGTGGCGCCTTTGATGGGGCATACTAATTGTTTTATAGTAAAAGCACACATGAAGCATGCCTTAAACATAATTTAGTTATTTATTTAAGTACCTACTAATTATCGTTTATATTTAAATTACATAGTTAACATAAGTATATCTAATCAAAATTAGTTTGAAACGTCGTATGCGACGCGTGTGCTTTGGTAATTACCACACTCGGTTCTCTCACAATAACACCTCGTGTGTAATAATCGACATAGCACATTTGTATCGCGATACTAGCGATATTCTATTCATCTTATTGACCCTAACCTAAATTTTAAAATAAAACAATATAACCATAAAAATAACATTGTTAATACAAGATTTTTTCGCTGACTGTACTTTCTGTTGACTGTACTTGCATTATCATCCAAACTACATACAAGTACCTAGTTTCAAGTCGTTGCCATTAACCGTTGAAGAGTTCCGTGCTGCGGAGAGGATCCTGGCCAGATCACCAGGATTTCTTTGCCAGATCATTGTATTGTTACCAGATTTACATACGCATGCCAAATTTCAAGTTAATCCGACCACTGGAAGTGGATCAAATTTAATTTGCAAGATTTGACGACAAAAATCGGGACAGGTGAAACTAAATAAAAGATTGTAAGTAAAATTTACTTAATTAAAAAAAAAAGAAACAAAGAAACAACCGAATTGAGAACCTCCTCCTTTTTTTGAAGTCGGTTTAAAATAAACGCTTAATTACGCTAGCTTTAAAATTTCAGCTCCGTTTTCATGAGGGCTGTTATTAGTTGGACCGCTATGTGTGTGTTTGTATGTGTTCGTCTGCGGAATCGTATCTACGGTTGAATGCCGTTTCTTTTATTTGAAAGCAAGTTTCCAAGGGATACTCTTACATATGTTTCATCAAAATCGTTTAATCCGTGATGAGATATTTTACTTATATAGAAGGGCGCTCAACGACAGTTAATTATAAAAATTGTAATTGTCTCGAGAACACATTGGAAAAATTTCACCGTGAATTGAAAGCTGGTGGTGGTGTAAAGGTAACGACCAAGGTACGATACGGAACGGCGAGGAACCGGGTTCGATTCCCGGCATCAGCATTTCTTTTCTGTTACTTTTTTTCAATGTGTTCTAGTTAGAGTATATTTAAATATTTTTTTATTTGTTTAAATAATAAATGTGACCATATCGTAGGAAAATCAGGAGTAGTTTTCATTAGAACGAAAAAAACATGTTTTATTTTTATTTTTGTTTAAATAATATCCGGCCGCAATCTTTAATTTCTTACACAGGATTTTTTTTTAGTTTGTAGGTGTCAATGCAAAACGATGGACACCAGGGCCTCATTTCATAAACCTCGACAAGTTGACAATTTGACGACATATGTTGGATTGTCACTATATTCCCGTTTCATAAAACTTGTCATTTTAGTATTGTAGACAGGAATACAGTGGTAATTATCGCTTTTTCTTAGGGCATTTCATAAAACCTTTTTGTGACAAATTATTGCACTAAATTCTTGTCGTTGACAGATAAATCTTTGTCACTGTGGTCGTATTGAATGACAGGTATATCATTGTCGGTGATAGGTCAATTGAATGTTTTTTTTAAATAATTACTCTCAAATAACGTTTACTAACATTACACTGATATTCAGTCTGAGGTAAACATGGCGGATAAGAACAAGATTGTTATTTTAAATTTAATTTACAAATATCGTGAAATATTGATATTGCGAACCAGCACCCATCCAATGTAACGCACTTAACAGCTGCTGCTGCGTAGGTTCAAGTGCTTGGTTTCTTTTTGTTGGGAGTTTCAATTGTCTTTCAATTTTAAATAAAATATATTCCACCGCCGCTCGGCTTTGCTAATCCGAAATTTTTCGTTGAACCTAAACCTAAAGTCCGTTATTTCTAAGGAAAAGTTTATTCTTCGGTGGAATACTCAGCGTCACCTATTTTTTACTATGTATACCTACATATAAAAATCATAACTTTCATTGCTATTATCACTGCTAGAATTTAACATCATGATTTGTAACGACTTTCTTCGTCACTCGACAGTTGACATCTATTTCGGACACAGGCCAAGGTCCCCTGTCAAGAACTTGCGACAATTCGACAGGTTTGTAATTTTAACTTGTCAATATTGCGTTTCATAAAATAAAATTGTCAGAAAATCTACGACAAATTGTCTAATTTTCATTATCACTAGTAATATTATATGAAACGCAAAATTGTCAACTTGTCATGACAATTTGACAAACTTGTCGAATTTTCCGATTACAAATATGTCAAGCCCAAAATTTTATGAAACGTTCAATTATCGAATTGTCGACTTGGCACCTATTACCTGTCACTGACAATTGTAAGTTATATGAAATAGGGCCCAGCGGACACCCCTGTCAATAAAAGCGGTGCGTGGGTGCGTGAAGCCTTTATGAATCAAAAAAAATTAAAAGTTATGCAGTCGCCATCTTGGATTCCAGGGGATAAAATTTGTGTTTCCGCGGATAAGATCGACTTGCTTTCTGTATACTATACTTTGTACCTTTCTAACAGGACTGACAATAAGATTTTTGCTATCGCTACATAGTATAAAACAAAGTCGCTTTCCGCTGTCTGTCTGGTCTGTCCCTATGTATGCGTGATCTTTAAAACTAAAGCAATGAATTTTGATGCGGTTTTTTTAATAGATAAAATGAATCAAGAGGAAGGTTTATCTATACGTAGGTACATATAATGAAGCTGAAGAGGATCGAAAGTCTGTAAATGGAAGATATTTTTTGGAGATACTTAGAATCGATTACACAACACGTTCCAACAGTTTTTAATATTTTCCTGCGGGATAGAAATAACTGTTTTGACCTAGGTATTTTAAAAATTCTTAAATGTCAAAAATCTATAGATGTGCCAAAATTGAAGTGTGTAGTTATTACAGTTAGGTACTGAGAAGTATATAAATCTCATTTATTTCCTATCCCGTGGAAAAATCCCTTCTTAGTGCTCCTCTGGGATACTCAAGATATGTGTGCCAAATTTCAAGTTTCTAGGTTCAGTGGTTTAGGCTGTGCGGAATTTAATCTCTTGAATCACTCTATCTATTAAAAAAAACCGCATCAAAATCCGTTGCGTAGGTTCAAAGATCTAAGTATACATAGGGACGGACAGACAGCGGAAAGCGACTTTGTTTTATACTATGTAGTGAATAGATAATTAATGCTAGCAAATTTTTGGAATGAACTGATTGATGATTCTTTTGAAATAAGTTCCGAAATTATACGAGTACCTATATGGGTATATTCTAGGGTAGATATGATTTCGTGATCTATAGTGCCCGCCCGCTATGAAGTAAATCCTGACACATCCTCTAGGGTTGTCTGATACACGTTCTATTGTATCGATAAAATTTTAGTCAAGCGTGAGTCGAGTTGAGTGCAGTTCTCTGCAGCTATAATAAAAAATAGTACTGAAACATTAGGCAGTATCTATCTATAGTCAAAATCAGTCACAATCTTAGCACTCAAAATTATGAAACTATATGTATATATAATAAATTGTTATATCATATTGACGTTTTATGGAATTGATTGAGAGGAAATACCTATGATAAACAAAGGAAGAAATTTGCATTCTCATTCAAATAGTTTTCTCTACCTTCAAAAACATTATGTTCTTAGAGGTTACCAATAAATAAACATACGCATTTATTCGAATTCTTCCTCGTGAATATGAAATAGAATATTACTAATATATTTTACAATCAATAAATTTTATTTTTATTAATGCACAATATCATAGACAATATTTTTGATTATGCGAACTTTGTGACGTTACCTTGGGACGTTACCGTTGCTAGATGAAACCGAAAGGTAGGCACTAAAACTCCATACCGAAACGTTGTATCATAGTCGTATTAGCACTTGTTGTAAAGGTCTTGTAACGAACTTTGAACATATTTAACACATTTTAAGGTCTGATCAATATTAAAACTATCATAATATCACAAATAATTATTTAAAATAACTATTTGATGATGCAAATAAATGAAATGAATAAATTAGTTTAAAAACACTATTTTGTACATACAAATACATACAAAGGTACATAAATTACGTCTTTATCCCTTACGGGGTAGACAGAGCCTTAAGCAACAAGACCTAAAGGCCCACGCTTAGCATGATTGTGGGGGCATATATAGGTGGAAAGGGGAATCAAAACAGTGGTGAGTTGCGCTGTGCACCTCGCGCTGTGACGTCATTAGGTAGCGAGAGAGGTGTTGCATTCCGGCGGAGTGCACAGTTAATTCGTACGAGTTGTAGTATTTAGTTAGACTCCGCCCTATCCGAAACTATACAAAACTTTTATTTCGGGTTCGGTTACGGTTACGGATATTTTTTTATTTCGGATATCCGATAGTTTCGGTTACGGATATGGATATCCATAACAACACTGGTTTACATGCGATGTAGGATTTTTTAGGTTAGTACCCATGACTATGTAATCTTAATTCTTGTTTGCTGATTATTTGATATATTGACCATAATTACGATGATGATGATACCGTTGCGTATGTTTACAGATATTATTGAAGATATTCAAGGAATCTGCGAAATGAAAAACAGTTAGTAATACCAATACATTTTTTGTCAGAACTTTTGCTAGCTCTTTGTTACTTTATGCTTATTTGTCTTGTTCCTATCGAAATCAGCTGAGATGCTGGGTAGAACTCTTAAAATAACATAGCATTTCAACATTATATCGGTTTTTTTTTCGTTTTTTTGTCAGAACTTTAGCTAGGTCGCGTTAAAAAAGTTGTTCTTTGTTATTTTATGCTTACTTGTCCTGTTCCTATCGAAATCAGCTGAGATGCTGGGTAGAACTGTTAGAAAAACATAGCATATCGACATACATTAGTTTTTTTTTCGTGTTTTAGCCAGAACTTTAGCTAGATCGCGTTATAAAGGTTGCTCTTTGTTATTTTATGCTTATTTGTCCTGTTTCTATCGAAATCAGCTGAGATGCTGGATAGAACTGTTAGAAAAACATAGCATATCGACATACATTAGTTTTTTTTTCGTGTTTTAGCCAGAACTTTAGCTAGGTCGCGTTATAAAGGTTGCTCTTTGTTATTTTATGCTTATTTGTCCTGTTTCTATCGAAATCAGCTGAGATGCTGGGTAGAATTGTTAGAAAAACATAGCATATCGACATACATTAGTTTTTTTTTCGTGTTTTAGCCAGAACTTTAGCTAGGTCGCGTTATAAAGGTTGCTCTTTGTTATTTTATGCTTATTTGTCCTGTTTCTATCGAAATCAGCTGAGATGCTGGGTAGAACTGTTAAAATAACATAGCATTTCAACATATATCGGTTTTTTTTTCGTTTTTTTGTCAGAACTTTTGCTAGGTCTCGTTTAAAAGGTTACTCTTTGTTATTTTATGCTTACTTGTCCTGTTCCTATCGAAATCAGCTGAGATGCTGGGTAGAACTGTTAAAATAACATAGCATTACGACAAATATCCTTTTTTTTTTCCTGTTTTAGCCAGAACTTTTGCTAGGTCTCGTTTAAAAGGTTACTCTTTGTTATTTTATGTTAACTTGTCCTGTTTCTATCGAAATCAGCTGAGATGCTGGGTAGAACTGTTAAAATAACATAGCGTTTCAACATATATCGGTTCTTTTTTCGTTTTTTGTCAGAACTTTTGCTAGGTCGCGTTAAAAAGGTAGCTCTTTGTTGCTTTATGCTTATTTGTCTTGTTCCTATCGAAATCAGCTGAGATGCTGGGTAGAACTGTTAAAATAACATGGCATTTCAACATACATTAGTTTTTTCGTGTTTTAGCCAAAACTTTAGCTAGGTCGCGTTAAAAAGGTTGCTCTTTGTTGCTTTATGATTATTTGTCCTGTTCCTATCGAAATCAGCTGAGATGCTGGGTAGAATTCTTAGAAAAACATAGCATATCGACATACATCAGTTTTTTTTAGCGTTTTAGCCAGAACATTTGCTAGGTCGCGTTAAAAAGGTAGCTCTTTGTTGCTTTATGCTTATTTGTCTTGTTCCTATCGAAATCAGCTGAGATGCTGGTTGGAACTATTAAAATAACATAGCGTTACGACAAATATGCGTTTTTTTTTTCGTGTTTTAGCCAGAACTTTTGCTAGGTCTCGTTTAAAAGATTGCTCTTTGTTATTTTATGTTAACTTGTCCTGTATCTATCGAAATCAGCTGAGATGCTGGGTAGAACTGTTAAAATAACATAGCATTTCAAAATATATCGGTTTTTTTCGTTTTTTCGCCAGAACTACTGCTATGTTGCCTATAAACGATAGAACTATGCATTTTCATACGTTTTAGGCGACTAGAAACCGAGAACTCTTGAGATGCTGAAAATTGTAGTGAGAAGTTAGCATCTCACTTTACCGAAATTTTTTTTTTTGAAAAATTCTGTTTTTTCGATAGAACTATTGCTATGTTGGCTGTATACAATAGAACTATGCATTTTCATATGTTTTAAGCGTATAGAAATCGAGAACTGCTGAGATGCTGGAACTTGTACTGTGAAGTTAGCATCTCATTTTATCGAATTTTTCAAAATGTTTTTTTTTTTTATGTGTATAGGAAGGCAAACGAGAAAGTGGGTCACCTGGTGGTAAGCGATCACCACTGCCCATAGACACCCGCAACCCCGGAGGGATTGCAGATGCGTTGCCAACCTAGAGGAGGGTGCGTCCCACGAGATATAACTACAAAATATCTAATTTCATAATAAAAACGTTCACAAGATATAATGAACGTTAGCTATAAAAGCAAAAAGTATAATTTTTTAACGTATAAGGTTTAAATTATATAACGTTATTTTTATAAAACTTCAATTTGTATAAGATTTATATGGCCTAACTTCTTTTAACATAACGAACGTTTAACCTAACTGAAACAGCTGCAAGACATTGTTTAATTTTCGGCGAGCGAGCGAAGCGAGCGAGCAAGACGGTACGGAGCGGAAGTGACTCGGATAGGTTAGGTTCAAAGGCTAATGCGGGAGCGTAGCGCAGCGAAGCTCCCGCATTAGCCTTTGGTGTTAGTTATTTTTTTTATAACCACCTAGAAAACCCCCTAACCACATAGCAAATTCAATAAACAACTGTGCATTATGCTTTTTGATATTAGCTGTTATGAACATTATATGCTTTGATCGTTATTTCAATTGATATTATACTAGCTTTTTCCCGCGACTTCGTCCGCGTAGACTTCATTTATTGACAAATAGCTTTTGGCCACGGCTTCGCTTGTGTGTACCAGGAGTATTTCAATCCCGTTTTTTTCCCGTTCCCGTAAGAATTTCGTGAAATGCTCTCTTAATGCTCCCTACACTCCCCAAAGAACCCACTTGCCAAATTTCAGCTTTCTACGGCCAGTAAAACGAAAAATCCCGTTTTTTCACGTTCCCGTGGGAATTTTGGAAATTTCTCTCTTAATGCTTCTTTATACTCTCCAAACAACCTAAATGCCGAATTTCAGCGTTCTACAACCAGTAAAACGAAAAGTTCCGTTTTCCCGTTCCCGTGGGAATTTTGAAAAATGATCTTTTTATAGTTTCTCTACACTCTTCAAGCAACCTACATGCCAAGTTTCAGCTTTCTACGACGAATAAGACGAAAAATCCCGTTTTTTCCCGTTCAAGCAACCTACATGTCGAATTTCAGCTTTCTACAACCTGCACTGCAGTACATATAACAAAAAATCCCGTTCTTTCCCGTTCATTTCCGTCAGAATTTTGGGAAATCGTTTCGGTAGTGCTCCCCTATACTCCCCAAGGAACCTGAAGGCCAAATTTCAGTTATCTACGATCATTAAAACAAAAAATCGATCCCGTAGATCTGAATATAAATCTCGTTTTTTCCTTATCCTGTTGGAATTTTCGAAAATCCTTAAAACTGTTTTTTACTATTATAACCACCTACTTCTATGCCAAATTTGAAGTCTAGTAATTATAGTTCATAGGATTTCGTTGAACTGAATATATAAATCCCGTTTTTTCCTTATCCCGTGAGAATTTCCAAAAATCCTGAAATTATTTTCTTAGTTTTGTAATCATCTACTTGTGTACGAAATTTTAGATAGGGTCACTCGGAATTGAATATAATAAATCCAGTTATTTCCCGTTCCCGTGGAAATTTCTGTGTGTGTGTATGTGTGTGTGTCAGGTAGGTATGTGTGTGTTGTTGTTTTCGTAATCAGCGACCCGATAAACCGTACAAACAATACTACCCACATTTGTGTGTGTGTGTGTATGTGTGTGTGTCAGGTAGGTATGTGTGTGTTGTTGTTTTCGTAATCAGCGACCCGATAAACCGTACAAACAATACTACCCACTATAATATAATAATAATAATACCCACGTTGATTTTCAGACTTTGTCACCCCCTATCCCCTTTTAGGGGTTGAATTTTCAAAAAACCTGAAACAGGTGTTTACTCATTTATTGTTAGGATTACTCCTGTGAAGTTTCGAATAAAATAGTCTTACTAATCTTGTTTCCCCATACAAACTTTGGACCCCCATTTAACCCCTTTAGAGGTCGAATTTTGAAAAATCCTTTCTTAGTGCACCCCTAGACCTTATAAGGTACCTACGTGCCAAATTTGGAATCTCTAGAACCAGTGGTTTGGGCTGTGCGTTGATATGTCAGTCAGTCAGTCAGTCAGTCAGTCAGTCAGTCAGTCAGTCAGTTTCTTCTTTTATATATTATATATAAACAACGTTATACCTTACAAAATTAGATATTTTAAGATTATAATTTTCGTTCATTATATCCAGTAAACGTTATACTAAACGAGTTTATATAAAGTGAGCGTATATATTATGAACATTAGATAATAAGTTGTTATATCTCGTATTACTTACCCCCTAGAGGACTTAGATGAAAATGGATGATGATGATGGTTTTTCGGGGAAAAAGAGCAGAACTATTAAAAAAAAGTATCTAGAACTGTAGAACTATTGGGGATGCTACTAGAACACCGATTTTTTATTGAGATTCTGGAAATTGATATGCTAGGTTCACACACATCTTTTTGTGTAACAAATCGTTTGCCACTCTTAGTTTATCCGACACGTTCGATTAACGCCCACGCGTTTGGGCCGCCGGTACCAGCGCTATGACTATGGCCATCATTTTCGTGTATTTTTTTATAGCGGGCCGCCCCGGCTTCGCACGGGTATTTAACAATAACACTGAATTAAAAATCTAAAAACCACTAGTCGAATAATACCACCGCAAGGAAACTGGCATTAAAATGAAAAAAAAAAAAACAAATCCAAATCAGTCCATCCGCGTGAGAGCTACGTTGCCTCAGACAGATACACACACACTAACACACAGACAACGACGTCAAACTTGTAACACCCCTCTTTTTGCGTCGACGGTTAAAAACTTCATTAATTACAAATTTTAACACACACATACGCACCCTTCTTGTTGCGACGGGCTATATTTTACGGTTTAGAAAAGGTGTATCCATACAAATTGCCGAGCTTGTAAAACCTATGGGGTACCTACTTCCCTACTTCCAGTTGTCCCAGAAATTTGAAATTTGATTTTTTTTGATAAAGGTAATCGCGGTTCACATCCCGTTTATAATATTTCGAATTTGAAATTTGGTATGAAAATAGCTCTTATAGCACAACTAAATTAAATAAATCTAACAATCTGATCTTTGATTGTCTGTCTGTCTTGCATCTCTTCCCGCGCAGATGGTAAAAGCCCAACGAGGGAATCGGCGAACATCGTAGGAATCTCGTTAGTATAAGGGATGCGGCTAGCAACCCATCACTATTTTGACTCCTTTCCCCTTTCCACCTATACGCCCACGATCATGCTAAACGTGGTCTTTAGGTCTTGTCAATACAGAATGTCTGTATATATTCGTAACCAATATAAAATGACCTCACACTGCCTATATTGTGCTTAGAGGCAGGGCTCTGCTTTTTTTTCATGTACGCGTATAGACATAAAATTGAAATGGATACCAAATACTGAGGTCTGCGGTCCTTTGGGGCTGTGAAGAAATGAATCTCAACTGAGTCAACTTAAACAAAAGCTACAGTCAGAAGAAGTCTGTCTATGTAAGTAACCAATATAAAATAACCTCAAACTACATAAGGAATTAAGGAATTCATGGACTTTTCAAAATATAATTAACTAGCTTTTGCCCGCGACTTCGTCCGCGCAGAATCATAATTTGCGCTAAAACTTTCTCCTCTCTCCCATCGAAAATGTACAAAAACAGTCAAATGGAAGTCGTACTTTAGCACGAAGGATTTTGTACTACCTACCGGTAACGAAATAAACCAGTTTCTTGCAAGGACCCACTTCTATTATTTTCTATCCTATCCTTTTGTTCTGTGGGATATTCGAAAAATCTAATCTTATGACACCTACGTGATCTTCAAAGAACATATCTACTAAATACAAAGTTAATATTTTCTATACGGTCCTTTTATCCCGTGGGAAAATTGGAAAATCCCTTAGTAGAGCACCTCTTTGATCATCAAGGAATGTCTGCCAAATACCGAGAAACTATATTATCAAGTCAGTAAAGTTACTCTTTTTTGCAAATTCCTGAAATCAGTTTTCAGATATCATAATTATCTACTGGTATGCCAAATTTAAAGATTCTAGTAATAATATTTAAGGAAAAGAACATTTCAAAGTAATAACATAAATCCCTTTTTACTCCCTATCCCGTGGGAATTTCGAAAAGTCTTGAAATTGATTTTCAGAACTTATGATTCCCTACTTGTGTGCCGAATTTCATGGCTCTAGTAATTATAGTTATGGAGATAGAATCCCTTTACAGTGAACTTATAAACCCCATTTATTCCGTATCCCGTGGGAATTTTTAAAAATCCCTCCATAGTGCACCTCTGTGATACATACATACAGACACGCCTCTTTCCCATAAGGGTAGGCAGAGACTACTTTTTTGCACTTGCTACGATTTTGACTTACCTCTTTCGCTTCATCCACATTCATCAATCTCTTCATACATGCTCGTCGGTTCCGGGTACCTACTCCTGACCTGACCTCTATTATGACACTACAGAACTGGTGGTCTGGCCAGGATCCTCTCCGCAGCACGGAACTCTTCAACGGTTAATGGCAACGACTTGAAATTAGGTACTTGTACGTAGTTTGGATGGTACTGAAAATATGTTAAATTCACTTTCTCTATTGTAGCCGATTCATTTCTTGTATGTTACTTTTTATACCCGTTTGCTGTTTATTATATGAATTAGTAACCTGTGGCAACTGTGTTGGTTGATGATTAGTTTAAATAATTATAATATAAGTTGTATTGTACCGTTTGTGCCCGAATAAACATTAAAACATTAAAACATAATGCAAGTACAGTCAACAGAAAGTACAGTCAGCGAAAAAATCTTGTATTAACAATGTTATTTTTATGGTTACATTGTTTAATTTTAAAATTTAGGTTAGGGTCAATAAGATGAATAGAATATCGCTAGTGTGTAAGTAAGGTGGTATCGCTAAAAAGGTCTTTTAATAGTACATTATGATACAAATGTGCTATGTCGGTTATTACACACGAGGTGTTATTGTGAGAGAACCGAGTGTGGTAATTACCAAAGCACACGCGTCGCATACGACGTTTAAAACTAATTTTGATTAGATATACTTATGTTAACTATGTATTTTAAATATAAATGATAATTAGTAGGTACTTAAATAAATAACTAAATTATGTTTAAGGCATGCTTCATGTGAGCTTTTACTATAAAACAATTAGTATGCCCCATCAAAGGCGCCACATAGTGATACAGTAACTTCATTTCATTTGTAGTGACTTTATTTCGTTCGTAGTCGCGTTTTTTTCGTTTGTAGTAACTTCATTCCGTTTGTAGTGACTTTATTTCATTCGTAGTCGCGTTTTCTTCGTTTGTAGTAACTCCATTTCGTTTGTAGTGACTTTATTTCGTTTGTAGTAACTTCATTTCGTTTGAAGTGTCTTTATTTTATACGTAGTCGCGTTTTCTTCGTTTGTAGTAACTCCATTTTGTTTGTAGTGACTTTATTTCATTCGTAATTGCGTTTTCTTCGTTTTTAGTAACTCCATTTCGTTTGTAGTGACTTTATTTCGTTTGTAGTAACTCCATTTCGTTTGTAGTGACTTTATCTCGTTCGTAGTCACGTTTTCTTCGTTTGTAGTAACTCCGTTTCATTTTTAGTGACTTTATTTCGTTTGTAGTGACTTTATTTCGTTTGTAGTAACTTCATTTCGTTTGTAGTGACTTTATTTCATTTGTAGTTGCGTTTTCTTCGTTTGTAGTAACTCCATTTCGTTTGTAGTGACTTTATTTCGTTTGTAGTTGCGTTTTCTTCGTTTGTAGTAACTCCATTTCGTTTGTAGTGACTTTATTTCGTTCGTAGTTGCGTTTTCTTTGTTTGTAGTCATTCCATTTCGTTTGTAGTGACTTTATTTCGTTTGTAGTGATTTTATTTCATTTTTAGTTGCGTTTTCTTCGTTTGAAGTAACTTCATTTCGTTTGTAGTGACTTTATTTCATTTGTAGTTGCGTTTTCTTCGTTTGTAGTAACTCCATTTCGTTTGTAGTGACTTTATTTCGTTTGTAGGACTTTATTTCGTTTGTAGTTGCGTTTTCTTCGTTTGTAGTAACTCCATTTCGTTTGTAGTAACTCCATTTCGTTTGTAGTGACTTTATTTCGTTCGTAGTTGCGTTTTCTTCGTTTGTAGTAACTCCATTTCGTTTGTAGTGACTTTATTTCGTTTGTAGTAACTCCATTTCGATTGTAGTGACTTTATTTCGTTTGTAGTAACTCCATTTCGTTTGTAGTGACTTTATTTCGTTTGTAGTTGCGTTTTCTTCGTTTGTAGTAACTCCATTTCGTTTGTAGTGACTTTATTTCGTTCGTAGTTGCATTTTCTTCGTTTGTAGTAACTCTATTTTGTTTGTAGTGACTTTATTTCGTTTGTAGTAACTTCATATCGTTTGTAGTGACTTTATTTCATTTGTAGTTGCGTTTTCTTCGTTTGTAGTAACTCCATTTCGTTTGTAGTAACTCCATTTCGTTTGTAGTGACTTTATTTCGTTTGTAGTTGCGTTTTCTTCGTTTGTAGTAACTCCATTTCGTTTGTAGTGACTTTATTTCGTTCGGAGTTGCGTTTTCTTCGTTTGTAGTAACTCCATTTCGTTTGTAGTGATTTTATTTCGTTTGTAGTAACTCCATTTCGTTTGTAGTGACTTTATTTCGTTTGTAGTTGCGTTTTCTTCGTTTGTAGTAACTCCATTTCGTTTGTAGTGACTTTATTTCGTTCGTAGTTGCGTTTTCTTCGTTTGTAGTAACTCCATTTCATTTGTAGTGACTTTATTTCGTTTGTAGTAACTCCATTTCGTTTGTAGTGTCTTTATTTCGTTCGTAGTTGCGTTTTCTTCGTTTGTAGTAACTCCATTTCGTTTGTAGTGTCTTTATTTCGTTCGTAGTTGCGTTTTCTTCGTTTGTAGTAACTCCATTTAGTTTGTAGTGACTTTATTTCGTTTGTAGTGACTTTATTTCGTTTGTAGTTGCGTTTTCTTCGTTTGTAGTAACTCCATTTCGTTTGTAGTGACTTTATTTCGTTTGCAGTAACTCCATTTCGTTTGTAGTGACTTTATTTCGTTTGTAGTTGCGTTTTCTTCGTTTGTAGTAACTCCATTTCGTTTGTAGTGACTTTATTTCGTTCGTAGTTGCGTTTTCTTCGTTTGTAGTAACTCCATTTCATTTGTAGTGACTTTATTTCGTTTGTAGTAACTCCATTTCGTTTGTAGTGTCTTTATTTCGTTCGTAGTTGCGTTTTCTTCGTTTGTAGTAACTCCATTTCGTTTGTAGTGTCTTTATTTCGTTCGTAGTTGCGTTTTCTTCGTTTGTAGTAACTCCATTTAGTTTGTAGTGACTTTATTTCGTTTGTAGTGATATTTCGTTTGTAGTTGCGTTTTCTTCGTTTGTAGTAACTCCATTTCGTTTGTAGTGACTTTATTTCGTTTGCAGTAACTCCATTTCGTTTGTAGTGTCTTTATTTCGTTTGTAGTGACTTTATTTCGTTTGTAGTTGCGTTTTCTTCGTTTGTAGTAACTTCATTTCGTTTGTAGTGACTTTATTTCATTTGTAGTTGCGTTTTCTTCGTTTGTAGTAACTCCATTTCGTTTGTAGTGACTTTATTTCGTTTGTAGTAACTCTATTTCGTTTGTAGTGACTTTATTTCGTTTGTAGTGACTTTATTTCGTTTGTAGTTGCGTTTTCTTCGTTTGTAGTAACTCCATTTCGTTTGTAGTGATTTTATTTCGTTTGTAGTAACTCCATTTCGTTTGTAGTGACTTTATTTCGTTTGTAGTTGCGTTTTCTTCGTTTGTAGTAACTCCATTTCGTTTGTAGTGACTTTATTTCGTTCGTAGTTGCGTTTTCTTCGTTTGTAGTAACTTTATTTTGTTTGTAGTGACTTTATTTCATTTGTAGTTGCGTTTTCTTCGTTTGTAGTAACTCCATTTCGTTTGTAGTGACTTTATTTCGTTTGTAGTGACTTTATTTCGTTTGTAGTGACTTTATTTCGTTTGTAGTGACTTTATTTCGTTTGTAGTAACTCCATTTCGTTTGTAGTGACTTTATTTCGTTTGTAGTTGCGTTTTCTTCGTTTGTAGTAACTCCATTTCGTTTGTAGTGACTTTATTTCGTTCGTAGTTGCGTTTTCTTCGTTTGTAGTAACTCCATTTCGTTTGTAGTGACTGTATTTCGTTTGTAGTTGCGTTTTCTTCGTTTGTAGTATCTTCATTTCGTTTGTAGTGACTTTATTTCATTTGTAGTTGCGTTTTCTTCGTTTGTAGTAACTCCATTTCGTTTGTAGTGACTTTATTTCGTTTGTAGTTGCGTTTTCTTCGTTTGTAGTAACTCCATTTTGTTTGTAGTGACTTTATTTCGTTCGTAGTTGCGTTTTCTTCGTTTGTAGTAACTCCATTTCGTTTGTAGTGACTTTATTTCGTTTGTAGTAACTCCATTTCGATTGTAGTGACTTTATTTCGTTTGTAGGACTTTATTTCGTTTGTAGTTGCGTTTTCTTCGTTTGTAGTAACTCCATTTCGTTTGTAGTGACTTGATTTCGTTTGTAGTTGCGTTTTCTTCGTTTGTAGTAACTCCATTTCGTTTGTAGTGATTTTATTTCGTTTGTAGTAACTCCATTTCGTTTGTAGTGACTTTATTTCGTTTGTAGTTGCGTTTTCTTCGTTTGTAGTAACTCCATTTCGTTTGTAGTGACTTTATTTCGTTCGTAGTTGCGTTTTCTTCGTTTGTAGTAACTTCATTTTGTTTGTAGTGACTTTATTTCATTTGTAGTTGCGTTTTCTTCGTTTGTAGTAACTCCATTTCGTTTGTAGTGACTTTATTTCGTTTGTAGTGACTTTATTTCGTTTGTAGTGACTTTATTTCGTTTGTAGTGACTTTATTTCGTTTGTAGTAACTCCATTTCGTTTGTAGTGACTTTATTTCGTTTGTAGTTGCGTTTTCTTCGTTTGTAGTAACTCCATTTCGTTTGTAGTGACTTTATTTCGTTCGTAGTTGCGTTTTCTTCGTTTGTAGTAACTCCATTTCGTTTGTAGTGACTTTATTTCGTTTGTAGTTGCGTTTTCTTCGTTTGTAGTATCTTCATTTCGTTTGTAGTGACTTTATTTCATTTGTAGTTGCGTTTTCTTCGTTTGTAGTAACTCCATTTCGTTTGTAGTGACTTTATTTCGTTTGTAGTAACTCTATTTCGTTTGTAGTGACTTTATTTCGTTTGTAGTGACTTTATTTCGTTTGTAGTTGCGTTTTCTTCGTTTGTAGTAACTCCATTTCGTTTGTAGTGATTTTATTTCGTTTGTAGTAACTCCATTTCGTTTGTAGTGACTTTATTTCGTTTGAAGTTGCGTTTTCTTCGTTTGTAGTAACTCCATTTTGTTTGTAGTGACTTTATTTCGTTCGTAGTTGCGTTTTCTTCGTTTGTAGTAACTCCATTTCGTTTGTAGTGACTTTATTTCGTTTGTAGTAACTCCATTTCGATTGTAGTGACTTTATTTCGTTTGTAGGACTTTATTTCGTTTGTAGTTGCGTTTTCTTCGTTTGTAGTAACTCCATTTCGTTTGTAGTGACTTGATTTCGTTTGTAGTAACTCCATTTCGTTTGTAGTGACTTTATTTCGTTTGTAGTAACGCCATTTCGTTTGCAGTGACTTGATTTCGTTTGTAGTAACTCCATTTCGTTTATAGTGACTTTATTTCGTTTGTAGTTGCGTTTTCTTCGTTTGTAGTAACTCCATTTCGTTTGTAGTGACTTTATTTTGTTCGTAGTTGCGTTTTCTTCGTTTGTAGTAACTCCATTTCGTTTGTAGTGACTTTATTTCGTTTGTAGTAACTTCATATCGTTTGTAGTGACTTTATTTCATTTGTAGTTGCGTTTTCTTCGTTTGTAGTAACTCCATTTCGTTTGTAGTGATTTTATTTCGTTTGTAGTAACTCCATTTCGTTTGTAGTGACTTTATTTTGTTCGTAGTTGCGTTTTCTTCGTTTGTAGTAACTCCATTTCGTTTGTAGTGACTTTATTTCGTTTGTAGTAACTTCATATCGTTTGTAGTGACTTTATTTCATTTGTAGTTGCGTTTTCTTCGTTTGTAGTAACTCCATTTCGTTTGTAGTGATTTTATTTCGTTTGTAGTAACTCCATTTCGTTTGTAGTGACTTTATTTCGTTTGTAGTGACTTTATTTCGTTTGTAGTTGCGTTTTCTTCGTTTGTAGTAACTCCATTTCGTTTGTAGTGACTTTATTTCGTTCGTAGTTGCGTTTTCTTCGTTTGTAGTAACTCCATTTCGTTTGTAGTGACTTTATTTCGTTTGTAGTAACTCCATTTCGTTTGTAGTGACTTTATTTCGTTTGTAGTGACTTTATTTCGTTTGTAGTTGCGTTTTCTTCGTTTGTAGTAACTCCATTTCGTTTGTAGTGACTTTATTTCGTTCGTAGTTGCGTTTTCTTCGTTTGTAGTAACTCCATTTCGTTTGTAGTGACTTTATTTCGTTTGTAGTAACTCCATTTCGATTGTAGTGACTTTATTTCGTTTGTAGTAACTCCATTTCGTTTGTAGTGACTTTATTTCGTTTGTAGTTGCGTTTTCTTCGTTTGTAGTAACTCCATTTCGTTTGTAGTGACTTTATTTCGTTCGTAGTTGCGTTTTCTTCGTTTGTAGTAACTCTATTTCGTTTGTAGTGACTTTATTTCGTTTGTAGTAACTTCATATCGTTTGTAGTGACTTTATTTCATTTGTAGTTGCGTTTTCTTCGTTTGTAGTAACTCCATTTCGTTTGTAGTGATTTTATTTCGTTTGTAGTAACTCCATTTCGTTTGTAGTTGCGTTTTCTTCGTTTGTAGTAACTCCATTTCGTTTGTAGTGACTTTATTTCGTTCGTAGTTGCGTTTTCTTCGTTTGTAGTAACTCCATTTCGTTTGTAGTGATTTTATTTCGTTTGTAGTAACTCCATTTCGTTTGTAGTGACTTTATTTCGTTTGTAGTTGCGTTTTCTTCGTTTGTAGTAACTCCATTTCGTTTGTAGTGACTTTATTTCGTTCGTAGTTGCGTTTTCTTCGTTTGTAGTAACTCCTTTTCGTTTGTAGTGACTTTATTTCGTTTGTAGTCACTCCATTTCGATTGTAGTGACTTTATTTCGTTTGTAGGACTTTATTTCGTTTGTAGTTGCGTTTTCTTCGATTGTAGTAACTCCATTTCGTTTGTAGTGACTTTATTTCGTTCGTAGTTGCGTTTTCTTCGTTTGTAGTAACTCCATTTCGTTTGCAGTGACTTGATTTCGTTTGTAGTAACTCCATTTCGTTTGTAGTGACTTTATTTCGTTTGTAGTTGCGTTTTCTTCGTTTGTAGTAACTCCATTTCGTTTGTAGTGACTTTATTTTGTTCGTAGTTGCGTTTTCTTCGTTTGTAGTAACTCCATTTCGTTTGTAGTGACTTTATTTCGTTTGTAGCAACTTCATATCGTTTGTAGTGACTTTATTTCATTTGTAGTTGCGTTTTCTTCGTTTGTAGTAACTCCATTTTGTTTGTAGTGATTTTATTTCGTTTGTAGTAACTCCATTTCGTTTGTAGTGACTTTATTTCGTTTGTAGTTGCGTTTTCTTCGTTTGTAGTAACTCCATTTCGTTTGTAGTGACTTTATTTCGTTCGTAGTTGCGTTTTCTTCGTTTGTAGTAACTCCATTTCGTTTGTAGTGACTTTATTTCGTTTGTAGTAACTCCATTTCGTTTGTAGTGACTTTATTTCGTTTGTAGTGACTTTATTTCGTTTGTAGTTGCGTTTTCTTCGTTTGTAGTAACTCCATTTCGTTTGTAGTGACTTTATTTCGTTCGTAGTTGCGTTTTCTTCGTTTGTACTAACTCCATTTCGTTTGTAGTGACTTTATTTCGTTTGTAGTAACTCCATTTCGATTGTAGTGACTTTATTTCGTTTGTAGTAACTCCATTTCGTTTGTAGTGACTTTATTTCGTTTGTAGTTGCGTTTTCTTCGTTTGTAGTAACTCCATTTCGTTTGTAGTGACTTTATTTCGTTCGTAGTTGCGTTTTCTTCGTTTGTAGTAACTCTATTTCGTTTGTAGTGACTTTATTTCGTTTGTAGTAACTTCATATCGTTTGTAGTGACTTTATTTCATTTGTAGTTGCGTTTTCTTCGTTTGTAGTAACTCCATTTCGTTTGTAGTGATTTTATTTCGTTTGTAGTAACTCCATTTCGTTTGTAGTGACTTTATTTCGTTTGTAGTTGCGTTTTCTTCGTTTGTAGTAACTCCATTTCGTTTGTAGTGACTTTATTTCGTTCGGAGTTGCGTTTTCTTCGTTTGTAGTAACTCCATTTCGTTTGTAGTGATTTTATTTCGTTTGTAGTAACTCCATTTCGTTTGTAGTGACTTTATTTCGTTTGTAGTTGCGTTTTCTTCGTTTGTAGTAACTCCATTTCGTTTGTAGTGACTTTATTTCGTTCGAAGTTGCGTTTTCTTCGTTTGTAGTAACTCCATTTCATTTGTAGTGACTTTATTTCGTTTGTAGTAACTCCATTTCGTTTGTAGTGTCTTTATTTCGTTCGTAGTTGCGTTTTCTTCGTTTGTAGTAACTCCATTTCGTTTGTAGTGACTTTATTTCGTTCGTAGTTGCGTTTTCTTCGTTTGTAGTAACTCCATTTCGTTTGTAGTGACTTTATTTCGTTTGTAGTAACTCCATTTCGATTGTAGTGACTTTATTTCGTTTGTAGGACTTTATTTCGTTTGTAGTTGCGTTTTCTTCGTTTGTAGTAACTCCATTTCGTTTGTAGTGACTTTATTTCGTTCGTAGTTGCGTTTTCTTCGTTTGTAGTAACTCCATTTCGTTTGCAGTGACTTGATTTCGTTTGTAGTAACTCCATTTCGTTTGTAGTGACTTTATTTCGTTTGTAGTTGCGTTTTCTTCGTTTGTAGTAACTCCATTTCGTTTGTAGTGACTTTATTTTGTTCGTAGTTGCGTTTTCTTCGTTTGTAGTAACTCCATTTCGTTTGTAGTGACTTTATTTCGTTTGTAGTAACTCCATTTCGTTTGTAGTGACTTTATTTCGTTTGTAGTTGCGTTTTCTTCGTTTGTAGTAACTCCATTTCGTTTGTAGTGACTTTATTTCGTTCGTAGTTGCGTTTTCTTCGTTTGTAGTAACTCCATTTCGTTTGTAGTGACTTTATTTCGTTTGTAGTAACTCCATTTCGTTTGTAGTGACTTTATTTCGTTTGTAGTGACTTTATTTCGTTTGTAGTTGCGTTTTCTTCGTTTGTAGTAACTCCATTTCGTTTGTAGTGACTTTATTTCGTTCGTAGTTGCGTTTTCTTCGTTTGTACTAACTCCATTTCGTTTGTAGTGACTTTATTTCGTTTGTAGTAACTCCATTTCGATTGTAGTGACTTTATTTCGTTTGTAGTAACTCCATTTCGTTTGTAGTGACTTTATTTCGTTTGTAGTTGCGTTTTCTTCGTTTGTAGTAACTCCATTTCGTTTGTAGTGACTTTATTTCGTTCGTAGTTGCGTTTTCTTCGTTTGTAGTAACTCTATTTCGTTTGTAGTGACTTTATTTCGTTTGTAGTAACTTCATATCGTTTGTAGTGACTTTATTTCATTTGTAGTTGCGTTTTCTTCGTTTGTAGTAACTCCATTTCGTTTATAGTGATTTTATTTCGTTTGTAGTAACTCCATTTCGTTTGTAGTGACTTTATTTCGTTTGTAGTTGCGTTTTCTTCGTTTGTAGTAACTCCATTTCGTTTGTAGTGACTTTATTTCGTTCGGAGTTGCGTTTTCTTCGTTTGTAGTAACTCCATTTCGTTTGTAGTGATTTTATTTCGTTTGTAGTAACTCCATTTCGTTTGTAGTGACTTTATTTCGTTTGTAGTTGCGTTTTCTTCGTTTGTAGTAACTCCATTTCGTTTGTAGTGACTTTATTTCGTTCGAAGTTGCGTTTTCTTCGTTTGTAGTAACTCCATTTCATTTGTAGTGACTTTATTTCGTTTGTAGTAACTCCATTTCGTTTGTAGTGTCTTTATTTCGTTCGTAGTTACGTTTTCTTCGTTTGTAGTAACTCCATTTCGTTTGTAGTGTCTTTATTTCGTTCGTAGTTGCGTTTTCTTCGTTTGTAGTAACTCCATTTAGTTTGTAGTGACTTTATTTCGTTTGTAGTGACTTTATTTCGTTCGTAGTAGCGTTTTCTTCGTTTGTAGTAACTCCATTTCGTTTGTAGTGACTTTATTTCGTTTGTAGTTTCTTCATTTCGTTTGTAGTGACTTTATTTCGTTCGTTGTCGCGTTTTCTTTGTTTGTAGTAACTCTATTTCGTTTGTAGTGACTTTATTTCGTTTGTAGTAGGCTTAATTTCGTTTGTAGTAATTTCATTTCGTTTGTAGTGACTTTATTTCGTTCGTAGTCGCGTTTTCTTCGTTTGTAGTAGCTATATTTCGTTTGTAGTGACTTTATTTCGTTCGTAGTCGCGTTTTCTATGTTTTTAGTAACTTTATTTCATTTATAGTAGGCTTAATTTTGTTTTTAGTGATTTTATTTTGTTCGTAGTCTCGGTTCTTTCGTTTGTAGTGACTTTATTGACTGAACTTCTTTAGCTCATTAGTTAAATAGAACTAAATCCATTCCGAATCACAACTAGTGTCATATTCATATATAATTATGTGTACCGAGAGCAATTTTTGAGCAGGTATTCAATATGTAGTTGTAGATAAATAAATGTAAGTAACTAAACATTATCATCAATGCAGTGTACACAACACAAGAGCAATAAACATAGAATTTCGCATAGCACACACACACAAGTATAAGTTGTCATCATTTTAAATCATTCCTAGTAGCTGTCCCTACCTACCTAACATTTCCCTATTACTGTATGATCGGTTTTTGTTACAATATTAGTCACATTTTAGCTCACTAAAGCCTAGATTTATGTTTTGTCTTTCATTTCAGTATTTCGTATTTAATAAATTAATCAAGAGTTGAGACAAAGACCTAGTCGATATGAAAGCATGCTCACTTACCTTTTATGTATCCAGTTTGATAAATATTCATCCCAAATCACAACACAACACTTCACTATCACAAATTGCCCATGATTTCACCACTATCACATCACACCTGGCTAAGACGCGCACTCCCTCTTTCGCACTTCTTGGATTGATCCCGGAAACTACGTATGCAAAACTCTTAGTTACCTGCCTAGCTACACTGGTTAAGCGCGTTATCAAACTGCTATCGGATTAGCTCGAGTTTGAAATGAAATCCTAGATAATTTCAGCTGAAAAATTTTCTGAGCGAAACGCCATTTTTCCGAGTTTCTGATTGTGCTACCAAATGGAAAGTCAGTGAAAATATAGCCGCCTGTATCAGTCGGGATTCCCATACTTACCCTTGGCCCTCGTGCCGACCGAAACTTATCAGATTCAAGAAAAAAAAAAATTCAATGATTTTTTTTTTCAAACCCCTCTAATTTTTTTTTGAGCTAACGCAAACGAAAAACATTATTACTACAATCAACTACATACCAAAATATATGAGAATCAAGAAGAAAAAAATGGATTTTCCAATGTCGGGTTCTAAGTTCAGGTGCTAAGAAAAAAAAAAAATTTTTTTTTTTCAACTACAAACAAAATGTTTTCCACTACAATCAACTACTAACGAATCTGTTTAAGAATCAATTACTAAAATTGAGTTTCGGCAAAATGGGGTGATGAGTTTTTTTCAAAGTCGTCTAATTTTTTTTTAAAGCTACTACAAACAAAAAAAATGTCACTACAATCAACTACATACCCTAATCTATTAGAATAAAATATAAAAAAAATATTCCCCAATGTTGGGTGCTAAGTTCACATAGCTGCCTACGGCGTATTATTGGTTTGTGTCATATGGCATACTCTCAGGGCTATCTTAAAGTGGTCACTTTACGATTTATTTAATTTGTTGACGTATCGTATGTGCAATGTATTTGTGTTGTTGTGAATCTGCACTTGTTCAGATGACTCATGTATATGATGGCCCGATTACATAATTTTTGCTGCCTCATAGTATCAAAGTATATAACCGTCTTTTCAGCGTTATATTGTAAAAACTTGGTCGAATCGTGCTAAAGAGGCGAAATGCGTGATATGAACGTCTAGACACAACCTATAGGAACCTACACGTAAACTTATTCATTTATATAGTACACACTAAATTGTATTATGGAATTGAGTCCAGAGCCAGTCTGGCATTTATTGCAGTTTTATTATAAAAAGGTGTCCGGGCAAGTGGACTTTACGATGATAAGCGACCTACACAAAGGGTTGTAAACGGAAAATAAAATGATTTGAGGAAGATCATGGTCGTTCCACGCGCTCACACAGCGTAACAGCCAGACAGGATAATTTAGTACCTACCACAGGACTTTAACAGTACGAAGTCGAACACAAATACAGGAAAGAACGTTAAAAGTGAACGTATAATGAATTGTGGCCCGGCTAACGAGTCACTCGATCAATATTAAAAGCGTGCCTTTTAACAAGGCTTTTCTGATACTGTAATTTCAAAATCACGCTTCGATCGATCAAGCCAAGTACTACTATATGGGTTTAACAACCCCGTTTTAACCCTACGAATCTTGGTGAAAGGCCACGAATGTACTATGTAGCTGGTAATAATCGGCACTGTCAGTGTGATGGATGGGCCGGCGATGACGAGGCAGTGTGTCCTAACCCACGCCCGCCCTTCCCGTTCAGCGCCATTAGTGCTCTAACAAGGAGCCTAAAGCAAACGTAGAACGTTTATGCTAGGGTACCAGATAAAAGATGTCTACTTAAGCCTGACACAAAACTTGGACAAAGACAGGTGTCAAATCTTACAATAAGAGACGATGAATCTTCTAAAATTTACAGCTAATTTTGGTGAACTAATAAAAAATCGTCTACGTAAGTCATCATTGTCCACGTCTCACTAGCAAACTTTGTTCGAAATATTGAAGCGAGCAAAGTCAATTGCAGAAAACCAATTCAATTTTCGCTTCTCACATTCAGTTCTGTTACTTTATTCCGTCACGTTGGACGATTTAAAACGTATGTTCCTTCACTTAGGCAATTTTGTACAGCTGGCGTTTTCCTTCATATAATATTTAACAGAACTCTTCAATGACCTCAACTTTAGGTCGTGAGAGTTCATTCGTTTAGGAATACAATGATAATTACTGGTTGTTATGTAGTATGCCATGGAACAACTGGTCGATAATTAGAGTTACGTACCTAGTTCTAGTTAATAATGCTGATACCGGACATTGACTATTAGTTTGTGCGAATAGCAATGCACTTTGAACTCTACCGTTTCATTACCCTTTTTTAGGAACATTAAGAGTTGAAACTACTATTTCAATGACATGACGTTTAAATGAAACAGTGGAATACTCTGTTTGTTTACATAGTTAAAATACTACATGCTAATATTAAACCTCGAATTTCCACTTTGATACATTGAGTTACTGGAACGTAAAATTTAACGATCAGACGTGTAGGTGTAAGACATCGAATACGTGCACAGAGATGTTCCAGCCCACAAGCCGACGAGGTGGGCAATTCGTATTGACACCTATGTGGCGAGTGTCACTCTGGGATATACGGAAATACAGGTTATTTCTTGCTTCGTGTTTGTGTTGGGTGTCAATTTATTAGTAAATCTCAAGTTTCTCGTCGTACCAATACTCATATTAGAAACTGTATGCTAAGACTATACTTGTAAATACAGTACGGAAGGCTTAATAAAGATATCGACAACATGATTCAATTTCCATGGCACGAGATACGTCTCGTTTAAGCCAACTGGATTATTCCAGCATTGGCGAAATATGTATTGTTATTCAATACAAGTCAAGGGAAATTTCGTATCTAGTTTGTTAGCATTTTAAGGTACTGTGGTATAGTTAGAGAGCAGAGCATTCCTCGGCGACTCAACCGGTTCCGGACGCGGGCAGTTTATGGCCGCGCTAGGCAGGCAAATATAAATAGATGCGCTGCGAACCATCCGTCTTCGTGATGCTTTACTTATAACACTGTTTCAGTTTGAAACAACGTCTACTGACGCTGCAATGTTATTCTGTTTTTGTATGTAGCCGGATGAGTCCAAAATTCTGTTGCTTTTGTTTCCTTACAAAGCATCCCTAGCTCTTACAATTGCTAAATTTTATGTATATTTTACCGTCAGCTACAACCGTTATCAATGCAGGATACGCAAACGTATTTA
Source organism: Pandemis heparana (assembly GCA_963854515.1). Taxonomy (NCBI): domain Eukaryota; kingdom Metazoa; phylum Arthropoda; class Insecta; order Lepidoptera; family Tortricidae; genus Pandemis; species Pandemis heparana. Next base: position 6,848,540 of record OY978009.1, on the reverse strand, counting down.
ATGGCAACTATCAGATAATAGCGTTCGTTAAAGCTGCTGTATGTTGACGGAGTTGTAAAACAATCTAATCAATGCATGCAATGCAATGCAACTCGTTTAGATATGGAGTGACGGATTGCCGCAGGACAAACTGTGTAAGAAACAAATGGCCGCGGTTAGTTTCAGATTCATATCGCGACTCATTACTGCTCGCGTGAGTTGTTCATTGCCAACAGAAGTTGGAAATAACGAGGATAACATCAGCAAATTCTTGGTTGAAGACAGCGGCAGTTACTCTCACGAAGTGAACACGCGCTAGGTATTCACTTTCACTCTCACATCCCAGAATCCTACCAATAGCTACATTTTGGCTGTCGGTGGTGCGATGCGCCGGTTTGGTGACCCAGTGACTGTCGGCTTAGAAAATGTTTCATTGATAGAGCCGGGGCGCACATGAGTGTTGTATAATACCAGCCACGTGGCATTAGGGGCATTGACACCGGGAAATGTCAAGTTGATATCTTGTCACTATCACGTACCTGTAACGCCGATAACGCACGGCATTTCGGTGAACGATAACGTAACTCGACATAAAAACAGCGGCGTAAACCATTTATCACGAGGGCAATCAATAAGCAAGAAATGATCGTTTTTGCATGTAACGATCCCGTGTGGGTTATGCAATTGCGACGCGACGCTTTTTATTCTGCGCTTGTGCTGCAGTCACCTATTGGAGTGTTGCAATGTGTTGCATAAACGACCTCGTCGTGTCAAAGCGGGTCATTGGCGCGTGCCCTCGCAGGTACGCTAGCTACGGTTTAGATAATTACATCGATTGAACTCCGGTCTCCTTCGGCGTGTCTGTGACCCCGATGTAAATAACCTGAGCGCTTGTACTGTAAACAACTGACGCCTGCGTCAATGCCTGCACGCCGGGCGCGCGGCCTCGCCCAACCATTGATGTGATCTTTGATTACTGCCCGGTGCCCCCTGTTTACTTCTATATTTAGGTTTGTATTCGTCAAACCAGAAGACGCCGCTTGTCTTGCTTGTAGCTGGTATAAAATTCAATTTATTTCTAAAAATACAATGCTCTTACAAACAATCTAGAAATAACAGAGCGCGAATTATGTGCTTGGAGTTATTTGTAGCAACAAACTAATGCTGAATTGAAATCTATTCAAAATAGAGCTAAAATAAATAAAATAGATTAAGAACGTATTTATTAGCTGTTGCCGTTTCAATATCGCCTTTGAACTTTTTAACAAGGCGAGTAATGAAATGATAAAATAGGATGGCATTTAGAGATACATATGACGTAATTAAACGTGAAGGCCGGACAAATTATAAGACGGTCTAAGCGAAAGTTGCCAAGAAAATTACGCTATGAAATGATCATGTAAATCGTGAGAGCGATGAAAGTGCCAAGTATTTCTAGCAGTTAGTTATTTAATCGTAAGCTTGTATTAGAAGCGTTTAGATAACGTGTTGACTGGGCAGGTATAAATAAAGAGAGAAATGGGGTACATTAGTGTGGGTCGCAAGAAGCAGACCGCACCGATCGTTAACGTCTGGCAGATCGTTTAGATATAATTTGTGATAGCACACAGCGATAAACTGGCAAACGGGCTTTATTGAATTTAAATAACATTAGTTTTCAATATTTTTACCTCAACAAATTATGTTAGACCAATCAAAGTTGTTCCGAGTAATAAAATCAATACCGATTGTCATCGCGGTCGTTTATATAATGTAAGCAGTGTTTATTTCCTTTAAAACTGCTTTGGAAGTCGAATGCAGTGCCGACGCAGTGCATTATCTACAAAGTAAGGTGACCTATATGATAAGATTACTTCAATAGCTCGAGCTGCACACAAAGCACGTGCACACACACACACGGGCGTGTGTACTGTCGGCTCGTAGGTACAATGACATTATCGACCTTGACTACTGGCCCGTACATCACACGAATATACCCGTTGGCGTAGGAATGTGTGCGTCATGCATGTATTCAGAGCTGGCAAATAATTCGTTCGAAATCAGATGTGGCCCGTTTCAGCTTAACATCTATGGTTATATTTGGATCACTTTATTTGTGGTGGTTCAGTTCAGTATGAAGTTCAACATACGATAAGGTGAATGCTAGCGCGAGGAGCGCAGATTGCAACCAAGGCCAAGTGAGCTGACGTTATCACGGACTTTAAAATGCATACGAACAAAGCAAATACGTGCCATACCATATAACAATGCGTTACATCGAGTTTATTTTCCGTGCTAACACCTAAGCAAAATCTTGACTGAAGCACCGAGGAAACATTACGGCCAGATGCAAGATAACTGATAAGTGTATATAGCACTACACAAGTAACTACAATACTGACAATTTATATTTTCCAAACAATGTTAAATCCCTACATACTTTCAGTGTTAAGTTAACCAAGTTGGTAATTAATGGCTTAATGCGCAATTATTACAAACACGCATTTTTAAAAGATCAATAGGCAGATACAGAAATTCCACGCTGTCTTCATTTGCAGAACAAATGTTTAATCATAAAACAGAATCTACTGTGGATAATAGACATATTCAAATGAGATGTTGAATATCTCATAATTTTCCCTAATTCTAACACGGGGATAATGTCTTACAAAATGTTAAACAACTTACAATTTCTTTGTCGTGCAATTAATTATATTTCGCGAAAGCTCTCTTTTGATCTCTTAAAAGCTGGTCTCAGTCAAACGTTTACGTTTCTTTGAAAGTTAATACGCATGAAGAATGTTTTGGATCTATTTGATTCATTAAAGTTAACGCTCGAATAAACATATGACAGGTGTCAATTAATTATAACACTTTTAAAATAATGCTAAGAACTAGCGAGAGGTTGTTCACCTTATCTTATCATAAGTAAACAAAATGGTGGATGCATTGTTTCAGTAGGTGATTGTTTTTATGTTAAATGTCTTTATTAGAGTTCTGTAATCAAGGCTCTAAACGCAAATAGTGCTATTTAAGTCATGTTAAAAAAGAAGGTAAGTAAGTTTGATTAATTATTCATCAAACTCCAAGAACCATTCCAAACCCTATGTCACGGTATTTAGATAACCTACATACCTACTATAATACGTAAAGTCGATAAGAAGGAAAAGAAAATGATCCTCCTTCATACAAATATATATCTAGTCCACAAAGGTTTCAAATTAATGATACACCCTCTTTCTAAATCATTTTAATTTCGTTGAAACTTTAATTAAATAAAAAATTATGTATTTTGTCTTACGTTACAATTAAAAATACAATCACGCCGTAAACTCTTTTATGTTCATGTAAAATTTCCCTGTGTTCGTTTGAACACATCGTTAGCAGTTATGGAAGCGAACTTACATTCCCACGCAAAAGCGTCTAACTGGACTTACATGGTAGTCATGTAATTTAGGTGCCTTTCCAGTATTTAACAGGTAATCTGCCTACTTACTTTTTCAATAAACGGCATGCAAGTTTCTTTAGCTTAAGGAAATAAGGAACTAAGTAATTTTTTATGATTTTTTCGTGCGCAGTTACTATCGTTAATTCTACTTTGTAAACTAAAACCAGTTCCTAAATTATGACAATCATGTCTACATGTCTATAGGTGTAAGCATAGTTTATTACCTTATAATAATATGTTATAGAAATGCCTTAACCACATATCGTCTTCTTATAAAAGGAATATAGACGCGTCGCATCGTCAATAAATTTCATGTACTTAATCTATGTTTAAAGATGACGCGACGGTGTAACACCGTCCACTTTGAGATAATCAAACGCAATTGTTACGCCAGCATTATAGTACGAGTTCGTATTTCGTAGTCACGAACTGTCACTGACATACGAGTCCCGGTAACCGAAGCCACTTTGCGTAAAGTCATAAGAAAAGATTCTTTTTTTTATTTCGAATGGCTATACGGATAAATTTTTTTTCTAGCCAGTGACAAACATAACTTACAGTAAAGGGTTTCATTGTGCCTAATTTAGAACGATGTCGTTGCTAAGTATAGTTTTAAAACCGTAATAGCGGTACTCATACCTATTTTTCGTAGCCGGCGGTAGACTGCCGAAATTATTTTCTAATCTTTATGAGAAATCATTGAGATCTAAGCAGCACTTGAACGTGTAATTTTGATTTATAGCTGACCTACTTTACGAACAAATTGCAGTACAGTGTACAGTTAATTCTATGTCAGACAAGATTTTTTTTCTCATCCGTATGCGATTTGAATATAAACCGGTTATAACTTGATCACCCCTGAGTTTTCACAATTCAAGAGGTCAAACTGCGTCTTCAATTCGTGAGCTATTATTTAATGCTCTCAATATAGGTATTTTGTTTACACTACTTTATGAATCGGTTAATAATATGTATTATGTAATATGTTGTTTGTATCTCGCTTGATTAGCTGGTCACCGCTGACAGCGGCGCCAATTCCAATGTTTTTTCGCTTCCCATTCGGAGTTTGTTATTCCGCGATTTGTTGACGTCCAATCGCAGCGACACTGGCCGTTTTTTCCGAATTTCAAATTTGGAACGGGGTTCAATTACGAAACCCTCTTCGCGTGCAATCCTTCTTTTTTATCACATCATAAGATGTTAACAGTCATAACAAAGAGCTCATTGACAATGCGATTCTTTAGAATATTTGTTTGGCCCGATTCGGTATTTATGATCGTAGATTGCGCGAAGCAGGATGCTATTTGGGTACAGTGCTAACTCTGTCTGTTCAGTCGTGCTTAAACCCGATCTCTCAAAAGATTGTATAGTGATGCAAAGTCACGATAACAATGAACAAATTAAGAATAATCTCTTTGATAAACCTGGAGTATGGCTTGATTTTAAGTTACTTAGAAATTTAACGACAATTAGTTTAAATAAATCTAAGAAAATCTAGAAGCTTAAACATTGGAACTTTATGCAAAGCAGCGACTTTAGACACTTAAAATATTACAAGTAAGAACTTTTTGGGAATTGTCTTTTTCGTAATTGCTAAAGAGCATTACAATTTGTAACTAAAACTTTCACACATAAATCGCTTAAGAAAAGTAGATACAGTACAATCCAATGTGTAATCTTTATGACCGGGTACTGTAATCAAAGATATAAAAAAAACCCTAACCTTAAAACAAGGGAGCCGCGAAGTTTTTGCTTTTAGATTTGTTCCTCTTAGTACTGTCCAGTGTTTTGTACCGGTATGATCGATTAGATTTTTCGATTTCGCGGCAAATAATCCTTTGTTTTACAATTAAAAAGAATCGATCGTGTCTTGTTTGGCTTAAAAAAACAATAATACCGACATTATCGGCAGTCGTGATTCACGGAAGATTATCTAAGTAGATTATTGGTCTGCAAGGAATGGAGACCTAGAGATTTGTTTTAAGATATTCGATCTTAAGGTGGTTAGAGTAAGCGACTCGGCTCAGATAATAGAACTAACAAGCGACGCGATGGCAGCGCGTGCGCAGCGGAGCGCGACACGCGCTCGACCGCATATCCGCTGCGATGTCTTCCTAGAGATCCTAGAGCACTACAATGTGAAGGTGAAGATTACTTCTCGGACTGCAAGGAATAATGGGGGATGTAATCGGATTATAAAACTAACTATACCTAAATTAGTAGTAATAAACATTCGATCGCAGTCGTAAACATATTTATGAATACCTAAGATGTAATTTTGGTGAGCTATGAGGTATGTCGATGAACTTTCAATGTGAACAGTCGACGTAATTTGTTTTTTATGTTATATAACAGGTAGCATTTAGATTTTATATCACATCCAATTCAATTGCTTTACGAGCTCACTTAATTAATGATTCTACTTTATGCAGATGGTAGGACGGGTAGGCAACAGCGTAACGTAATACAGCCAGACCTTGATCTAATAAATAATTACCATAGCGTGTGATTAGCAATTGAGAATCAATTCTTAATTCAACGGATCGTCGCATACAACGGCTTTACAAAGCAAAGTCACAAAATGAGGGGGTCAGGCAGACCATTAGATTGCTCAAAGGGTTGCCAAATCTACACGATTTGGACCCTTTCGACTTAGCGAGGCAGCTGCTTGTTCAATGCAGATTATTATTTTAACACCATAGCCGGCTTAGGTTTAAAAGTTGTCGTTTAATAGTTGCGAAGCTGATCCGATTTGTATGGTAATTACCAGACTCCAAGTTTAACTGAAACGATCCTTAAATAGCCGCTCTAATGGCACGACTACGAGCAGTAATAACGAGATTATCTTGTCTTTAACGCTACAGTTGTAATTGTAATCATTTGAACAGCAAATAAAGTTGCGATCGAATAAATTCGTGATTTGTTTCACAGTAATCTTAATGCTTCGTAGATAAGTTATTGTTTATTATAGAAACGTATTTTGTTACTTGTATTGTTCATTATGAAAGTATCCAAAAACCGGATGAACAAGCATGTAACATCCTGAAAGAGGTGGGCGACCCCAATGATGAAGAATCATCAATCATGATGAACCGTGACATCGGTAGGCATCAGATGGCAGATCATATTTCACTATTGAAACTGATATCAAACCTTCTGGCAGACGATTATTACCACATACCTACACGAGAAGCAAAAGGTTTGGAATATTTTTAATTTAATCAGTGAGAAAATGTCTAAATGTAAATGGGATTACATTGACCGTTTAATAAATGTATTGCGCATTAACTAACAGGTCAGGTTTCAAACATTAATCATTGACACGATTGGCATCGTCACTGAGGCCTCCTGGTTCCCCATATCATTGTTGCTCTCGACTTGTCAAGAGATTAACAGCCTTAGTTAAACGAGGTCTATAACCCGTCTGATTAGCTATTCATAGCGAGAAACAAATAATTTCCGGCTAACTTAACCGGCAGCACACCATGAAGTAATTAGCAGTAGCCAACATGACGGCTACAGTCGGGTATTTATAAAGCGACGTGTCAAAAAACTGCGGCGACCTTGGCGCCCCCGCGCGGACTAGTCGATACATTCACCTCAGGTGGGGCCCGTAGAACTCGATTTGTACTTACATGTGGTCTAATTTACGCGTAAATACATAATAAGTATTTGAAGCTAAAATAACACCGGAATTCGCCCTTCGATATCATGGGAACAATAAGTAGGCAAATGGTGTTGGCATACAGTTGAATTGTTTCGTCTTTACACTTTATAAAAATCGACTGGTTTTAATGCGGATTTCACCAACGGACGTTTACGCCACTGATTTAAGAGGAAGATTTACACTTATATTTACTGTGCTGTGTACTTGTGCAAAGCCGTGGCAAGGCAGATCGCTAGTAAATGTTTTAAGTGTTTTTGTTTTTATAAGTATAACTAAAATAAACTAAGTAGTTTCCAAGTTCTTTAGTTATCAAGATTGTGAACGGCACTAAATATGTATATCAGGTACTTGCCAATTCAATAAACCAAAATAATTAATAAAATGTTAACTGACTTTGATGGATGGTGGTATTTATACTTATTGCGTATTATACACTTATTTGGTACCAGTTAACTCACGAAAAGGACGTTGCCTGCTGGCAGCCATAAAAATTCTCTTTTCTTATGTTTGATGTGTTGTTTTCGATAAGATCAAATAACATTATTTCTTAGAAGGTTAGATTGTTTTTCTCAGCTCAAGTTAAAATAGAATCTAACTAATATTATAAATGCGAAAGTATGGATGGATGGATGGATGTTTGTTTGTTTGTTACTCAATCACGCCAGAACGGCCCAACGGATCTGGATGAAATTCGGCACATAGATAGAGAAAAGTCTGGAATAGCACATAGGCTACTTTTTATCCCGGAAAATTCCCGCGGGATAGCGATAAACGAATGCTTTGCAGACGAAGTCGCTGGCAACAGCTAGTAATCAATAAACAAAAGCCAACAAGTGAAATAAGCGTTAAAATGTTCAATTCAAATTTGAGACTGATTGCATTAACGTCAGTCTTATAAAGTAACCCGCATAGTGACTCATCGAAACGTCAACAAAACGTTTTCTAAGTCACGGTAAGCCAACGCTGTGAAAGATAGAAACACATGCGGGCAAAGTGTAATAAATCAGTTATTTACTTTAATCGGCTCTTAATATGGGAATTTTATTACTATATTCCATTTGGAACCACTTACTTTTAAATGCTTCAAATATGTAGTACGAAGGTTGCATTATTTAACGCAAAACAAGCGCTCTAAATCGGTGTTTGACAAGGAAGCTAAAATGCGGCATTGAAATCCACGAACTCGGAAGCAACCCTGAAATGGTTAAATCATTAAAGTATACATCTTTTGTACTGTACACAAAAGTGACGTCCGACCAATAGAAGGTCGCTATTTTACAGGCAAATGTTGGCTCTTTGTACAGTCAGCGTCATATAGTTTGCGATTATAGTATGGAAGTAAAAAAGTGAATGATCATGATAGAACTATTCAATGTTTAATGAATAAAAAATGTTTAAAAGTCAGAATCAAAAAGTGATTTCAATTGCATTGTTTGTAATATCAATACTGCAATCAACCTAATTGAGGGAATTTAATTAAAGCTTTCACTGGCGCGGTTATCAAGTAGTACATTAATGCCTTGCTATAAACACTGACTGCATGAGTAAAACGAAAGTTTACCGCATCAGCGCGCATAGAAATCTGCAACGTGCTATGGTGGTAGATATTTTCACATTTCTCGACAGGATGGTGCGATTTCTAATTCATAAAGATAATAGCTATTCAATGAAGATTCTGCCAAGTAAGCCAATAGCAATTAATACATAAACATTAAACACGTTCACCGAAAACAAGTCAAAGTAAAGACACGGCAGGATTGTAGCAGCTGAAAGAAGTAAAATAAACTTCACTACCCAAGTTAAAATAAAGATTCCTTGAAACTGTAAATACTGACTACACCAGCTACTCGAGATTGAAATGGTCAGTGGTTACTTTTCAATTCACCATGCACGCCTTTTGCCTGTTATACATATTTACAATAATGATCTGTGCAGTCATATAAATGCACATGCGTGCTTTGTCAGGCGATGCGATTTACCATCAGAAGTCAGGAGTGGTCTCTAAACCGGTCAGACCGGCCGTAGTCGCTTCGTCGAAACACCACCATCCAACTCGCTACTTACTTATATTGTTCATACTATATTACTTCGCAAATTGGAGCTAACTAATAAAACTCGACTGCTGCACGGTTTTAAGTGTCTAGTGTTTTAAATTTCTACCAGCAACAGTAGCAGAGATAAGTGGATATGTTGAAGTTGAAACGCTCTTGGGATTTTGAATAATACCTTTTATCCCAGAACTCGAGAATTTAAGATTTCTGTATTTTGAAAATTAATTAAGGTGAGAAGTTAGAATTATAGCATTGAATGAATGATGAAAGCGGTATTTATTGACGTTGCGACTCTTTATTTACTTGTGCATCAGTATCGTAAAACCAATAAAATGTTTAGGTAGGACCTTTTACATTGAGTTGTTGCTACTAATTCGGGTGCTCAAGAAGGTAAGACTTCCGCGTCTAAAATGTCTAACTAATTTTCAAGGGGACGCGGCCCTTCAATTTACTGCAGTAACCCCTATTCACTAAAATGCTACCTACTGTGATGTATTAGATTTTATGTTGCCTATGTACTCAAATAAATGTAGTGCTTTTATAGCTTGATTTCCTATTATCTGATCTGCGGGTAATCCAAAATTGTAAAGACATGGTCTCATTTCAGATATGTACTTACGTGGTGATTTGTCATTCCTCAAGGTTGGTAAGCTACGCATCTTGACAGTACAGCTATAATACATTTTCCGTAATAACCTTGTGTTCTTAGAGCTATACCGCGATAAGAATTAGTCATTCCATCCGTGGTATGCCTCCTACACCGTACTTACCGAGTGGTCGCTAATCAAACATCATAGGTATGACACAAGAGATACGTGCTAGGAAATGGGTGGGACGTTCCACGGACATGTTCTGTTCCGTTCAATTCAAAGGACTATTGTTAACTTCCCTGATCTCTCGTTAATTAAGGTATCTTTGTATCTAGGACTAGTTAGAATGCTAGAAACGAAATATAATAAATTCAATTTGAGAAAGATATTATACATAGGTATACGTTGGTTATTAATATTTCAAAATGTAGTGAATCATTACAAAACAATTAATTTAATTAGAATGTTACGTCATTTTTAAATAAAAAAAACGGTATAAATAGTTACTTTGGTACCGAAATTTTGGGCGCCAAGAGGAACAAACCTTTTGGCAGAAAGTGCATTACATTCAAAACATGCAATAGTTGTATGATGTAGGGCCCTAACTCAGTTCCAAGATTGTGGTACATGTCAACACCTACCTACATACTGTCTTCTTATATATATTGACTTTATTTTTAAATGGCTCGCCCACATACAATCTGTCATAGAGGTGATTACTCACATCACGCCGCCAGCTTAGCTATAGTTTCTTATTACTGGATAATGCTGGATATGGATAGGTACATAAAGATACTTCAAATTCATAGGTTTGCTTCAATTCACCAAATAAAACTGCAGTTAGGTAGGTATGCAGGAAGCATAATCAATTGCAATAATAATTAAAACGGGAGTGGCAAAAGTGTCTGCATAACTATCATAAACAGGTGCCTATGCCTAGGCATGTAGGCATAATTGTATTGCTGTTATTACTCATTCATTATATTGTATTAGGTCACGCATAACATTTCATTAATGTTAGCGTAGGAATAGCGTACAGCCGTACGCAACGTGATTCCCAAAACTAGCTAGGTACGATACCGAATGTGGGTAAACAAAATAGTGTCATTTTGTGACATAGCGGAGACATCGGCCCGCAGAGCGCCCGGTCAAGGTATCCGGGCCAAAGGTCGATGACAGCGACACCGGCCGCGGCCTCCGCCCGCCAAAAAACCAACAAACTTTGCCGCGCTATTCGAACTAGAAACTTCTAATCTAACCTGAAGAAATCGACTCGTTCTCAGACTTCGGCGTCGTCGGCGGCATCGGTAGCGGCATCGACGGCAGCGTCTGCGTCTGCTGCTGCTGTTGCATCGTGCACGTATTGCCCAGCAGAGACTGAGCAGTGTTGTATGTCAAGCCATCGTCGTAACCCCAGAGCTCGAGCCCGCCGTACTCTGGCGAGGCGAGAGACTCCGGGGACATAACCATCGCTGCCGGCAGACCCAGGGCTGAGGACGACGTCACTTCGGACGAGCTCTCCTCGAGCATTCGCAGCGTCTGGAAGCCCCCGTTGTTGGACCAGCGGCGTCTCATGTCGACCAGCGCGTCACACGCCCCGAAATCCACGATCGCCGATGGACATCCTACGCAGGCTTTCACTTCACTTTTTTCCTTCACACTAATCCAACTTCAAAAACACGCACCACTCCGCGCGTCTAATCTGTACGGCTTTTTCACTGTAAATAAGCACTGATAAAACTATAGTAAACGTCTCGTCAACTTTCTTGTCGCAAGAATCCGTGCACGAACGAAAGAAACTAAGGCTAGTCTCACTGAATTGTTTTCTTATGGTACGGAGTTTGCCACACGGTTGGGAAACGAGAGGAGTACGTTGCGTTCGCGCGACCGTCGTCAACGGAGTACGTAGAGGCAGCGAGCGCGCGACGCGGCCGAGCTCTCACTGCCACGGTCGAGTGTGACGTCACGTCACGGTGCCCCGCGCCCCCCGCGACCGCCGCACTCCTCCGCGGCCCGCGCGCGCAGCCGTGGCACAGAAAGTCGAGTCACCGGCGACATTATGTAGCGCGCCGATAAAACACCCTCAATTTTCAAAGCAACTCTATCAAAACAACTTCACTGCTTGTTATGTAACTTCGGAAAACTTATAACTAAGCACTAACTAATGTTAACTAAATTAAATGATGCAAGGTAGATACGTAAATAAGTATGTACCTACCTACCTGAATGTACATAATTTTGCCTACGTTTGTACAAACGTACGTGTAAAACCTAGTTTATTTAACAAACATTTTGTTTTAAGTAAAGTGTTTAATTTTCTATTCAAACTCCAGTTATTCCACAGTAATTAAGTCTTCAATGTAGCAGAAACCCATGTAATCAACCATCTGCGTGATATACAACAAGGCATAACACTTCAGGTTAAGTTGGTTCCTGCTTAAGTACCTACACTACATAGGTAGGTACTTGAATAACTCAAAAATATTAAGTTATGATTAAAATAGCTAAAACTGGCTGATAAATTCAGGACCTTTAAAACTTAGCAAATTTTACAAGAGTAGAGTAGAGTTCATTTCTACTTCATTTTTACTAGCTAGCTACTTAACTTCTGAAATTATATTTTATTTCGCAAGATACCTAAGTAGGTTTCAGAAAAGGTGTCAAAATTATGTAGGTAAGTTACTTTTTTATTTTGATTAATTACATAGCGTCTTCAAAAGACACTTAAGACAGTGTATAATTTAAATTGCTTACTAATAGCGTTAGGGTAAAAGTTAACACTACAAACCGGCATTAATATTTCCACTATAAATGGTTGGAATCAACAGTAACATTGACGCGAGTTTCGGTATCAATTCGGTTACGATATGAACTTGTATAACCTACCACACTGTAGTATCCAGCTGCAGTAGGTCGGCGCGGGAATTTCGCAAGCCCAGTAAAAAGGTCAATGTTAAGAGGTCAGCCCACCGAACGCTTCGCTCGCAACCCAGTTAGATTATAAACCATTGACACATTATTTTATCAGCCTGGTTCACAAACCGACGTGTATCTGACACGGGTGACACATTTGAGGTGCTAAGCTTGTCATACTGACACAAAAATCGGCAACGTCCCCAATATCAGAGCGACGACCTGAATTTCAGGTACTTATCGCGAGTCACAAGCTCGACAAAATCTAATTACGAAGCGATCGCACCGTTAGATATACATTTCGGTTTTAGAACGGCGTGTTTCGCAATAACTTATTTTTAGCGGAGCAATGGTTGCGTTCGTTGGTTTGGTGCCGAGATGTGGATAGATAAGACGCAGTGACGCGAACGCCATGATTGGTTGACTCGCGTCATCGAATCACGTGTATAGGAGCGTTGACCGCCAGTGTTTTGGAAATGCTTATGTACGAAGTCTATACCTACCTCACCTTACCTAACGATCGCATGCGACTATTGCGACTCTATTATGAGACAAACACTGCCAATTCCAACGATAATGAGGCAAAACAATAGAACAAAACAAATCACCGCTGAAATGGATGAAATTTTATTAATTGAACAAGGTGATTATTTGACAAAGGCGTTTACTTGACTTATGCAGAGTTCACTTTCAAATTCAAGTATAGACAGCAGGCAGGCAACTAATAGGTACTCATATATTAGATCCGTTATCTGTTTTTCACTGATTAGTAGATAGAAAACAATATAGAAAAATATAAGTCTGGGACAAAATATTATAGGTACTTATGACATTTTCCATTCCACCTTCTAAACTCATTCAAAATTAGGTTTTTAAGGTATTAAAAAAGCAGGTATTTAACACACAATTTTTTCGAAAACGTGAAAAGTTAGTGAAACGCGTCGCAAAATCTTTGTTTGGGCATTCGTGCGTGCAGGGAACCACGATTGGTTCCCGACCTGCCCCGCCCGCCCCCGCCTCGCTCCTCTTTGCCGAATTACTTAACCATTTAGGTATCGTTCTCGAATGTTTACACGTTCCGGTACTGCTACAATATCTCTATAAACAGAATCGAACGGATCTCATCGGATGGCCTTTCTGTTTTAATTGCTAGACAGACGATAACGAAACCATTAGCATTCGCATTAATTAGTTCCTCAATTTATTTACTAAATTTGGTCTAGTTGCGTGGAGTCAACAATTGTCTGGTCTAGTGCTACATTTTATAACGTGCTAATCAACTAAAAATGGCGGCTACACATTCAGAGATAAAAGAACTCTAAATGAACGAAGTTTCCTGAACGAACAGGGGGGCTACTCCGAAATTTCTACACTCGAAGTTCGTATCATACCTTCCCCCTCTCTCTCACTCACACCCTAACGACAATTAGTGTGAGCGGAACAGCACGAAACGAACATCGAATTTTGAATTTCGGAGTTTAAGGCAAGACAACCTCGATGTTAACGATCGTTGACGAACTGTAGCGAAGACTAAATGGCCTTTCCTGCAATGATTCGCCACAGCCTTGACTCCGTGTTCCCGGCTAGAATTGTCTATTAACAAATCGAGGAATTAATTCTACTTTTTGCTCAGTTTCCATTAAATGTAAATTAGAGATGAAATTAATCGAAGCCAGTCTCTGAGCTACACCATTACCGGTTTTGTGATGTCATTACGAATCTAAGTAATCTTTACCTGCCGAATCGAAGTTTATTTATTGTTCCGGGCAAGCATCGCCTCCACAACTCTTTGGATTGATGGCCATTATCTTCAGTTGGATTGGAGTGCTTTATGATTTAATGCTTCTTGCCACTAATAGCCTCTAAAAGCATTTCATTAAAACCTTGCGAATCGGCAATTGGTTTTAAGTTTATTGTTTTCTTTATTAATCGTTGCGGAGCAAAAACCACTTGTCATGCGGCCGGGGGCTCCGGCTGGTAGCCGCGTTGAGATTTATGAACGACGAATTCTACATACCGAGGAATGATTAATGTAATCGAATGTTGGCTTACAGCCATCCAGTCCTTTTGTTGCGGTTTTGGGTGAATATGGAAGTAAACAAGGTGACATGAAAGATCCTGCAACCGCAACTACCGAATAAGTTATTGCTAAGTTACCAGTTCCGGGGTGACGCAGCATAAAATCGGCCTTACCTGCAACAAAAAGGTATAATCTATTAGAAAAGGAACGGATTACTATGAACATGACTATAAAGCAGTGTCTGATATCTCATTAATCAGATAGAAATGCATATTCACTGTCATTACCACGAGCGTATCAAGTTTTCCATGCTTACATTGTTATTTGTAACATATAGTACCATTATAAGATCAGAAAAAACAAGCGAATCCAAATTATCGAACGCGATCTGCAAAAGCATGACGAGGTGTAAGACGATGCTCACGAAGCTTTCTCGGTAGAGCGCACTTGATGTAAGCCGACGATTTATGGAAGTTACGGATTACCTAGGGCTTTCTTGCAGTTTTAACGTCCTTTTTAGGCGGCTGGTTGTGCTCGTTGTCGTGTTTTTACTAGCGATGTGCAGGCGCATAAAAAGTGGACGCGGCAGAATGGTTTGCGCGAGCGCAATTAAGACCAAGGTCTTCGGGTTATCAAACTCGTGTCGGCGATGCCGGCCGCGCCTCGCCGCCGTCGCAAAAAAATGTAGCGAATAATGAAGTCGATGGTATTAAAAGATAATAGCTGGACTAACACGCTGTGTCCTTAACTCGGAACACCGGTCGCCGCGGCATAACAGGCCGAGCGCAACTAGATGCAGCCTGTCGGCTTGAAGGAACTGCCTATGGCTCGTTTAGTTCAGCACATTGTTTACATGAGGCGTCGCCGAGTATGGAGCACATGTTTCGACCGCGACCGGAATAAACTCTTTTTATACGACAAATTCCAGAGCACCAGGTGGCGAAACGTTGCTTGTGAATTTCCGCCAGAATAAAATCAATCCCGACTCGGCAGTTTCCGAAACGCCGTAAATAAATACATCAAAAAAGCCTTGGGATAATCATTATCCCTCAACAAATTTGATGTTTTGACTCGGTAGTAATATGCCTATATTGAAATGAAATGTTCAAAACTGTCTAGGGATAAAAAATATCCCTAGATATTTTTGATGAGTGTAGGTATGACAATCATGCCGGTCTATTTTAATAAACACTCTCAAACAAATTTAGGTTAGATCCAATAAAAAGTGACCTTAGGAAATAGAGATAAAGCTAAAAGTGGCCCAATCACGCGACCTTGCGCGGCAGTCGGCAAAACAACAATATAACTTTAATCTGTGCCCTAGATATGTTTAGGCAAACCACATCACAAAAAACAAGACGAACGAGTCTTTCAGAATCACACGAGGAATTCCTAGCGTGTATTGGGTCAGTGAATGGTTCTGGCCAAGAGCCATGGACCGACAAGTCAAGGCTAGAGTCCATCTATTGCATACGCAACAAAATCCTGTTCGTTGACTTCTATGCACTTGACAGACACTGATGTCATTCGCACGATGCAATGTGACCTGCTAAGGAACCATGTTACCGTTCCTTGCAGTCACATGAACGCTTACATAATGCCTAGACAATATTATGTGATGCTAAAGCGAACGTAGCCTTTCTGCAGTAAGCTTTGGTTGCACTTTCGCTTGGACACATTTGCAGTCTTCAATCATTCGCAATCTCATACGCGAGTCGTGGGAATGATATTGAACTTTACAATTTTAGATGTAGGGTTTACATTCAGTGTTATCGTTAGGTGTTATGTCGTTTCGCAATACCGGTTGCCAATAGTATCATTTACGTGATGTAACTATTGAGTCCGAGGAGTGATATGAAATTGCGGACGCGATCGAGGGCTGCCGCGGTCGTAGATTGTATTGTAGTCCCTGAGAACCGAACTGGGAGCCAGTGGTGCGTGCCTCGCGCCAATTACTCCCAGGTGATGCTCTAATCATAGAAATAAACTTAACTGTTCTTCAAAAATACTTACCATCGCATCCGGATAGCGGTATACTTGTTCTGCAGTGTAGCGAGATTGAAAAACAAAAGGAGAACTTCGTTGTAATTAGATTGAATTCGGAAGGATGTTTTTCTTTAGCACCGCAGCATGCCGAAGCGGATATTAATCATGATTAAAGTCAGCGAAATGTAATAATTGGGACCGGCGGTGTTTTACGAGCTTATTTACGAGTTTTCTCGCAAGACTAAGTTTTTTGAAGAAAACAAAGTTACTTAAAATATGGCTTGTTTATTTGACGCTTTATTACGGGCCTGTGCAAACAGCCGGCAAACGAAAGACTGTTTATAAATTAATGCTAATATTGAATAATCTAGACCCTTAACGTTTTGCAAAAATGAAATTCAAAATTATAATAATTATTTATTTAGTTACTTAATTGTGTTTTATGAAATCGAGAGCGAAAATCTGTTTATTTTTAGATTATTACCAAGAAAGTAACGCTGACTGTTCTGTGTAATAAAATATCTAAACATTTCGTGGAGATGAAAATTTCAAGATGTAAAAACCTTACAACTGATTCTATTGAATAAATTATACTTTGTTGACTCACTTATAACTTATTTCACCAATCAATCAATACCTAAGACTAATCGGAATTATATTGCAAATAGGTCACCACCGGACACGATGCGTCCGCGCCTCACGACCGTTGCGCACGGCGCGTGAGTCGTTTACCGAATGCATTTCATAGGTTGCATAACACATTGTTTCTCACTATTGCTGTATCCACCCTAACACAGGTAGGTACGATGACACTGCGATGCATGCAATTGGGTTAGATGGATTATGTCAATAAACAGGCTAATGCATTGTCTTGTTAGTTATTTACTAGTTCCTCGGGTATACTCGCACCACTTAGTGGGAGCTTTTTGTTAACATTACTGATGTCATCACCAGTTTTTACGGCGTCGTCATTAGAACTCAAGATACGGTTCAAATAATGGCTCCGGTTTTAAAATAGAAGTCATTTTTATGCGTTGTGGGGTTGTGGCGTTTTTAGATAACGTGGGAGGAGGAGCGCGGGTAAGGATTCTTTGATGAAATCGAGTTATCTGAAACTGATGCGAACATACTTTAATTCTAAACCAACGAAAATTTTTCAACGACTCAAAACGAAAGCTTTTCCAGTAAAATAATAAACATCTAAACACGGTATCTTTAGACAAGCGGTCGCGTAGAGTCATTTCTCACGATCAGCCAGCCGTGGAACAATACGTCGACAAACATTTTTTATTTCCGTACACTTTACACAGACGATTCATTTCTTTGACGTGAGCCGTGTCGAGTGTCAAAGAAAACGTTGACTCCAGCTAGCACATAGGGAATTTGCCAAAAAACATGCCTTCATAGTTAAAATAGGAACGGACTGACAGCCTAAGTCGCCTCCCGCTTCCTTGCCAACTTTGCAATTAGACAAAATAATACGTTTCTTATTTTAATAAAAAACAACCACATGTGCAGAGCTACCTCGTTATTTGTATAGTTTTTGCTCGAATTATTTAAAGATCCACGTTATTCGACGAGCCAGATGCGATTTAAGTACTCGAACCATAAGGAAGTCGCAATTTTGTTCATGTCATATTTTGTTTTATGAGAGTAATTAAGTTCGGACTGAATGTTGCGTATATATTTGCAGAGGAAGCACGGGCCCTGCGTAAATAAACATCAATCGGTAATCACTAACGAGCCGGGCATGGTTTCATTTGAAAAGTCACAATAATTACAGAGGTTGATGAGTTACGAGCTGAAGATCGGACTAGACCACTGCGAATAACATTGGTAGCGGCGCAAATTGAAGGTAATTACGGCTAATTGCAAGTCACGGTCATGGTCAATAAGCACCAATAAGCAATAACATGGGAACTGTGGACCGAAGGTCTACGTGAGACAACTGTGTTGTCATTATTAAATACCTGAACAACATGTCGTTTATCTACGGACGAGTTAGTAAGTACACTGATAGCTCAACAATAAAGTGACTGGCTGGCTGAGTTTTAACCCTGTACATTGTACAATTTACTTTACACCGTATCATTTTGCATACATTTTCTTTGCACGTATTTCCCAAGACATGTAGGTTTAGTTGAAATTCCACGTAACCTATTAAGGCGATTGCCAACAACGGTCTGTCGATGGACACCTACGAACGCTCGCCCTAGTTGCGCTGGACTATAGCCAACGGCTTTAGGTATTTCCAGATATCTATCTCGATTTGTTAGAGCTGATCCTTTAATGCTACGAGATAGGAGATTTGCCCCCTGAATGTTAATGTCTATTTCGATCCGCCCAATTTCCGATTAAGTTTCAGTTGCTGAGTAATTTAATTTACCCCGCTTTGGAGCATATATAAATGTTTAGATTAGGGTACAGACCTATACAAATGGATGTGTGCAAACATCTGACAACGGACTGAAAATTTTAGCCGGTGAAGTAACTAAAATGATGAAGAGTACTAGTAGTGTATCGTTTCTTGAGTCACAGACGGTTCTGGCTGATAATCAGTGCTGCAGGTGTCTTACACAGCGTAATGCTGACCCAGCGACCGTTTCACTTTTGCGGAGACACACACAACGCTGATGGATGATCTAATTTTCATGTCTGCGTTTTTTTTTCTTTTCTATAAAATTGTGTGTATGCTTTTATATTTGTGTGTCTCGCAAAATGAATAAATGTCTTCTTTCTTTCTTTTCTTTCTTTCTTTACTTAGATACTACAAAAAAAGTGATGCAAGCATGAGAAAGTGACTGGGTGGAAGATAACTTTAGAAGGCAGATTAAGTTTTCCCGGCAATGACGTGATGCTTACGTACTTATTTGTTTGTTACGGAAACACATTGATAACGAACTCTAATCAATTTACAATCACATATCCAATACAAAACGGCTTGGTAACTGAAATTCACTTATCATTATTATTATTCATCTCAGACTGCGTCATGCAATAGTTTGGTGCAAATAATAGTCTTTGACCTCGAGTTTCGTATGATGACGGCTTGCATTACATATGTAAATGATCAGATCTTTATCACATTGAAAAGGTTTGCAGTTACAGTCGCAACCAAATACTTACCTGTCTAGGTGCTCAAAATATCTAAAGACGTGTTTCGATATTTTTGAGCTGTTGGCGATTGTACGATTGTTGTCGTTTAAGTAGCTAGTCGTCTAATGTAATGGATGTCTTTTCGAATTGTATCAAATCACATATCTTATTCAATGGTAAATTCTGCTAAGCTACCGAACCTGCTTCCTCTTGAATCACTCTATCTGTTAAAAAAACCGCATAGAAAATCCGTTGCGCAGTTTTAAATATCTAAGAATACATAGGGACAGACAACGGAAAGCGACTTTGTTTTATACTATGTTCCAAGTGGTGTCATGTAACATTATATTGTTTCATGTTTTACTGCCGGGTTTAAGTGCAATTTCACCCATTCCAATAAGTCACATTCCAAGATTTCCAAGTACCAGGATGATCGCGATACTTGCTCGGCCTCTTTCGAGTTAATTTTTTTTTTTATATTTTCGTATTTTTTAATGGAAAAAGTCTTTTTTCGCGATGCATTCTAACTAGATTTTGTCCAAATCATTGGAGCAGTTTCCAGTAAACCAATTACATATACCTATTGAATAATTGCTTTTTAAAGTAAAAAGATTGCAAAAACATCAGAACATAAGTCTCATGTGTCTTGAAACTATGTAAACCTTCATTTATTTATACACAGTTGTGGAATATAAGTGTCGCGCAGGTCATGGGCACGTCTCGAGGTATTTATAGGGTCGTAACTCAGCAATGATCGAATGAAACTGGTGGTATTATCGCCCATTGTTCGGGCTAGGAATAAATGGCGCTCGGCGTCGATATGTGCACTTGTTTTAACTTCTCTTTTCATTGTTTTGCACCAAGGGTGCGGGGATAGACTCGGGATTTATGCGACAGCCAATTTAATACGTTACCTATCGATATTTCTTCTTTGATAAGTCTGCCTGTTAAAGCTCGCATTTCGCTTTGCAATTTTCTTTAGCGAACTGATCCACGGCAGTGTTTCAGACTAGAACATTCTAAGTGATTACAAATATCTGAACCGAACTGTATTTATTGCCAATCACATTAGCATATTGTTCAGATATTTTTGAGCACCGATACAGCACTAACACATCTGCTATCGACTGTACGAATAAAATGATCGTAAATCGAAAAATAATAGTGTAAACAATAAATAGCACACAAGAAGTTGTTACGTAATTACGGCCTGCCATAAAGAACCACCTTTTGACTTTTAATTTTATTAAACGCAAGGCACAATAGCTCGGAACTGAACCGAGTGCCCTTTAATAAGACCTTTAAATAATTTCCGAGATCCATACACTACACGGACATTTAATGCGATATAATCAGTATAAGTTACGTCTGTGTTGTATTAAAAGTTTTATTGAATCAGGCGTTACTTTGCGGAGGTCCATTTCAATTAACAAAAAACCTTTATCCAGCTATTCCGCTACTCATCGCTGCTTGAGTAGCGGAGTAGCAAGGTAAAGGTTATCAGTAGGTAAGTGCTTTCAAAAAACTGAGCTTACAACCATTTTGATTCCTTGCCTGCAAAGCATAATAGGTATTTCCATTTTTTGCACGTTTAAAATTCAACGTTTATTCATAAGTACACTAGCAGTCACGTACAACTTTATGATCTATCTGCTTGTACTCGCGAGGAAAATTATCTTTTGCGTGTACTCCATGTAGACACTACATCATGTACAAGGCAACATAAATGGTCGCCGGGACAGGTCATCCATCCATAAAACTAAAATTACATTATGCAACTAGCTCAAAGTAGGCACTCTATCTTTATGCTTGCATTGGTTGAAACAGAATACCAAAGGTAAACATTGAAACGTACATTTGGAAAAATCCTCATCATTCCGTGCTATACCTACACCACCCATAGCAGAAATTGAAAAGTTTCAAAGTTTTTCGATCAATTACCTACTTAGTACATTTTTAGTTTTATCCTTGAAAAATACTACAACGTTCAACAGACCACTTAAACTTTAAAAAAACAATGCATGCAATTTCAAGTCCTATTTTTTGCAAAATAGCAACACTGGCCGCCCAATAAAGTGGTGTTTCCCATGCACACCCAGCAAGCAACCGATCACGTACACAACACATGTGTCTGCTTTTTACTACTACATTTATACCGTACATTAAGTCTGACATTTCAACGGTCACCATCGCCTTAATTACAGCTGCCTGACTCCTGCATCCTTCTCTTCCCCGTATATACTCCACTCTGTCTCCTTCTACCATCTTAAGCACTAACGAACCCTCTGATAAATAATAATTGTGGATAAATATAGACTTATTATATCTTAGTCGTTACTTTATAGCTTACCTAGGTATTAAGCTGTAAAAGCTGGTGCATTTTTATTGTGCAGGAAACTCATTTCTTTATGATTTACGTGGGTACGATTTATAAAAGTGTATTGAACCATAAAGTATCATATAACCCATACAAATAAAATTGTCGTCCCGATACATTAAATACTCCTCTATTGCCTACCTCAAGTTTTATCAGGCTGGTTGCTCATTTCGAAACAGATACTATACCTAATAGCGAAATTAACGAAGCCACCAATACAGTGGCGACACTGAAAAACTTCAACACATGCAGCGATACATTAATAGTACTTTTTGTTCTTCCTCTTGCAGTTCCATCTCCTGTTTCCGAAGATCGGCTATCGTCAAAGCCATCCTGACCTTGAAAACGGCTGCACAGAACAGTGATCTAGAAGATCTTTTTAGATTTCTAGTCATTGTTTTTTCCAGGTTTTCCAGTTGCCCAAAAGGCTAATTTTCAGCTGGAGAAATTCATATTCTGCGTTTTGCAATTTATCTTCGCCCGATATGATCATTACATTACATAGTTGCAGTTGCGAACTGTTATTTTTAACCCTAAAACCTACAATTAAGACTAGAATTATTATGATTTCGTTAATATTATTTACTACGCGAAGTTTTCATCTGTAAAACTATATCATCAGTACCTAATTACATTCGGCTTTACCGCTATTTCCATTGAGATACAAATATAATATCTTTAGTTCGATGTGGCGAAAATAATTCCATATTTCGGACCCTCGGCTTCCGAAGAACAATGGAACAATGGGTTAAGCTCTCCGAGTGCGAATCGACTCGACGTAAAGCTCGAAACGTGGTGATTGAGGAGCTTTTTTTATGAGCTACGTGTTAATACCCAGAGTAATGAGACTGATTGAAAGGCAGTAAACATGTTATGGAAGCAAGGATCGATAAAGATGTTGTGCAGTTGAGTGAGCCTACATTTTTTATGGGTCAAGCTTTAAGCACGTCAAATACCTTATCGATAGACTTTAGAATGTATTAATCACAAACCTAGTTAAATCGTTTATTTTCATGCCAAATTCTTGAAGCAAAGTAAAATTAGATTTAAATGAGGTACGTACGTACCTACTGTGAAATTAAATTTAACTTAAGTTTACGGTGCAAGCTGAATACTATTGTTAATTTTGTAGGCGCTGTTTAAAGCAGCTGAGCATCAATCAACCTATTTTGTGCTAAAACAAGGTTTTAGTGAACTTCCGAGGAAATAACTCACCGGCTTTACAGCCTTGTTATTCCAAATGTAACCAGTGTAGGTACATAATAATAATAAGCATTAACTCTAAACATACAATAGCGAAATGAATTCTGAATAAAAATGCAGACAATAAAAGCCTAGCACAAAGCCGGGAATACAAAATGATGTACTGCTGACTGAAACGTAGGCGGAACGGAACAAACGATAAATATAATAAATAACGTCCACCTAAGTGAGCTACGTGTGGGTGGTGAACACAAACAAATCAACGACCTTCCGTTTAATTTTCTTTTGATTTCAATAAGTAACTATCGGTGATGTCACTGTAGGTTTCCTTGATTGCTTGTTTATTTTAATACAACATAGTAACCACTTGTTATCTATGGTATGTTAGTTTCATTGCATTGTCAGTGACGCTGCGGTTCATGCACAAGTCATTACCAACTGGTCGTACCTAACGACAGGTGCCCTTGAAAACGCGATAAGTGTTTGTCGAGACGTTACGCAATGCACAATGCAACGATGTGAGCTCCGGTACATTCCGACTGAAGCATTTTAATCTACCACACTGTAATAGCGACGGGCAATAAAACGGTAGTAAAGTTTCGACAGTAAAATTTTCGATGGACACGACCAGTTTAAAGAATGTTGAAAACTTTGTATCTGTAGTTAAGATTTGCTGCAATGACTGTTTACGAAGCATTAATGCTAGCAGCGATCATGTAAACATCAAAGTGCAATTGAAGCTACTATTGAGTTTTGTGAACCAGGTCAGCGGTCAGCAATGGCCGTTTTCCGTCGCCCGCGCAGCCTTGACCTGTTCGCTGTCGCATTGAACTGACTCAGCGTGAGTCTGCTTGCCGCGTGTCATCATTTAGTTGGGTATGTCAAGTAAGTTTATATGCACGTAACGTCACTGATGCAGTCAAGTTCATAGTTCAATTAGGTCATCGAGTATTTGCGCCGTAACTCAGGTAATTATCGAATGAAAATGCTAGGAGCCTCAAGAAATTAGACCATCGTCTCTATCTCACTAAGTAAAATCCTCTTCACATACGACTCGTCTTGCTCCAAGAAAGGTATTGCTTGTCGATTCTGGAATTGAGCGCGCCGCTATAATCGATGGTCGATATAATTAATCTCCGTCTACGTATTTTCAAATTTTGGGACACCGTTTTGTGTCGGCGATCAACGCAAGACTACATAAAAAGCCGCTCTCACAGCCCTTTAAAGCGGCTGAAGCATTAAAATAAAGTTGCTTAATATAGAACTTCAGCCAATATAAAGTGAGTTATAGAGCATCCTGCGGGTCGCAGCTAACTGGGATGCAGAAGTAGGGCAAGGCTTTGAAACATTATTCTATTACGCCGGGGAGCAGGTATATTTGTGTTGCCAGAGTTATTTCTGTGAAACGAAGGTTCTGGAAAATAAAGTAAGTTAGTTAATTAGATGGAGAAATAAGGTTAAAGAGGGAAAATAAAGCAGAAATGCCAGCTTGAAAAGTAATTGGATGCACCTGCTAACAATATCTTCATTTCTGCAGAAAAATAACTCGTGTTGAATTTTGTAATAAGTATAATTTTTTCTGCTTAACTACATATTAAGTGTGTGCGACCAATGTACCTACGACTAGGGATATGCAGTCTGGAATATCAACCTAATAAGGAATGATCTGATGTTTGTGTCTCCAATACCAACACGAATTTATCAGGTAGTCCATTCCAGACCGAGCACTCCGAGGCCGTTGATCACATCCAACTAATTTATCCTTAGATCTTGGATACACATACTAACTTAATGCTAGGTGCATAAACCGCCGCATGTAAAAGTAACTAACTATAAAGAGCGGCATATGCCCATAAAGACTAGTTCTTCCACTGTTCTATTTTTATCCCACATGCACATGACGTTAAACCACGTCCGTGGGCTTGGTGCAAAGGGACGTAATGGAATAATGAATCAAGTTACGAGTAGAGTTTGTGAAAACAAAGTTAGATTGGCATGGAATAGCTTAGCTACAAGCGAGTTTGCATTTGCACATGTTTTTGTTACCTTGTACATAAATGAGACCACCCTGTGAAGGTTACCGTATTTAGAGATCAAAACTCTTGCTACAGGTAACACTTAAATGGTGATGTCTTTAGATACCCATCGTTAATGTTGTTATATTTGTGTCGTTGTTAACTTGAATATCTCTGTCATCAAGTATGTATAGCCTTAGAAAGAAATGTAGGTATAGCCGAAATTATCGCGTCTTATCTACGAGGTCAACCTTGAAGTTCCTTCGCAGCCGACATATATATTTACGACAGTCGTTAAACTGACAAAAAATGTGAGTCTCTCGACGTGACCAAGTTATGCGCCATGAGTTGCTTCTTTCACTTGGTAAAATAATATGGTAACGATTCCTTCCGCGTTCTCGAGGCCGCGATAATGGTTATCAGTTGTGACCTTTATGGAATCAAAACAAAATGCACTGCTATCACATGTGGCCTTCCTATTTCAGACTTTTTAGATTAGGTAACCGTGTTTTGCGCTGATTGGGAATATTATCGCGCGATCGTTCAAGGGCTTTTGATGTCTGATTTAATTAGCATGTAGAGACAATAACAACCTAAGACAAATAATTGCAAACAGTAAAATGGCTTCGTCGTAGATATGTTTCGAACAGATTGATTCGTGGCCCATCGTAGAACGTTCCTACAGTAACGTCACAATGATATTTCTCGATAATTCAATGTAATGTCACTATGGACTTTTACTGTGAAAAGGTTTCGCAATAGGAATCAATCATAAGCAACTTACACAAACAGCGCATTCAATAAGCTTCAACGGCCCGTAATCAAAATAAGGAAATTTTAATGAGAATGTTGACATTAAAATCTGTTTGTTCGGCTCTCTCAAGTTTATTATAGGTCTGCAGTTTTATATTTCATTAACCCTGTCATAAACTTCAAGAATTAAGTGTAATTTAATCGCCGGCGTTGTTAATTTCTGCAACTCCAAATCCTTTGTACCAATCGTTTTTAAATAATCCAAATCATAAACTAAGCCATATGGCAATCGTAATTTTAAATCCCTTTTTCGCAAACGCTTTTCAGGTTCTGGGCTTTTATTTACCTTCTATGTTCATCTGTCACTTTAACATTTTACATTTGCCTATTACCAGACACAGACCTAACATAATTTAGCTACTGTACAGTCAGCATCAAAAGTTGTCAAACAGTCGAAGAGCTCAAAATCTAAACACGACTCTATCGCAAAGGTAATAAGAAGGCGTGTAGTTATTTTCAGCTCTTCGACTGTTTATGAACTTCTGATGCTGACACGACTGTAACTGAAAATTTAGCGAAAAAAGCTTATGTGTCACTTAATCTAAGTTGCACAGAAGCTTAATCTAAGTAATGTAGCGTCGAGTATGATTCTGCTATACATGTCAGTTTTCACGCAACGTACTAGCGCTCTAGTCATATTGGCGGCATAGTGCGACAACCTTGTGTTATCAGAGTGTTCTGCCCTTGGTCCACTTACTGTCGCTATCTCGGGCACATCGGAGGCATCTGATAAAGCATTGTATCACACGGTTATTTGCACACCTTAACCCACCGCTATAAGGTCTAGTTTACTTACAAGTTGTAAGTTGGTCATAGAGGCATTAGCCAACAGAGTGGTAATACGAGTGCCCCAATTCTGTAACATATAGTGATTTGCTTTATATTTAAGACAAAGCACTAGATTTTCGCATTTTAAGACCAGGTTATTCCGACAAAGAAAGCTTTCAAAGCTTCACGGGATTTGGCCCATCCGCGGAACAATATTGAAAGTAGAGAAAATTGATTTAAAAGGCAAGTTTTTGGAGATTATGAAAAAGTATTCGTTAAAAATTAACCCCCTTATGCATAAACGCACTATAGGCCTCTGCTAAGTTAGTAATCGTTTGTCCTTATCTGTGAAAGGTAAATGTCAAAGTGACAGATAAGGACAAACGATTACTAAGTTAACAGAGGCCTATAGTGCGTTTATGAATAAGGGGGTAAATATTTTGATTGTCATTATATTTTTTTCGGTTTATGGAGAGAATTTTACCAACTTAAAGGATCACCAATAAAACCGGTACATCATTGAAATGTTTTCGCAATCAAAATAATTTGTTACCAAGTGAATTTTATGTACAGAACTATATAATAAATACAATTTAAAAACTCCTGTTAAACTATGACATGCCGTTGTATCCGTGGAAAACAGAAGATTTTAATGTTCGGTTTAACTAAAAATTGGTACATTTTGATTAACTTTGCCTAAAATAATTAAAGTTACGATTTGTTATTTGTTAAATCGCTCGTAGAACAGACAACCGTTGGGGTAGAAAAGTTCTCGAGTGGCGACCGCGAACCGGAAGACGCAGTGTTGGGAGGCCTCCCACTAGGTGGACTGACGACATCGTAAAAGTTGCGGGATACCGGTGGATGCAGGTGGCGACTTGTCGTTCAGTATGGTGTGCTAAGGGGGAGGCCTTTGTTCAACAGTGGACGTCTTCAGGCTGATGATGATGATGATGATTTGTTAAATATTAACTAGGTACTGATTTCAGTGCGCAACTTGACCTTGGGCCGGCCAATCAGAATCGCAAATTGACATAGCGATCTAGTAAGTATTTTTAACTCTATCAGTTAATTCATCTGTATTGTTGATACATTGATGTCAGCACGGCAGATGTTGCCGTTGTATACAATGTAGGTATACAATATGTTGTATATAATTTTAAATGTCAGATCATAATTATAAACGTTTTGTATTCTCTATTTACATCATCGTTGTAACATCTGTAGGCTTATTGTCTAACTCGCTCGCAATCGCCATCGTGTTCATTTTGACAGTTCATGTATGGGCTGACAATTGGCATCGGAATCAGCTAGCTGTCACATTCATACAAGAACTGTCAAAACGAACACGATGGCGATTGCGAGCGAGTTAGACAATAAGCCTACCGTTAATTTTGTCTCGTTATATTTGAAAACTGACTTCATCACCACTTAAAAGTTTATTGATGCGTCGCACAATACAAATTGTTCTGGATGCTGAGAGAAAATCTGGCCACAAAATATAATAGGCACTCTATGATTACAAAACCTATACCTACGTGATTCGATTTTGTTTCTTGTCGTTCTTTTTTAGCGGACACTTCTGGTTTATCATTACATTCGTCACTGTCGAATGGTAGTCGCAAAAAATAGTATTCAATAAAGCCACAGACCAAAACCACAGGCTATTAGGAACTCAATCGCTGAGTAACCTGCCCAATTCAAATTAGTCTTCGGGTCCCAGCAAAGAACCTACGAAAGCTTGTGAGATGTGATGTTTGTTACTGTTTCACGCCAGAACAACTAGATATACCTAGCTAATAAGATAATAGATTATAGCCTAGAATAACACATAGGCACATAAGCTACTTTTTATCCCGGAAAATTGCGTAGTTCCCGCGGGGTAGCGATAAAAGATTTTTTTGCAGACGTAGTCGCGGGCAACAGCTAGTTTAATAATAAAGATTGAAGTAATTCTAGTAAATAAGGAGTGATTTTTCCGAAATGCCCACGTGGTCGTCAGAAAACAAAAAAAAACACCAAAGAATTAAGTTTTTTTTTTTGTAAAGCCAAAAAGGAATAATCACTAACGAAAATCACACTAAATATGTTTTGGTTCACGTGATTTCCTATACTTGGATGTTTTTATCGGAATTAACAATTTAAATTACTAAAATAAAGTGACATTCATGATAGGTACTGAAAACGAAGGTGATGGCAATGACCCAGCGGAAGCGATATGGACAGAAGTTTAAAATAATATATTTATTCTTGTAGAAAATTAACATAAAAACAGTAACCCGTAACCTACGTTAGTTCAAAATGACATTGTTTAATACCTAGAGAACGCATCACAATGTAGGTATTTAATACGAAATCGACCTAATTTTTGAAGAAAACAAATACCTAAATGAACACGGAATCTAATACCATACTTCACTTCTGGATCACGCCATATTCAAAGTTATATCACTTACAAGTAACGCAAATAGCGTTACAGCAAAAGCAGAACCGTGTTTTTATGCAAAGTTTACATTACTTTGCGGACAATGTGACACCTACACCTGCGTGGCTGTGGCACCTGCTCAGAATTTCTGATCAAGCCGTTTAGCCTACGCATCAACATAGCTGCTCGATACTAAAGATACACGAGGATGAGAAGAAAAACCTGTATGCAATGCACCTGGTCAGTAATTTCAAAGTTGGAACAGTATAACGACCACAATACAATACAAATACTCTTTATTGAACACCACAAATCAGTAAATAAAGGTAATCGCGGTTCACATCCCGTTTATAATATTTCGAATGAACTTAACCGATAATCATTAAAATTGGTTGCCTGTAAAGTCGGTATACGGGCGAAAGTTTTACGTGACAACGACTTTGAGTGGTAAAATAATTTTAATGTGAATATTCATTCGTATAGTAGGAAGAAGGACGTGTAAACTTGTATGCAGGCGCCTAAGCGAAATAGAAGCGCAAGACATGAACCGGTGTGTATGCCTATCTCTCTCACTCTCTCTCTCTCGCTCTGTCTCTCTCGCTCTTAGGCGGGCTAACTGTGCTCGAGTGGAAGGGACGCGTGCCTTTCACTTTTTATGTCTGTCTCTCTCGCTCTTAGGCGGGCTAACCATGCCCGCGTGCCTCTCACTCGCTCTCATTGTGAGCGCATAACGTGAGCGGAGCGTAACGCAGTTTCTTGAAGTGTCACCCGGCAAACCAATTTATAAGACGTTGTCACGTCAAAAATACAGAAACAAAGAACAAAGTATACAATAGGCGGTCTTATCGCTTAATAGACAGACAACTAATAAGACACCACCACCAGTTACCACTCAGTTATTAGACTTCGCTGCCTCAAGCGGACCTTCATAGGATTATTTCGTTGTTCATCTGTCGTTTGTCTGTTTCCCTGTGTGTCTGTTAAGACCCTTTTCCTCAGGAACGCGAAGAAAGTGTCAAGTTGATATAATTATGAAAACTGAAGTGTCATACATTTCTTCACGCCTTCAATGTTTACAACATTTTGAAGGTCATGTAGTACTTATTTGTCGTATAATCGGCCAAATACCTAACATTTTATAATTACGTTTGCGTCACATTGTGTGCAAGTTGTAAACATCTTGCATTGATTGCCGGTCATGCAAGGGTTGCCGCCAGCTTTTATCAGCCAGACTTTTCCACAAACACTGATTAAGACCAGAGTTCACTGAATTCTGAGCTACGACTATTATTAAGTTCTCTCAATCAGCAAATGAAGTTCAAGATACGGCCCCACATGTTATACCGTAGCTTGTAATCATTGAAATTGATGCACATAATGACTGCTCGAACCAAGAGCAGCTAATGAACAAAGAAAATTATAATGACTAGGAAACATGCTTTTACGTGGTCAAAGTAAAACATAATTATGATTAATTGAGTCTTTGACTAAGGTTAGGTACTGTTTAAAGAGATTTTTTTTTATGAATACATGAAACACGAAGCGTTGACTTTCTTGACATCCTGGTTATCAATATCTGAAGCATCCTTAAGTTGTTTTTCGCACAAGAACTTTTAATTTTAAATACTAATTACAAATATTACACAAGTTATTGTGTGGACATACATCAAAATGATGGGACAGTCTCACGGGTCGCAGTTCAAATGATAATCAATTTGAAAACAGGTTTACGACTGTACAGAGAGATAAAATGAGTGGATTGCAAGCAAAACGTCGTGATTGTATTACTTCATTATGATGATTTATGTAAATCTTATCTAAAAGTACAATTTTCCGATGAATAGACTGTGTAAAAGCTAGAAATGGACACAATGGATGCTGATTGAACTAAACTTAGGAATCATTGGATAAGTCGGGATTGTAAAGAACCGGAATCACAAGGAGGGTTTAAAGTTCAAAATATTATATTTCAACAAGATTTTCTAGAGGCAGTCTGTTGCAAGCGGTCTAATAGGAGTCGGCAGTGACCCAGTAACGAGTGTGTCACGAGTGGAATCGCCAGACGGCCCCGACCCGAGCTGATTGCGCACGTTTCCCGTGGGACGAAAATCAGCTTAACTATACATTACAAAACGTATTTTTCTCTCAATTTCGAAATATTCCCCGTCTTTACATTGAGTATTTCCATGACAGTTTAAACCATCAATTTTGCATTACTAGAGATCCTATTTCTCATGTCGTTTTCGGAGATCCTGATGCTTGTCAATTTGTGATTTGATGGATGACTCCTTAGATCGGTAACCTCAAATTCTATACCGTAATATAAGACGCTACAGTCTTCAATAAGTAACTCGTGTGAAGTTTTTATCGTCCCAAAGGTCTGGAGGCAAAATATGCTGTATAGTTTAAGTCTTATTTATTGATTGTAATTGGTAATCTACCCATATACATAACGAGACCACGTGGGAATGTTAAACACTCACCAATAGGGCAATGTGTCACAAGACAACCTTATTCAATATTTACTAAACTGTTTTACAACGTTTCCATTAAAGTCAAATATTTCAAAAGATTTACCGTAAAATTACAACAGACGAACGATATGTACCGAATAAGTACAAGTTTCACAAGACGGACTAACGGTATTATCGATGAAATAACGGGGGCACTTCTTAACTAACCGGGCTAAGAGTGATTCAAAATCGTTGCGTGGCATAGATTTCGAAATAAATGGTAACAAATTGAAAGATCATCTTAAAATTGTAACAGTCCATTTAGGAATTTCTGTTAAGTAACTGCTCGTAAAAACTGATGAAAATTGGTTTAAATTATTAGAACTACGTATGCCAGCGTTAACTAAGTAAATTAGACCAGCTTTTAAAGCAATTAATATTCATAAACGTCTCTAACATGGCCCGTATATTTGCATTAAAACTATAATTAAAAAAATATGTATGGGTTTTGCCCACACCACAAGTACCTATCAATCCATTAGCATCTCATGTCACAGTCGCAGCGACTATCGCACTTAGTCACTGATCAAATATTAAAAGTGTCTCACGATGTTACTCGAAACTGCGTGACGATCTGCACCTGCTAATCTGGAAATATGTAAGCATATTCGATCGCCTTCTACATCATCAACCATTTCCTGAACACCTACGTAAATTCACATATTTCCAGACAAGAACAGTAACATGGCCATTCAAATTGGAGATGGGGAAAGATCCAACGATTACTCTCACAAGTTCACCGGTTGCGCAAGCGCATGCTAGGTGACCCAATAACTCGGCGGCGTGAGTCCTCGCCGTCACGGTCCAGCGCGGCACGTGGCTTCAGAGAACCTCTTGCCATGAATGCCGAAAAATTTTACGAGACTCAGACTCTAGCAGTGCGTGTCAGCGGAGTTGGAGAATCTCTTGGCGCAAAAGCCGTGGTTTAATACTGTAGTACCTAGTGCGTGTGTTAGTCGAGTTGATAAATATTACATTGAAATAAAATATAGTCACTCATTTTATTTAGTTGATGATGATTGCCGGACATGTTTTGATATCGATTTCGTAATGGAATAATAATAATAGAGTTCAGAAAGTGGAAATCAGGAAAGAACAGAATAAAAACATTTTAAATTTCACCTAGTAACCAGCCCGGCTAG
This sequence comes from Pandemis heparana, assembly GCA_963854515.1. Lineage (NCBI taxonomy): Eukaryota > Metazoa > Arthropoda > Insecta > Lepidoptera > Tortricidae > Pandemis > Pandemis heparana. The sequence goes on along the minus strand of OY978009.1, from coordinate 6,815,555 downwards.
CACGACAGCGCACAAGAGTCGCGCCGCGCGCGAGATAGATTACCCGTCTCTTTCTAGAACGAACAGTAAGAAAAAGACGGGCAATCTATCTCGCGCGCGACGCGACTCTTGTGCGCTGTCGTGCTAGACGTGCAGTGTAGCTACAGCTACAGTCAACAGTGATCAATGACGATGAAGATACATTGAATTAATATTAAATGACGGTAAAGAAAGATATTTGTTTCTATACTATATATGTGTTTCTATACTGTAAGCGAACTGGTTGAATATTTTTTGAACATTTTATGTCTAAAATAATAAAAAAAACAATCCCGGGATTTCGATATTATTTCCGTACAATCCCGGAATTATAATATCGGAAAAATGGTCCGATAATCCGGGATTTCGGAATTCCGGAATTCCGGGATTCATGCCCTACGTGCAGCGCTAGACATAATCAATTCTAAAAGTGTTAAAGCGATTAGTAGGAACGAATCTTTCAAGATATGATTGAGCTCTATTGCAACTAGGAAGTAATAACAACAACCTCGCATTTTAACACCCAAGAATCACTAGCCAGGATATGCAAAAATCAAATTAGACGAGTGTGAATTAACAAATGTCGATTGAAGTTTGTATGGATGACTGTGTATATGTAAACTAGTGCGAATGTATGTGTGTTTACAGATACCGCGTCCGTTGCCCTCTCGACAACTCGGTGACATTGACGGAGCACAAATAAAGAGATAGCGACATAAATAGATACCTATCAACGTTTACGCGTGTTATACGTGCCAATGATTAAACTGCGTCGCCACAATTGATATTCTGATGAATCCATTAAAGGTGTGTCTGTGACGAATTTTTGTTTTGCCAACCAGCTACAACTACATTATGCTTTATATTCAATTTTATCGTATTTGACTTAAAACCAGATATATTTTATTGTTGACAACATCAAAATTGCACGTACAACTAATTAGACAGAAATTGTGTCTCCATTAATTGTGTGATGGCATTTCAAAGCACACACACTTCTAGTTCCGTTGACCTTTCTCAAAGTTAGCGTAACAGCCTAACAGCGTATGATGTAGATAGTAATGTTGATGGACATTAACTGCGTAACTTAATTGAGTAGGAAAGGTCATAAAAAGTGATACCATTGGTGTGAGAACTATACTCATCTTGATTCTTCTAAGTCGCTATATTCTTGACAGTGTGGGCATAGTCGCTGAGAATCAAAATCCTTGCGATCTTTGGAAAATAGCAAGGCGTTATCCTCTTGCCTTCCACACTGCAATACAGTAGTCTGAAGTTCGAAGTTGGCAATAGAGAGCTGCTGATCACCCTCGCATCCTCAGAACCTAAGACGCCATTTACGACACCCTTGAAGAGATAAATTCGTTCTATTCTTAAACCGAACACAGCCCGGTATTCTTGATGGATGTGACTAATTAAATACAAGTTATAATAGCAATAGCAAACGTAAAAGGTCAAAGCAAGCAAAAAACTGGATTAAATTTATTCAAAACAAATGAGGTTACCTCAACATCCAAAGAAAAAAAAACCATCATTACGTTGAATATCATCATTGATCGGCAAGTTTTGTTTAACACTAACGGACTGCATTGAAAGAGCCCACACTATGTACCTACAAAAAATCAACAATATCGTCGAGGTGCGAGATTTGCCTCGTTCATTTTTGTGTGAGTGGGTGAGATCGTGATCGCTTCATGACTAATGTATTTTGCCATGGTGGTGCAATGATCTCACGGTACGTCGGATCACAGCCATCATCATTATGTTTTTAGGTAACGTAACATTAACACGTTAAATTGTCCCTTCCTTATCCTACGGTTGTTTTTCAACTGTGATTGTTTCACGGTTGATGGTATTCTCCTAAGCATTTTACTCATGTTTTGTTAAATAATGTTGTGATTGTCAGTTAACGACAGTTGTTGTCAAATGTTAAGCAACGCATTTCTTTTAATTTGTTATCTGTTGGTACCAACTGTCTATGTACGTCTTCTCAACTTCTGTTCTGATGTTTGCAAGATGCATTGTTTTTGGCAGCAATTACTTTTTTATTTTCATTGCTTCTATTTTTAAAATCAAAAGATGGAACAGCTTAAAGTTTTATTAAACAGCATGACAGTTCACGGCTGCCTCAAACATCCAACAACCCTGAACTTCTCCGTGTAGATTCTAAAATATGAATTCCATTATATTGTATTGATTGGATCGTTTAGCTTGATCGAAAACGTCTGTTTCCCAATAAACAAAGTATATTACGATCAGAGAACTGGCTCAAAGGCTATTCATCTAAGCATACCAAAATACAAAAGTGACGTAATCACAAAGTTTAGTGAACGCATGCCACCGTAGAGTGCCCCAGCGCACGATGCGGACGCCGATATAAGGATACGTTTTAGGATAAAACTAGCGAGACAAGATCAATGATATCAAATGGTAGTAAATCAGCTTCAGAAATTTAATTTGTATTTACACTGCCAGTATGACATCATAATATAAATCATAAACATGTCACAATTTCGTAATTTTAGATGGCCATCATTGCTTGCCCAATGATGGCGCAGCAACATCGGTGCCGGAATTATTGGAAGATTGGTATACTTAGTATGATTTTTTGGGGTGACCCGATCTCGTGAACAGCCCACTTTTCAAGTAAAGCCATTGTATTCTACAGAGCCGATATATATTATACGAGCAGCAGCGTATTTTACACGTGCCTTTCCGCTACTCGCTCTATCAAACGCGCGACTCAAGCTGAGCATCTCAAGGTCTGTCAGCCCGATCAAGGCCACGACAGCCGGGAAGTCATAGCTTGTATTTGTTTAGTTTATTTGCCCCGCCGTTTTTATATCTTGCTCGGTGGAAACTTAATTCTAAAGCATTGACCGCTGGCGTTGGCTTGGCGAACAAATTCAAATTAGCTTTTGATATAGTTTTAAGTCAAAACTTGTTAAGTATATTCACCTGTTTCAAAAATATCTTCAATATACATTTTAGGATTCGAGCCATCTCGATCAGTTTTCTCCAAATACGTGTTCTTGCATAAGTGGTGTTATTTATTTTGTTCAAATGATAAATATTCATCGTTTAAGACCATCGACACTTGAAACCGGTTCAGGAATTCATATAACAACAAAAGTTTTTTGGGCAAAACTCGTGTGAAAATTATAAGATACTTGGTTAGGTATTGATTAAGTTGGGGCTCATTTATATTAAAAGTATTTCAATTTAAATCAATCAATACAAAAACATCCGAATGATCGATAATACTTTTTATGCTTCGTCTCACGTTGCATTGCGTCATGCAGATTCTAAAAGGATCAGAGTGGAAAAATATTTATGCAAATCAAGAGCCAAATACCTCGAGTGTTGTTAACCAGTACTTTGACTCTCCGATGTTTATGAAGGAAAAAAACTAAAATTACGTTTTACAATTGATTTCGGGGTGACAATGGTTTAATTAAAATCAGAAATTTGGCGAGCGCGGGATCTAATCAAATAGGAGAATGCCTCGATTAACAGAAACCTTGATTGCGTCTGGTATCTCAATCAAATTGAGGATTTGGAAGTCGCCATCGTAGTTAAAATCAACCATTAGCAAACGAGTTCCTTGAACCCGGCAGATTTTTTTTACGAGTTATCGAGAGAAACCTTTGCAATTACTCTCCATCGATTTCAATGACAGCAATAAGAGTAAAATTGATAGCCTCATAAACCTTGCCTGTTTGGTAAAAATAGCTTTCCCAATTTGCCATCAGCATTCGCTTCACAAAGATATTCGATAATATATGAAGCCAATGACTTTAATTATGAAAAGGCACGTAAAATCATTATGGTTTGTAATTAATTCAGTCATGGGAAATGGGTTTGCCTTTTTGTAGTTGCGGATCTGAGCTAGGGGCCTTTTTGTTTCGAGTTCCTCACTGGAACGATGATTTCAATTAACAGTGTATGACTTCACGTGTAATGGAAGAAAAAATATATTTTTGTCTTTGTTGTAAGTATAGGTAGGTGGAAACCACTACTGAACAAAGAAGGGAATACAACTAGAATAAACTACTTACTGAAAAAAATGTTTATTCAAATGACGAAAACATTCTCAGTTGCAAAAATATGAATATTATAATCAACAAGAACGGTCTACGAATTTTTCGATACAATATGTAGGTAGTTCATAATCTCGCTGCTTAGTTAGGTATTACTTTATTTTTGTTCCTTTCATATTGTATAGTAAACTTGTAACACTGTTGCCACTGTTGGAAATATTTTGTATCGTAATTTTTATCGGTTTAGCGGAATTAAGGGGACAATTTTTTTTATTCCATTGAATATTATCCAGACATTTCTGTTCTGACAGGTTTAGTTTATTATGTAATGAAAATGATAGTGCTAATTTCCTAATTAATACAAATTCAGTCGTACATATTCGCACAGGATACCTGACGGATACGAGTATACATTCTACTTGTGAATTGTGATGCTAATGATCGCGTAACCTTGAGTGATGCGAGAAATCCAGTTTATTATCCATTAAATTATAAATAAGTTTAGTGCTTTTAGTAATAAGGACGACGTTTAAGGCTTTTGAACGTAGCAATTTTAATTTATTAATCATATATTATAGCTAGCCGGAAACCAATTGCACACTTTTTTGTATGTCGTGCGACCCGTTCAAGCCGTTGGCCGATGTTTATCGCAAAGTTAAAGTGAGGCTCAAGTTGAAAATATTATTTAAAAAAACGAGCAAAACGTATGAAGAGGTATTCCTTATCTTTAACGCCTACGGTGTCTGGCCGGCCGGGTCAGAAGCCTTATTTGGCAATGAAATTGTTTGCTTAAGTAAAACCATTTTTGACTTCTGCGGGGAAACTTCCGAAACGATAATAATATTGCGCATGTCTTTACTTTGTTAGCAATGATTTTGAGGATCATTAAAATCAGTTTTGTGAACCTTTTCTGACATAAGAATTTATAACATGTCAGAAAAAGTGCACGAAATATTTTTTCGTACGTAATGCCTTGTCGTGTTTCTTATTTTAAAACTGGGCGTGTTGCTAAAATCTTTGTACTTGAAACTAAAAATCTCGCGGCCGGTTTCGTTTTTATTTGCTCACGGCGCTGATAGTCGATAAAAATACTCACCAATAAGCTAAAAGCCAACATTATTTTCGCATTTTGGAGTCGACATAGCAATGTTTTAGCAAAGTTTATCGCCTTTGAAGATTTTATTGTATTCGATCGTACATTTTATGGTCATTTTTTTACTGGGTTAAGGTTTCACTAAAAGTAAAAAATCTAAGACAGGTTGCGTGTCGTGTCTACCTATGACCATGTGCAGGTTCGTCCAGCAGGGTAATTGTTTAATTATATTGACACTCGGCATCGTATTGAAATGACAGTTCATGTATAAATGTGACAGCCAGCTGATTCCGATGCCAATTGTCAACCCATACATGAACTGTCAAAATTAACACGATGGCGATTGCGAGCGAGTTAGACAATAAGCCTACCAATCGCTACCACTACATGTTTTACTGGAACGTGAAGTATTCTATGTTAGCCCTCTCTAGGATTTTTATTTGCAATCCATTGCAATATGGGTAACAATTTAGCTGACAATATATAGCTCTTAATAAGCTTTTACTTGTTTTATAATGAACAAAAAATATGTATCTTACTACTCCGCTACCAATATGAACATCCGCACAAGGGTCTGCCCGATTCAATAAATTATCTACATGTTATAGTTTAAAATTTTGCAACTACCTTTATTCACTTCCAGTGCTCTCTGATTGTCTTGTTTGTTATATCCATATTTATAAAATTTAGATTCATCGACAATAAGAGTAATAATACCTAAGTGTAAATAAAATTTTCTCATTTATACAGAAACACCCTCGAACATACTTTGTATACATGTACGAGTAGAGGCATTACCGACATTCTACGACAATTATAAGATAGAAAGAGAAACACGAAACATTTTTTATACGCCCAATTAAGTCGTGCATCTCTTTCTTACCCTGAAAACGGACACGCACAAGACGAGGATATTAAATCCAGGCCGCAAATATTTTGCAACAGGTTTTACTGGCCGTTGTTTTGCTTTCAAAACGTGTCTGCTAGCAGGCGAAAAAATATAAAATAAAGTTTAGTTAAGCTTCAAAGTATTATAAAATTCCTGGACGCACAATCAGTGTCATAATTTGAATGAAATCTCGAGTTTGGGAATTGTTTATTTTGTCGGATAAGAAACAGCGAAGTCCATTCGATTTCAACGCATGGATAGTAAGATATGCTGTTTCTTGTTGGCTAATGTGCGTCCTTATTTAACAGGCTGCGAGTGAGAGAAATGCACTACAAATTTAATGGAACTTGTTGAATTTTTATGATGATATTGACGAGGTTTTTTGATATTTTATGTAGAGCTAGGTAATGTCATCAGAATACAGTATATAGATTCAGAAATACTGTGAAAACGAGTCCATCATGGTTCGAACGTGTATTATAGTTTAAATGAGTCCGCGCACCACATTATTATCATGTTGATGCCAACTAGTTGTCTGCAACAACAGAGCATCGTTATTGACACTCAAAGAAATATGATAAACAAAGTCGTCCGCAATATTATCGTGACGTAAAACTATTTTTCTTTCAACATGGATTAAATAAAACTCGTGTAGGTTTCCATAAATAAGCCGGGTACTCACCTGCGAGTTGTAACTATTGCACTTTACAAGACCAAAAATCTGGTCTCGACCCTAGTATGGAGGAGGCGTTTCACTCGCAGTACTCCAAACTAGGATTAAAAAAGGTATGATTTAAAAAAAAATGCCATTTTTAATAAATCTTAAATCGATGCCATGGTTCCTAAGAACAGATTCCCTCGTCTCTTATAGTTTTTGACTTCTCCCTACTGACCCATTTGGATTGATCCCCCTGTATATACAAGCGGCAGTAAATTCGTAAGTTACGATTTATAATTACAACCTTTAGCACGATATACGGCAGATAATATTTTTGGGACGCCCTTTGCTCTTCCGTACCGTTAGGGTTTATCATCGTATACATCCGAAGACCGTTACTCTGCACCTCGGACAGTGGTGTCGAAATGTCTTAAAAATATTCAGGTCAATTGGAACCTTTGGATGGTAATGTTACATGAAATTTCCCCCCTATTTATAAAAATTATAATGTTAAAAACTTGGGCCCTATTTTATAAAGCTACAAGGTACAGTTTACAAGCGGAAGTCTCTTTCTGACCCTATGTGTTAGATAGAGACTTACGCTTGTATAAATTGTAATTTGTAGCTTTATAAAATAGGGCCCTGTTGAAAATATAGCTTGTAAATTTCATAGCGGCGTATATTTTACCCAGACATAGTTTCTGACCGTACAAATCATATGGGTTAGTATCACTTCGTCTAAAACGCAACTGGTACTAGTGGTAACCGGTCTAAAACGCTGCTAGTCTAAAACGCAACTCGTCTAAACAGCAACTGGTCTAAGTAGCTACTAGTCTACGTCGCTACTGGTCTAAGCAGTAAGTGGTCTAAGCCACAACTGGCCTAAGTAGTATCTCGTCTAAAATTTCATTTTTATTAGTCAGGAAAACAAATGAAGTCGTCTCAGGACTTAGACACATGAAGTATCCGATCATTAATAGGTAAATCTACATTGCGTATACTTGCCTGTCTCTGACAAATTAAATGTCAAAGAGACAGATTGAAGATTAAAGATTAAAGAGATAAGCTATACTGCGAAAAAGCTACGAACTAAATAAGAAAAAACTTCGTTGAATAATGATGGAAGTTAAGTTCTTGGTTTTTCTTAGAAACTGCATTGAGTTGCTGAATGTTGATTTGGCACTGTCCTTTTACTTGATGATGAACTTTAAAATGTCATTTCGAATTCAATTGAAATATTACCGTGTTGTAATATCTACATTATTATACGACCACCATTGCATTTATTGTTGAGTGATTATTATTTCCTGGTTATCATGACGTAAAATGTAAAAGTCCACAGTCAATTCAGCATGTGTTTAGTTCTAAGAATGCGTCCTTTTCCTTTCCTGTAACGGTAAAAAGTGAAGAATTTCCGTTGAGTCACCGTCGTCCTTGGTAATGAAGTTGAATACATCAAAATTAAACATACTGAATGCCTCTTGCAGCAAAAATTAAGTCGTCAATTCTGGTTTAAGTTTGTTCCTGCTTAAGCCCTTTCGTTCAACGTGAAACTACCGTGAGACTCAATCATAGTTAGGTACACAAACGGTTAATTCACGTACAAAAGTCGAGGAAGGAGGGAGGACTACGAATTAGTCCGAGACATGTCGAGCATTACTCTACTTTTATACGTGAGTTATCCGTTTGTGTTACTATAAAGCCGTTTCGTCTTGATGGAAAAAGTAATCTCCGTTTAGTCGCTAAATCTGGTTAAAAGCCTGACAGCTCCAACTATTTTGACACTATTTAAATCAAGTTTAAGACTCCAGAAAGTCGGCCTGAATCGCACTTAAAATTTAAAATAATACATTATATTTAAGTTTTCAACTTAAATTCTAAATCACGCTATAATTTTAGGTAAGTATCTAACTTCGCTGGATTCGTTAAAGTTTCAACTCTTACTCTGGCTTTCCGGCTTACCTGAAACAAGAAAAACATTTCATTAAAATACAGACTAAGCACAATAGCTGATCATGATTCACACGTTATGTTATAAAAGTCAGACAGCATCGCGTGCTCCAATGTTTAACGTGTGCGCCGTAAGCTGCTTTACTCTCGGCTTATAACCGTGCCTTCGCACTTAGCAGCCAGACGGAACCAAATGGTTTATACCAACCGCATAACATTTATAACACAGCATAAACTTGAACAACCCGAAAACAAAAACAGCACACAAGGCGGCAACATACAACACATAAAAGGCACTACATTAGTACACCGCTCCACAAGACTTTTGAACAAACGAGTAGGTATTAAAAAATGTAATCTAGATCAATTACGTGAATCTGTATTTGGAAAAACCAGAAGCCATAACATAGAAATTTGATATCAAAGAAATAGGATACTATTTTTCACGGTCAAACGAATCGAGGCGCTCTGGGGCCTTGAACATCGTTTTAATGTGGCTCGGTTCTGGCATCCTCGACAGGCACCTGATCAAACATCGGGGCGATAAAGGACACTTGATGTGAGACTTAACAGATAACGCCTCCTTCCTGAGTATTTAACTCTACGACTTGAATAAATTAACGTATTAGGTAGGTATTCAAAAGTAACACAAATAATAAAAAACAAACGAAGAAAAGCCACTTAAAATTAACATAGGATGAAAACTTCTCAAGCAAATGTCCTTTTGCGTAAACGAGACGCAAACTAAAAAGACACAAAGGAACACAAAGCTAAAAGCAGCTTCCAGATCGTGGACTTGAGTAAAAATCAAAACATTGAAGCGTCTTCCGTTTCATATGCAAATGGACAGTGTGGCAGGGACACACACGCAACTTGAATAGCAGATATTTCAAGGACTTAAAAACCACCGACATGACAGGCAGGAGTTGCCGTGTATCACTGATAACATTAGTCATCGGTTTATTAAGTTTAGTTTGTACTCATCAACGTTATGTTCTACATTACGTTTTTTCCACCATGAATATCATATATCATCACTGCTTACTGTCGATTTTATCCTAGGTGCATTAAATTCTTTCTCATGGTTCAAGTTTTAAATTATGGCAGAGCCGGTTTAGCGTTTTCTATTCGTTGCTTTCGTGCCCAGTGAGATGCGTATGTTGTTTGCGATTCTTCGTGCCTTTATGGAAGTGCTCGTTGTTCTTTTTGCCTATGAGTGCGTCGCGTCAGGACCGACCGCTTTTTATAGCAGCTATTGTGAGGCTGCTTAGTATGCGCCATGTCCATCGACGGAGCTGAGCAATGATACAATGTGGACACGTAAACTATACGACTGAGATAGTTAAATGTATGCCGGCAAATTGCAAGAAACGAGTCTGAATACTTTTGTAAAGTACAAAGATTATGTGCACGAATACTCGCTTTGTCGAGCCTACTCTGTCTTCCACCAAAGATCAAAGTGTTCCAAATTTGCTCCACATCATCAGTTAATATCAAACCAGCTATTATTAAATTGCGTTCTCCGATCGCAGTTCTCGTCCCTTTAATTCGGTTCGCCGAGTTGAATTGATGTCCCATTATATGCAAGTCAGGCCGCCGGACCATGGCCAAAATTTCAATAGCTCAGAGCGATTGAGCTGGCACGTGTAACTTTTTTTGCAAAATTCTTTGGAATTCTTTTATATTACTGAGGATCGGTTGGGTTGAACACTTTATTATGCAACATTTTAATAGGTTTTGGATCAATTTAAGTCGTTATGGGCATTTGATTATATGTTTGGTTTTCTGGCGTCGGTCATTCTTAAATGTTGGCAAAACATCGCGTGATAATGTGTTTAAAATTACGTGGCCTTGCACCATTTACCAATTCGTAAGATAGATAACTTTAAAACTTGTTCAAATCGGTAAGACGTCGGTTGGATTGGCAATGCCTTCTATAGACGAAGCGAAATACAGTCATCGGCGGCAGCAACTTTCTACATGACCTCGAAATGCTGCATTCACTTTCCTCGTGACTTACACCGGTTACGCAAGCGACACGACCGACATATCGCGGAGGCTCTTCGTCATCACGTCCGACATTATTTACTTGAACAACATCAAAGTACTCCGACTCGGACCACTCTGACACGATCATTAACGACCGTCTTCAAATATTGTCGTCCCACAAACTTTCTAAAATATGTTATTACATCATACCAAAAAATAACACAAAAGGTCTTCAAAAACAAAACGAAATAACGCGGCGGAGAACGAAGGGACGTGGAAGACTTGTAAAATAAGTTCGCGAATTATTCGAAGGGCAGATAAAAACGCCAGGTGCCTCGCCTTTTGCGTCCAAGGTCAGCGTTTCCTAGAGCTGCATTTAGGTTTCGTTTTATTCGTTGCATGTCTCTTCGTTGGAGCCGCCTCGCGTGCGGCCAAACCAGTTTTGTGTGCTATTCTCCACTTCGCCCGTAAAGCAGTGTACCCATTACAATCTACGCTTTTATCTTCGCTTTGATGGGATGCCGTGGTAATTGATCTAAACATTATTTTATTACACCTACACACGAGAACCTTAGATCTAACAGAAACGATGGCAACGCTTTATAAATGTTAATATTTTCATATACTAACGGCAATATTCTTTGAATACCATGATCAACTAGTTTAAAAAACATTATTATTTTGATTGAAACGTTTGATTCCAATAAAGTAACCGACCTTCCAAAAGTTGCGTGTGCAGGCGCACTATGTGAACGCACCTTAGCCGACAAAAGTGGAAAAGCAAGAGCAAAACAGTAGGGGCGGGCTGCAAAATTCGGCTCTTTCTTAGAAGCCTCCGACAACTGTGAAGCGCGCCAACAGGAAGTGGGGACGGACTTAGTTTTATGTAACCTAATCACCTGCCGTGCCCGAGGCCAGTCGCAGCGATTTGGAAGAATCAAGGCCACGACACAAAATTCGAGCTCAACCCATACATATTATAACTATCCCTACCCCGTGCCTCTTATAGCAGGATGTTGCATAAGCTTTGTTGTTTTGTTATCCTCCTTGCAGAGTCCGCGTCGCATTTTAGATTAGTTTTTTGTGCAGTCGTCGCGTTGGATTTTTCTTGTTCTTATGTAGGGCATACGAAATTGAACGTTAATAATGAATACGTAGAAATGGTTGTAAGCGCGGTGGTTTCACACGTCTTCCGAGGCACGGCTTAAATATTCACGTCGAAGTTGTTTGCGACGCTCGAAGTTCGTTGAGAGCATCTAACTATTCCCGTTCCCACGTCGCCGCTTCACACCTCCGATATACGATGGTATTCTCAAAAGTGTGGTGTGGAAGCGAATCATTTTTCACGTAAAGTTTTCCGATTCCCGGCGAGTCATTTTGAATTTTTACCCTTTAAAGCCAGCGTTGAGACCGACCGAGGTGCACGAGGGAAGGAAACTTTTAGACTAAATGGTCCGGATAGAAATTGAGATACCGCAAAGATGAGTATCTTGCGCTACTTTAAGGAAAAATACACCTCATTGGTGCTTTCAGCTATCTGGGTGCTTTTAAGAATATTTTGTTGAAGCAGCTGCAAACTTTGCTATTCCACGAAAACGTGTAAACCAATCTAAGTTTAAACATTCGATCATCACAGTCATTTGTCATTCAAAAATCCCTAAAGTACAGTCAAATATAACACACAGCAAACATCCGACTGGTATTCATACTGTCGTACGAGGCGATACGATCATCGAAAAAAAGTTCACCGGGGGAATTCCGCGTCGAGAAATTCTGTGGGTGATCCCAAAAGGGCATCATCCCCTGCTTTGCGGGGCAGACGTTGCTAGGGGCAACGCGTGTGTTATCTATCCCTACTCTTTGTGATTCGACGGCAACGCATTGTACTTTGGAGAAAAGACTTGAATAGACAATATCTAACTGCGTTTTAATTGTGCTGGCTGTTGACATTATTTGAATTATTTGGGGCTCGAGGCTGATTTATGTGGGCTAGGAGAAAAAAAATTAAAACGTCCATCATTACCTTCATACTAGGGCAGAATAAAAATAAAAGGAGCGTGGACAGCGTGCGAGCGAGAGGGCTGCATACGACCAGTTATTTATTCTAATGTTCACTTTTACGAGACATATTTTAATGCCCCAGTTTATTTAAGGCCTCATAAACATGAAAGGCCATTTTATGGAAACTTATACGTGCCATGAATTAGTGTTTAGAACGTTTAATTAGGTACCTAACGAAAGCATTCGTAATGCAATGCAAACTAGGGTTCCTGGCTAGAACACAGCCTACATTAATGCAACATCGTTCAAAATAGGAGTAATAATTTAATGTTTCAAGAAACACGCTATTTGACCTTTTACCAACCAACTGACAAAACAACGGCTGCAAGAAAAACGCAGGTGTTAATAAACCGAACCGTTATTATTCAACTTGAACACAAATTAAAAACAGGGTGACTAAGTACATAGCCTTCAGGACAATAAATAAAAGTAGGCAATAACGGTACTCCAGCATCGATGAATATTAAATAAATACATTGTAGTGTAGTCAACTGACAATGTGGATAGCCTCGTCTTGAAAACGCTTACCATATTTGGCATACGTTTTTACTGAAAAACGACTCAATGCTGCAGTGGCAACGAAGCTTGAGTTTATAAAGCGCAGGGAGGGCTCACCCTCTTTAGTCATACCGATAAATTTGTATTTTAAAATAGCTTTCATATGCGCAGTATGGTCTATACTTATGTTAATTTGCTTTTCAGGCTAGTAAACATTGGCGTTCCGTAAGGCATCTCATTGGGCACCTACAAGAGAATAAAAATGGAAAAGGAAAATTTGTACACGTTTTTGTTAATAGGAACTCTCTTATCTCTGCTACTACCTACAGTATGAAACAGATAATTTAAAATAATTAACGTAAAATTGCATCTCCTAAACAGAAGTGTCGTGAGCCATGACCTCTCTTAATTTAAACTTCGTAAATATTACTTCTGCGGTTATATTTGTTCATTGTGTTGCGTTCACCGCGACAATACGCTGGCCTAGCAACTTTAACGTTTAAACACCATCAGATTTAAAAGTATAATGCCCCCGCGCCGACCATGATATTTTTCAAAAGATCTCTATGAATTATTTATTTCTCACGTAGACACACCATTACAATTATTTCTTTTTCTACGAGAAACGACTTATGAATAATAAGTAGATGGACTTGGAAAACTTTGTCGGATGCGGAAAAACATGTTTTGTCCCAATTTGAAACCGTTGTCTTTGTTAGTCACTGGCATTTATATATCTTTGACGTTTGAATGTTCAAGGAAGTCCGACTTGACATAACTTCTGGAATGCTAATAAAGTTTTAATTTTACACAAATACCTAAGGAAGTCCTTTAGTTATGCGTGGATGCAGATATCGTCTAATCTCTACTATTCTGTTTCGTCACATTCTAAGGATGCCCGTTCAAAGAATTCCGCAGCACAAAAGCCAACCTGCCAGCTACCTGCGAGTTTCGAATATCAAAACAAAAGACGCCACACTTCTGTGCTGTGAAGAGTTAAAACGTAAACAGTGGGAAGGTGAACGACCCGAGTTCAACTTGACACATTTCTGGACGGCCCAATTGTACGGGATAACCGTGCCTTGACTTGCGCAACGGGAAGCCGGTTGCGAAGGGACGGGACACGTTAAAATTCACTTTTTAAATGTAATACTCGTAAATGCCAACTGACATTGTTTATGTCCGCACGGTTCCTTATCCTTAGTGCAGTACAGGGAGTAAAAGTATTGACTGCTATAGCAATTTTTTCTGCAATGCTGTATTTTGTGGCTCTCTGAATTTTACTTTTGTCATTAATTGAGAATTTCTACAGCAGGTGATTAGACTTAAGTGATGTTATGTAGATATTACATCTACTTACTTGTATTGTACTATGCCAGAGTCTTTAGTGTTGTATTTTAACTACAAACGGTTTTAATGCCTAGAATATTCTGGCTTCCTATGGTCTTTGGTTTTTACATAATGAAAATACATAACGGAACATGATGTATGATTATGCAAATGTGATAAGTAACTTTAACAAGAACCTACCACATGAACTAGCTCAAATAAAACGGGCTTTGTCTTTGAAATAACAGTAATTTATTACGGGTATCCTTTTTTCATCCAAATAGGGTTAAGTTGAGGAATGCAATAGATGAAATGAAAGGAATACTGTTTCTTATGGATACCTTTTACCGCTTGCGTCACAAAGGGATGCAACAAAAAAATGCAGGTAGGGGCTCGAACATCGACCCCAAGGGTTTGGGCGTTGACGTCATCAAACAAAGATGGCTTAGCGTCGTGGGCGTTCAAAACCCCCTATGTAAAAATAGGCTTATGGTTTGTATCGGTTTGATTAAACAATATCTGCGAAACTTCTATCGAGACATTGATGTATAATAGCATTCTAGTTTTAAGTTTTATTTTAACGAAACTATAGTTTAGTAATTTTGTGCAATATAAGGATAACGACCGAAACCTGAACACATTCGCGGTTTCGTCTTTCCCCTACATTCCGAGAATTCTTCTTCTGACTGTGCACGCATGCGCGTCCAAATTTGAAGCAGTTTTTTGCCTTCCTTTAGTGTAACTATAGAATTTGCACTAGCTTGGAGTCATTGACCTCTTGACAGCTGTTTTATCACTGTGACGCCGCAAGCGCAAGGTAAGACGAGTTACTAAAGAATCATACCGGTACACTCTTTCATTCGATCCGTAACAAAAGAGCCGTGAATAATGACATCATTATTTTCTACACAAGCGGTCGCGATAATGAGGACGACAGAACCAGCGATAGTTGTAAAAGTCAACGTCGAACCGACCCGAAATCAAGATCAAGCATCTATCACTGACCGGTAAACAAATGTTTGATACCTACTACAATATACAACGCAATGAATACAACAAACCTGATCGAAAGGAGGAAGCTTTTAATGAAACACGTAGCAACTAAGGAGTGTTATTTCTTATTTAAGCGACTGAATAGAATTTTAAGCAGTTTTAAGTTCAAATTTGAATGTAGGACGTTGCTGTATAGTTAAGCCAGGGGCGTGGGCCATGAGGAAGAATAAATTTAGAAGAGTCGATAGTAATAGTTCATACTGGTAACTCCACAAGCCCGCAACAGCTGTGCACGAGCGCAACACATGCGTGCACCCCTGTGACACACACACACAAGCAAATTAAACGTAGGCCTAACGTAAACAAGTGCAGGTTATGTATACCAGATGCCCCTATAGAACGAGACGCAGTTATAGACGAATAACGTGATAGAAAAGGTAGGGGAACCAAGCTACAGACGGTGGTTCGGTCTGACAACGTGTAGGGAGCTATTAATTAAGCATTGTTAAATGAAGGTCGGGAAATAATAAGAACAAATGGGTTTTTATGCGGTTAAATCAATGGTTTCAACAATCTGTTTGATTTTAAATTTGAAATTGGTAAAAAATTTCGGATCGGACGGAAAATCGTGTCAATGATGACCGCGAAGCGCTTTAAAGTCCAGAAAACAATCGTAACGAAAATAAACGTAGACCAGGCGAGGCCGTTGTTAATTAACATACAGATACATAGTTTAATAAAGGGCAGGAAGCAGGCAGTGAGGGGAGTAGGCAATGAAGCGGTAAAAATAGACGGGGCTACACGACAGCGTCGCAGGATCGATCGCGATGCCGCGATGCACCGACGACAGCCAATCAATAATAGATGCCACGGCCGTTCCCTGACGCCATTACTGTTTTATATTTGGAATCGATTTCGAAAAAAATACGTAACAGAATTATATAAATTTAAAATAGGCACTGAGTTAACCAAATTGTTTTCTTCACAAGTTAGTTCATAGTCATAGACAATAATGTTGACGGCACAATACCGATGAAAAAGGAATAAGAAGAGTTGGATGAATGAATACCAAAAACGTACCGATTGTCTTGCCATTAACTTCTGGCTACAAATTATTAGTACCTTTAAAAGGGAACCTTAAAGACCTTCAGATGCAAGAGAAGTTATATTCATTGGTAAGTCTCTTTATCAGATCAGATGTTGTCAATATTAAAGTATCTGGTGTCATGTTTATGAGTCGCAGCTAGACGTATGTTAATGTTGAATTTATTTTTAGTGTTTTCGTTATAAAACGTGTCTTAAATAAGATGAAAAGCTGTGTTTCTATAGAGCAATGAATGGATTAGTATTAGAATTTCTTCGAACCTAAGCTAACATAGAGCTATTGACATGAACCTCATAAATATCGCATGGGCCATACAATAACAAAGGATACTAATATTGTAGGTACTAAGGTCAGCAAAGAATTTTCGATACAAATTCATTCATGACCCAAGTTACATTTTGGAATTTCACGTCAACAGGAAATGTGTAAGGTAGGTAAGTTAGTAATTCAGTGTTCAAATTAATTAAAGTGAAGCCCTGGTGAGTAATTGCGGATGTGGCCTCGCGCTTTAGGCGACATCGACGTTCGGCGCAGCTGACACCGAGTCCCCGGTTATTTTAGCAACAACCAGACTGCAGTTGCGGCAGGTCAGGCACAGGCACTGCACTGTAAACCCTAAAGCACTAGGGGAGTATGTAGGTCATGAAGGGAACAACGCCTTGCGCTTGCCAGCCGGAAAGCAATATCTCTTTTTACTTTTTAAAACTGCGTTAAACTCAGTGCAGCGAAACGGTTTATCGGTGAAAAATAATGTTTCTTGCGAGGGGTCAGTTAAGTGCAATGCACCTGCTGATAATGATACAAGCAACAATAAATTCTTTCTGTCTTTTAGCGTAATAATATTTATGGAAGAGGCATTATCTGAAATTAAAATTAATAAAGCACCGTCTTGTACGTAAGTTATGCGCGTTTGATACCGTAAATATTGATTCACTGCGATTTGTTTTTTGATCGGCTGTTTCTTTTTCTAATGCCACGGGTTCTTGATTACCGAATGAGAAAAAAACCTTTTTTTTCTGTAATCGCCTGCTTGGATACGGTGGGAACGCAGCAGGAGTCCCACCGCAAGCATTATATGGCGCATCTCACTTCGTTGGAGCAAAACCGCGTCTAGACGCCGTTCTGTATAATTTAACACTTCCATTATACCCCAAACAACTAGCGTATTGGTCTTGCTTTCGTTTTATTAATATTCAAACATTCTTATCTGCAAGCTTTTTGCAAATTAATCTTTATACGCGTTTCGTGTTGCACAACGGGTGGTCTTTGATTTGTTATGGAAACTGCAAGGAACAAACTATTAAGCTCCAAGTGGTTTAAGTCATGAATCATTAACTCTTTGCTTTTCCAATTATCTTATATGTTTTACGTCGTTTTACGCAGTGCCGGCTTTGTGTGAGTCAGCCGTAGGTATTTGAAGCATCAACCCTTTGTTATCGGCGGTGTAAACGACCAGCGCTGACGGACGGTGCGTCCTTCAGCCGACGAGACCTTGGATGGATTTAGACGCGGTTCGATGGACTCGCATTTGTCATTTGTTTTGCTACTGATCCCCTAGACACTTTTATTGCATTATCGCACAAAACAAAAGCTAATTAATAGATATTTATTCCTTTTAGAAATGTTAGGCCGGTTGAAATGCCAGAAATTTTATACGCGCCGCTTTTGGGATTCAGGTTGGGTTCGGCAACCGCGGAGACCTTGGCCGATTTTAAACGCCGGTTCATCGATCGATGTTCGTCGATTCACCATCGTTTTACAACTTTTCCGGCCCCGGCGATAAAGCTCCTGAACTTTGTTTCTTCATGATCCGACGTATAAATACATCGGCCAGATGCTCTGTGAAGTGTAACGGTCTTATCTTATTTAATGGCACAAAAATATTTCAACGGCTCGCTTTAGTGCCGGCATAAATTTCAGACAGTATTTAACGTTTGTAATTTCGAGAATTGCGAATTTTCTAGATGTGCAATGCAGTGCCGTTGCAGCCAAAACTGCTAAATTTATAACTGTCACAATAACAATAAATAATTACTAAATTAGAGTCACATTAATTTGCAAATACTATTATGATTATGACTTTTGTCTTTGGCTGAATGGGTCTTTTGCTTGAATCAATTTGGAATGACACCCTTTTTAAAAACTCAATTTATGGCTGCCACGTTTGAGTAACGAAGTGTGTCAGTGCGGATTAAATTATCAAATAAAATGGTAGGTACCTATATAATATTATCATGAGTGAAACCATTCAAAAGGTCGCTATAGATTTTATCTACGCTTGTGACAGCACTTTTACTCCGCATACGAAATTATCGTCGCATCGACAGACCTTGGCCGAATTTAGCGGGGGTCACCGCCCGGCTGCATAGCTTTCTCCGCTCGGCGCGCGCAGTCTATGGGTGCATTTGTTTTTGTTTATTTTTGCAATACTTTTTTTGACGGTCTAAGAATCAATCTATTTTTCTCGGATGACCTGAAACTTTTTTATACCATTACTTTGTTTATTTTTGAAAGCCGAGCTGACCCATTGGATGAATGTAGGTCGGTATTTAGCGTTGCAATATTTTATATTTTGACTATACATATACTGAAAGTAAAATTATGGAATGATGGAATAAGACGCCATGTTTACGTTTTTGTAGCGAAGGAGGCGGCCATATTAGTTTCGTCGTTTATTATATGGTATATAGAATTATTATATTACTTACATTAGACTACGTCGCGTCTAATAAGTATAATTTACCAAATGCAAATTTAAGTCTGTATATATTTACATACATGTTTTTGCGCCTCTACCTTAGTTATAGTTACACAACATGTTTTCATGAAAGACGATGATGTATTCTGTTAGAGTTCATTGACCCGATTATCATCCATTTCCACGAAAAAGTACACAAGTGAAGCATACGCCAGTAGATATTTTGAGCGTAACACGGTGTTTGTCGAATCAATTGCGCTGAACAAATATGCAATACTTGTGGTTGAGATATGTCGAGTGTTTGCTCACTTAAACCTAACTTCGAACTACCCCTAAAGTAAATAGCGTCAGAACGATAACGATCTCGTATTGGTTGAAATCGGATTACTTACTAAACTAACTGAAGTAATTTTTTTAAACAAAACACTACTTTCGCAAAGAAAACATCGTGTTCATCAGGTGTTTATCAAAAAGAGGTTATTGAATCAGGCGTTACTTTGCGAAGGTCCATTTCAATAAAAACAAAAAAAAAAAAAAAAAATAAGTATAAATATTTAAAAAGAGGTTAAACTAGGTTTCATCCATCTTTGATAAAAGTAATCGAGTTTAAAGGCTGCCTCAGTCTTCAAATGAATGTTCGGTACGATAATCAACCTTATCACTAAAGGACTCGTGTTAGCCGAACTGTGAAATGTCAAAGATGACGGAGACAACCTTTCTCTTTCTTTCTTTCTTATTGTTACAGATATTAGAGCGGATGAAACTGATGATACTTATTTATTACTTTATAATATTACTTAAGTCTGTTTTTGTCTTTAGTCTGAGGTTTAATGGCTGAGAATTTCCGTGAGTAGACAAGAAAAGTTATTCCAGGAACAAAAGTGTGTGTATAAGTATATTTACAATCGTAACTTTATTGTTTAAACTACCCTCCTCGAACTCTAGAACTTGTCGCAGACACACAAGGCCAGTTTTTTAAATTCTTTTCTAAATTGATTTCCACAAAAGCAAGGACAGCATCGAAAAGTTAGATCAAAATTACAACAGTTGTTCTGTCAACAATTCAGCCGAGTTAAAATTAGTTCCGGAAGAATAAAAAGTTAAAAACCAAACTTGGATTTATCTACAGCTAGCTGTTGCCCGGGGCTTTGCCAACGCTGCAATTTTTTCTTTCAAAATTTTATTTTATACAAACCCTGTCCAAACAGTAACAAACACAGCTAAAAAAGAATTATCCAATTCAGTGCACTCGTTTCGTAGTTATACATTCCGACGATTCATTTTATTTATATAGAAGATAAACCATTTAAACATTTTATAAACTTGACATTTAATAGTAATATATCAGCGAATCGTTACATAACCGAGCCTAAGAAACCCTAAAACCGAAGGCCGTAACCAGATTCTTAGTCGGCTCTACTAACGCCAAGGTTAGGATGTTATCACACCAGCCTTATCACCGCTCTGCATATTTGTCTAAGTAAGGCATTACACGCTCCCTTGGACCCTTTATCTGTCAAAAAACGAAGATAACGCCCAAGGAGTGCCCTTAGTCTGGTAAATGTTCTCTTAGCTCGAGTTTATTAAAAAAAAGTTTAACTTTTTTAAATCAGTCTGTGATAAATGTTGGCCAGTTCGAGTTTAAAATATTATTATTTATAGGCGGAAATAAACCCGCGTTCCAATTAAAACGTAAGTAGGTATCATTAAAATAAAATGGTAAGCAATAATATCAAGTTTAAAATTTTCTTCGAGATAGGTACGACCTTAACGAGCATTGCAGAGCAGATTACAGGTAATAGCACCCACTTCCACATGAAATGCCTTTTTAGAATAGAAATATCGTTACTGCAAGACTCTTAGATTGTTTCACTTATTTCACTATTACTGCTAATAACTGCACTCCTTTCGACAAAAAACAATGTAAGTCTGGAATGTTAGTTATTATTCTAAGGAGACTAAAATGAAACTGTGTATTTCTCGTCATTATGCCATGTTTCAAAATTATGATCAACATTCCTAGCTGTCATTTTAGGGATATTATTTTTATTTAACCTTCTTCATCTTAGCCAGTGCCCCTCTTTACAGGTATTCTTCAAAATTTATAAAGGGTTTTGACAAATCAATTTCGCGAAGTTAATTTAGTTCAAACGCCTTCGCCCCTCAGACGCAAACACAA
Organism: Pandemis heparana; assembly: GCA_963854515.1. NCBI lineage: Eukaryota > Metazoa > Arthropoda > Insecta > Lepidoptera > Tortricidae > Pandemis > Pandemis heparana. Next base: position 6,794,055 of record OY978009.1, on the reverse strand, counting down.
TTTCCAATATGAATCTAACAGCAAATACTTAAAAGGGTAAAAGTACGTGGCCGCACACAAATTGTCGATTTCGTATACAAATATTTATGCTACGGAGAGGGTTTTCCATCAAGACTTAATTGATAACTTTGAAATATTCAATTTTGAGTATTAGATAGTTTCGTTCTACGTCACTTCGAATTTTCACATGCAATGTTTGCAGACCCGTAGAGCAAAACATGACGATCTAAATAAAAAAATAATCAGACCTTATACTAATATGTTAAACGTAATAGTTTGTTCATTGTGTTTTTATTGCCTTCGAAGATTATATCGATGTGGGATGGAGTAAATGTCAAGGATTTATACCAGTTCTGACATTACCAGCCATGGTGTAAACTTAAACCGCCATGAGATTGTTAAGGAGGTAAATGTTTTTACATTATCATTTAATGTTGTAGTTCATTTAAACACATTAACATTGAAATATTAACGACGGTATTTATCAATACGTTAATGATGTCTGGCCAACCTTTTTATATGTCAGTACTGTCTGGGAACGTAAAGGCACTCCCCTTCCAGGTCGGACAATTTGAGAAATACTTTAGCTTCGGATATTACACATAAGTTTATACATATAACGAATGCATTTTAATAATATTATTATGTAATTCAAATTGTCAGGATCGTAGCAAGTGGAACAAAGTAGTCTCTGCCTACCCCTGTGGGAAAGAGGCGCGACGATATGTATGTATGTATGTATGTATTCAAATTGACCACTTCTAACTAAGTATAAAGATTTTTGTAAACATGCAATAATTTCTTATGTTAACGTTGTAATTGTAACATTCTTATCTTCTTTGCACATATCAAATAAATAGATTTCACAGTCTTTGCAAATGATAAAAAATATATATAACTGGCTTACATAATAAGTCTAGTTAAATAAGTGACACCAAGCGATCATGACATTACTACAGATAAAGAGAGACACATTGGCATTGGAATAGGCACAGATGCTAGCAATGTTGCATTTTCTCGGTGTTAATGTCTATTTGCAGGTGGTGTCTATTGGATTTTCTACAATGTATCTCTACATTGAAGGGATTGCGTTAGACACTGCCTTAATCACAAAACTATCGCCTCATTTATTTAAATATAAAAATAGAGTCGTACCTAATGTCGACGAGAAGGAATTACTTTTTTCTAAAAAGGTGTGTACGTGTCCAAGTTATTGCTCAGTTCTCAGTAGTTTCTGTAGTTAGTCAGACATAAAATTTAATGTTTTGTTTTATGGAGGTTTTTATTTTGGTTTTACGTGACATTATGAGGCCTGTGTATGGCAGATCAAAGCGGGCTAGCCCGGAAGTCAAGAAGGTCGAAATGAATGAGCTTGAACATACTTACTTCCTGTTTGAAGAACGTACTTGTAATAAATGTGTTTTTCATGTAAATCACAATTCATCAATTGATGCTTTTTTTTAAGCAAAAAAAAATACATCAAGTACTTCATAACAGAAACAATCATTTTATTCAAAGTTTGTTAAAGATCGAATAAATAGAAGTGTAAGATTAACGCAATGTTTCATTTTACAATGTTCAATATACATAAGATAATAATTATTTAATAGGTTTAAATTTGCAAACAGTCTGTACGCTGTGCAAAATGTCATATGCTATAATAAATAAGTTGTGGGAAATGCTCCGACTAAATACAAAATTAGGTGTACTGAATACTGAACGTAAGATACAGAGTTTACTCAACGACTTACTTACAAATTATATATTAAACCGTTCTTATGTTTCTGACAAGAAGTTATTACCATAGCTCCAAAGGTTAAAGTAAAAATTGATACAGAAAACAAATAAGTTTTGCATAACCTAGGGCATAGTAATATATGATGTCAGAGGCAAGCACCATTATTCCATTTTAATATTTTTAACCATAACGCCAGCATGGAAACAAAAGGCCATTGTTGCATTCTCTTTTCGTTTTAATTGAGTTTTTAATGCTAGTCACTTTTGCTGCCGTAATGTTGGCGAAATTGAAATTCAGTATGATTTAGTTTACAAGTTGTAATATTTATTTGACAATTAGCACCAATTTCGATGCATTCCTTCAGCTTGTGCGAACGGCAGGCCAAGAAAATCATTAACTTTTGCCATCGATAAATATTTATAAGCGTATAAAATACCAATGAACAATAATGAAGTTCCAACGTCTTTCTATTTTTAATTTATGTAATAAGAACCAGTGACATGACAAGGGTGACTAAATGAATTTCTAAAATTTGCGACTTTGAAAGTGGAAATAGGTGGGACAATTCCCAGTTCTATTTTATGTGACGCTTTATGTTCTTCCATTTTGGCTTACTAATTATTGTTTTAATAATTCTGCGTTTCTCTTGCCCTTTTTCCGTCACCTACTTTAGCCAGTTCTCATTCATTTCCATGTCTTAATTGTTGTCTCGTTGTATTGTATTAAATTTCACCCTGTATATCTTTGATCCTAAATGATCCTAAATTAAGTATTTCTCTTCAGTCTCCTTTTCTAAGTCGTGATAGTACAGATTTTTTGGTTCTTTCGACACTTATTTCATTCCGTTTAACACAACACGGCAAAATGCCGCACCTTCTTTATTGATCAGGACCGCAGGGCGTCACACCTCGCATTTGCCCAGTTTTTTTTACTAAATTCGATTTCGTTCCTTCGTTACGGCAAAATAAAACGCAGATATTTTTCCGAGGAACCTGATCTTTAATGATATTTTCGTTTGCACGGATTCAAATTAAACTTTTGAAATTAATCGGAATAAGTGTAATCGAGATTCGTTATTCGTTTGCGTTGAAAAAAATAGAATGAGTAATTGTTTAACTTCGTCAACAACGGATTATTCCTCCAAAGCAATGACACACATATTAAATCTATTTATCGCTCAGTGATTTGTGATGACTATAAATCTCGGATAAGTTCGAACTGTCAGAGGATAAATCCAGTGGAGGTATTTCAGTTATGTCTGTATTAAACGGTACTAGTGTTTTGTTCCTAATAGTTTTTTTATTTTATTTTAAAACTATGAAATATCAATTGAATCAAGAAATTTTACTTCTTAATTTTTAATGTTTACTTTTTACGTATTAGCGTTAAGCTATGTGTTTATGCGTTATGCTATGTTGCGTTTATGGCCGGGGGCTTCCCGGCCATAGCTTTACTTTTCGGATTTTTCTGTGTTCTAATTTTCAGTGTCGTTTAGAAATTTAAAACTAAGTATGTTCCTTCGAACCCAATTTTTCGTAGTAAATTCGTGTGCATACTAAGTATTTGCCCTTCCCGCAAATGCAAACCCCATCATGACTAAATTGTATAAAACAAAGTCGCTTGCCGCTTACTGTCTGTCCTTTTTAAAACTACGCAACGGATTTTGATACGGTTTTTTTTTAATAGGTAGATACGACTGATTCAAGAGGAACGTTTATCTAACTAATATTATAAATGCAAAAGTATGGATGGATGGATGTTTGTTTGTTACTCAATCACGCCAGAACAGCTCAACGGATCTGGATGAAATTCGACACATAGATAGAGAAAAGTCTGGAATAGCACATAGGCTACTTTTTATCCCGGAAAATTGCGTAATTCCCGCGGGATAGCGATAAACGAATTCTTTGCAGACGAAGTCGCTGGCAACAGCTAGTAATGTATAACTCTACGCAGATGAAGTCGCGGGCAGAAGCTAGTCATTTATAAACCTTTTCATGTAAAACTACAATCATTTACCTGCATAATAATATGCTTGTCAAGGGTCTAATTAGAGTCATACTTGACAAAGCTTCAATAGCGTGTCATAATATCTATCATTAGCCGCCTCGATAGCTAAATGAAGCCGGGCCTAGCGTCGGGATGAGCTCATTGGCCACGCTCGGTATCGAGGAATATTCTGAAAAGCCCAAGAATGTTCTAGAATAAATCTAATAAATAATAATAAATGTACATCAAAGTAAGAGTTTTACAACAAAGTTTTGCCCCTGTAAGTTTCAAAAAATCTTTATGAAACAGCGCATAGAACATCGTTCGTTGGCCGTAGTTTACCCAATATCAAAGGATAAATGTTGCCATTTGTCCCTCTATGTCTGTGAGTGATCTCACTGCACATAGCGTGGTGATTAATCCTTTCGTTTATAAATTATACGACGCTATCCGTCGATCTCTAATTGAGGTAATTGCCGCAATAACCAACGGCTTTTGAGCCAATGAATTGAGTAATTAGAAGTATGGCCATTTTCCCTCTCAAATAACAGGGTGCAATACGAAACATTTGTTATTTTGATTGGACGCGTCTTGAACCATGGCTTCGATAAAGCAGTTAAAGCGAAATGATTTTGCAAGATTGGATAATTCGTGTGTGGGATGGCGGCGGCGAAATTAATAAAACAATTTCCTTCACTGCCTTTAACTAAGATCAATGTGTCAACCATAATTTTCATAATCACTCATAAAACGATTTTATCCATAATTTTTGCGTTTTGCATTTGACACCGAAAAAACATATTTTTTTTGTGTAACAGGTTTTTTTTCTATTAAATAATGTTTTGTCCTTATTTTCGTCAAACAACGGCTTAGTACCAAACTTGACTTTAGAGAATAAAAAAAAACCAACAGCTCTCTAAAGTACCTAATCAAATATTTATATAGTGGCCCAAAAATCTACTGGTCAATGCATCACCCAGAATGCTCACAATTAACCGTTGGTATTCGAATAAAAAGGCAGTAAAACCAGCATGGGACACAGATAATCACCCCAGCGTTAAGTTTAATTATCAAGTCTATGTACGAAAACAAGAGAATACCACTACAAGTTCCTAATTATAACATCAATTGACCGGTTAAGCTTGCTCCCTCATTATCTAAGCACTATTTGGTCACACGAGCTCTTTCTAATATGGATACCAAATAATGTTTTTTTTACCAGTTTTAGGTCGCGATTTGCAAAAAAACAATGAATCGTTAAACGACAATTACTGAAAGAAACGCAGGAAGTTTTCGATTTGTTACTTTTGAGAAAATAAGAACTGGTTTTAAAAAGTAATTTTGCATCTCTTGCCGATTAGTTTAGGTTTAATTTTGTCACTTTTTCAATTCAATTTTTAAAAAAGAAATAGCGCCATCGATACTGTCGATGATTCCCCCAATGTCGGTTGAAGAAGACAGTGTCGTTATTTATTTAACCGTTGTTCGGTGGCTTTGATGTACGGAAGCGGAACTCAGTTGAGAATCTAAAACAGACAACACATACATTGATTTTGTTAGACTACCTACAAGAATAATTTGTTAATTTTAATAAATTTACATAATACTTTTATAAGGGGGGTGTGAGCTAGTGCAAGAACGAAGTTCAAATTAACAGGGCGAGGAATTTTGGGGGGGAGAAGGTAAGAAAAGGAAAAAAAAGGAGAGAAAGGAGAGAGGGGGAGGAAGGAAGGAGGGATAAGAGAGTAAAAATTTTGGAGCAGTTTGTCGCTTTTTACTAATTCTCTCTTGAGTACTGTGACTTCAGATCCACATAGCGTACATCGTGACATATATGTGCATATAGCAAGATTTATCTATTAAAACTACAAATGATAGGAATAGGACAGGATATATAGTAGAGGATAGAGTTGCGATAGCTCTTTAATGAATACTTGAAAAACACCTTTGTTTTAATCAAAGGCAAAGAACGGATACAGACTTTTGTAAAAGAAAAGAAACTAATTTAATAGACAGGTGCAAGTTACCACACACTCGTTTTCTTTGCACCTTGACGATTAGAACCATAAAAATGCATATTGCAAACTAAACACAGGTTTTGAAATCGTACAGGAAATTGCAAACCTGTCTAGAAGTTTTATGTTCACTAAGCGAACCAGCTTATCCCCTCGGTTCTGCTCCAGCGGAAGAATAAAAATTGTCTCCATCCCGTGGGGATTTCTTAAAATACCTCAGTACAACTCTGTGATATAAAGCTATATTTCTGATAAATTTCAAGTCTGGTGCCAGTGGTTTTTGGCTGAGCGATGTTAGTCAGTCAGTCAGTAACGGCATAGTTATGTACACTCGGGTAACGGTACTGTTTATAGGTATAAATTGACATGAAAATATAGGTAGGTAACTGAAACAAGTTAGAATTTTATTGTACTTGGTAATTTTATTAAAGAAAAAAAGAAAGAAAACATTTATTGACACAAAACGACACATAAAAAATAAAATAAAAAACAAAAAAGAACATTTCAAAAAATATATCATGTGCCGCAAGTGCCAATAGGGCCACACTCAGAATTAGTTATTAGTGAGTTATTTTATTTGCAGTGACATTTATTTTGAGCTTTGATGGCTAATTGCTTAACCAGATATTTATTTTTCATTACATGCACTCTGTTTCCGTCGTACAGCAAAAACAATTTTCGTAAACGACGACACAAAGGCAATGTTTTAGATTAACAAAACTCAACTCCGAAGCTCAAATGCAACTTCAATTTTGGTAACTGTCAAACGAGATGACAAAAATAATTAATTGATGTCGGCGACAATGAAAACAAAACTCAATTGGAGTATCTTTTTGTAATCTGATAGGGACAATAAATTAAACCTTTTTATAATCGTTGGGACTGTCGACTGGAAAAATAAAATACAATTTAACACTGCATTGGCATCTTCAAAAAGGAAATCTTTAACAACAAACTTACAATCTTCCTAAAAACTGGAAGAAGTTGCTAATTATCACGATATCAAAACTATAGTAGTTTTAGACAGAGGTACTTTCTATGGGATCGATATTATCTTTTTAGAGCTCCCGATATACCTATGCATTAACGTAGTTTCATAATAATAATATGTTATCACGGGTAACTAGATTGAAGAAAGTAGACAGAATTCAAAATATCTACATTGAATTTTCTCCATCGTATCTCAGTAAGTAGGTACCTTATATCTTATTCGGTTTGATTAGAACCTACATTAAATCTAGTATGGTAACCAACCAGAATGTGTATATATACGGATATAGGTATATGTATCATTGCATCGTATTAGGTAGGTATATCACAGTATTTTATTAAATGTAATAGACATGACTACACGTAACCCGTTTCGCAATTTCTTATCAGGGATATCCTTATTTAATTTGCATACGGGCGATTATTTCGCCACACCTCGTACCATTAGGCAGCAATGTAAAAAAATACATTGTCCGGTAAATCAGCTTACGCATAGGGGAAGGAAGCGGGTGCGGTGCGGACACTAAAACGATTCTCTTATTACTCGAATTCGTATGAGACGTACATTTAACAGAAAATAAAATATCGGTAGGTATACGGTTACATTATTGTTAGAGTAACTTGGTGCAACTCTCTCTTACGCTTAGTGTAAGTTTTCGGTCACAAAATGCGTCTCAAACGCGTTTGCGTTAAAATGTCAAATTTATACTTGCTACGACAACAGTTTGTTGCCGTTTCGAGCCACAAGAGGCGCTGCCAACTTTTCGTATCATGAAAACGTACCACTACAGTGTCTCTGGAAACTAGAATAAATATATCAATTCAGATTTCCGTGTGTTTACCTTGAACCAAGAATGGAAAAGACCTCTGTCCGAGAGTATTATAAAAATTCCAAACTACTACTCGCGCGTCTTGTTTGTTTTTTACGACACAAAAGTTGTAGAGGACACGCCAAGTGCAACTGATGTAGGTATCGGAATTATTTTTAAAATCTTATCTTTGTTAGTTCTCTTTCGCAGAATACAGTACTGGTGCAATGTAAAAAGTAGCGCAATGTTGGTGTTGCCACACCAATGGAATGAAAGAACATAAATATAAGTAGGTATACCTAGTACCTACACTGAATAAAAAACTATTAATAAGTAGGTATAAAAATCAAAACTTCATTTTATTTGATTTTGTTGAGGTCAAATCTTGCATGTTCAATTTACTCTCTTGCAGTCAGATTGACTTGAAATTTGGTACAAACAATATATAAATCAGATGATAATGCAAGTAGGTAAGTACCTACAGTTAGTAAATCAGAATGACTAGCAAAAAATAAAAATGTAATGGTCCCACCCATAGTTGGCATGCCTGTACCTATACCTACCTACACTGAAATACCTATGCATTGTGATACGTAGGTATTTTTTGCGATTAAAATAAAACTCTATACTTATTCATTTCAACCGAGCAAATAACCTGAAATAAACTCAAATCAAAACATTAATAGGTAACGTCTGAGCAATAAAACTCAAAGTCAAGTTCCGATCCAATTTGATTTTACGATGTCGTTAACGCCATCTGTTGCGCGAGACTCACATCAACAACAAATTCGAACGCACGAAAACAAACCCGCACCGCACCGCCATTTTATTTTAAACGACGATACTGATTAGTTAGTAGTTATATTAATCTTTGTCTTCGAATAATGGCAATAGCGTTAAAATAACAATAAGTCATCGACAGTGATAATTACATTAAATACCTCAATGTGCAAAAGGTTAATGCACTATCGTGGAAATGATGATGTCATTAACGAATATAGCGTGACGTTCAGGAAAATCGTATAAAATCGTTTGTTTACCTAGGCATCCAATGTTATGTTACGTTACTAGGCGTGAGTTAGTCTGTTGTGTGTCGTGAACTCGAAGTAGCGCAGTCAAGAACGTTCGTTTACACCGCGAGCGTCACTATTGCGTGTACTAGTGGAGTGGCCCCATCTATCGGTCAATGTCGACACGACGGTGACGCGGCCGCCGCCACGAGTGCCGCGATAACGAAACAGATGGCGCTACTAGTATACGCGCTGATAAAACTGCTGCCTGAACAATGTGAGTCGGAAGTTGTAGATAGGCAATATTTACGAGTTTACGACTTCTATTTTAGACGTTATTTCGAAACTTTCTACGATCTTGGATTAGAATATTTTTTTTGTGTATCGCATACAAACGTCGTTAACTATGTGCACAGGTCTGGTATAGAGCAGGGGTCGGCAAGTAGTTTTAGGTGAGGTACGAACGCTGTATGAAAATTTTAAACAGATCCAGAAAAAAACAAGTATAACTTCCCTACGTATTAATCGATGCTTAGTATACAATACATTACAATTACAATACTTGTACTGAACGGTCCGATGTTCGACCTTTCGCGGTCTGCAAAGGCCCGCCTGTTGCCAACCATTGGCATGGCTATAGGTATAAGTAGGTATATTATTATTTATAATAATGGTATAGCTACTGGTATTGAAATACCATTTTAGGACAAAAATGCAAACAAACATGCATGCACAATGTAAAGGTATGTAAATAACTACGTGTTTATTTTAAAATATGCAAAAAATAACTTTGTCATAATAAAAAACATGTACCTACCTAAGTAATGTACATAGGTAATCGGGATTAGTAATGCTTACATACTAAGGTATTTTTTTCCCACCTAGTACTTACCGTAATTTTGCACGATGATATGAAACACCAAAAACAAACTTTTCCAAACGGCCCGGTCATTTTCCCAATCAATTCGGTGCATCGTAGGTGGGCGTTTTCAAACAAAGTTGTCGGATCACTCGATGTTTCAAAATTTAAAAATTTTACGTTGTTACTACTCAGAATTGAGAGCTCTATTCATTTTAATATGTGAAAAAAAGTGTCCCGTTTTTTTTCGATTCACATGCGCTACCACTCCCAATTAATTTCTATGGATGGTAGCGTAATGGAAATATTTTATCTATACAAAATTTTGGGACATTTTTTTTCTCCTACTAGAATTAATAGAGCTCTCGATTCTGAGTAGAAACAACGTAAAATTTTTAAATTCTGAAACATCGAGTGATCCGACAACTTTGTTTGAAAACGCCCAGGTACATATACGTGCCGGCACGTAAGTCTAGCGATGACGAGTCACGTGGAGGGGATCTGCGGACCCACGTATACTGTATTTTATACTTCTGCGCATACAAGGTCATCGCTAGACTTACGTGCCGGCACTTATATTCGTAGGTACCTATTCAGATTCACAATCATTCATTTTCTGGCAAACGATACACTCGCTAAGTACATTACACGCGTATAGGCATGAAGTGTAACGACCCTGCATTGTTGCCAGTTTCAAATTAGCAGCGTTTGAAAGTGATCTCATTGGTCGGACCATTACTCATCGGTTGTCGGAGTGGCATAGCATAGCTCAATCTATTATTGGAGCAAATGACACAAGAGAATTAGGAAATTGTACGTACTTGATGATATAAAACGAATGAAACTGCGGAAAACACTATCAAAATGCTGCCATTGATGAGTTAATTACCATAATTGCAATATGGGTAAGTACCTTCGTACTGTCAACCGAGGTGACTAATTCACGGGTTAACTTTAAAAAGTAGTTATAATGACGAAATCATTATTTTTTTTATTTGCGTTTACTGCTTCCAATCGATGTCTTCATCGATTGCCTTTGCGTCTCGGCAAACATTCACCGCATGTGGAAAATATCGATTTTATAGCAATTATAAAATTAGTCTCAAAATTATCAAAGTTACCTCGGTTAACGGTATGTGTTGTGTTTGTACTTTTCTCTAATGCTCCATTGCCACGTTTGTTGTACCTATAATTTAACATTGCCCTATCCCGGAATGACTTGGTTTGTATGGCTTGTCTTTACTACATTACCTACTTAAACCTTAAACCAACAACAGATTTGCTAATATTCGCTTGTCTCGTTCTGTTGCGCTATTCGAATTCATTAACATTAAACAAGTCACAGCTCTCAAAACCCCTGACTTATAGCCTGACAAAAAAGAGTAGAAATTAAATTAAAAAGTGGCAATACTGTAGTGTCGTCCCTTTTTAGTCTATAAGTCTATAGGTATAAGAAAACGGGACGACACTACACTGTTTTGCCACTTTTTATTTTCTACTCTTTTTTGTCAGACTGTAAGTTCTCTTCTCAATTGTTTAGAAACTTAGAAAATCGCGAGCATCAATACAACGATGTAGTAGGTAAGCCACAGTCCACAGTGGTTTGCAACACTTTCCCGAACGGAAATGCGACACTTTAACCTCCATTCAACATTTTAACAAAACTACAGCAACACTGCTGCATCTGACAGCCCTATTCAGCTACACTACACAAAGTGCGCAGTCGCAGGCATTGTGTCGCCGACGCGCGACGCGCCCTCTATCGGCGCGACGGAGCACGACCGATCAACAATGGACAACTCGCAATTAGTCGCCTACAGATAATAACGTATTTTACGGTTAATTAACGTCAGCCTTCACCGATGCAACGATACGAGCCTTGAGCGTTGCGAAAATGTCGCAGAGAGCCATCTTTGGTAGAATTCTTGAACTAGTTGGACGCGTACTCGGGTCAATCCCGGGAAATTGAGGCTATTGTGTTGCGGACTTGCGGTCCGATTAATTTTATTTTGAAAAAATGACTTTCTGCCAAGTTTCTTGCGGCGCTTTCTTGGCAATGGTGGTATTTCCGAATGCGCTGGTAGTTTCAAAAAAAGACGTGTAAAAGAGCCCTTGGCGGCCTATTCGCAAAATAAAGTTTTAAATAGTATTTTGATTTCTTTGAATCGAAGGGCCAAATTTTTTGCCGCTAGTATAATGTACTTATTTCATAATTCAGCTTTTGCGATGTAATTTTTTTGTAAATAAGAAAATCATACAGCACCTCAACCGATTCATCGTGAAATCTATAAAACTGTCTACAACAAAAAGTAACTAGGTACTGACTCTGCATATTTATTCATGATCCAGAGGCTTTTCCACCGATTGCAATTTCTCAGACTATTTATTCAGCCGACAACGCCATCTATTGAAAGCAACAAGAACAATTAGGGTAAGGCAAGAGATTGGAAAGTAATAACGAGATAAGTGCTCTCAGTTGCCTAGATTAAATAAGGGGGCGGGCGGCGGGTAACCGCAGCTTTCTACTGATTTCACTGCCTGGGACTACGGCGTGTTCCTAGTTTGTTAGACCTATGTTTACAGATGTTAACAAATCGTTTTAATGCTGTGTACAAATGCGGTGTAGACTACTGTAGCCATTATGTACTTACATACTAAGAGCACAAAGTAAAGTACGTTCTGGTTCAAGTGTGGTTTTATCAAGCATGTAGTTTTTTTTTGAAGTGAAAACTTTTTTAACTACTGGGCACTTTTTTGGATGGGTAAAATAGTATTTTATGCAACAGTTGTATAAGAGAGGTCAAAAAAGGCGAGTGGTGTGGGTTAAAAGTGTCAAAATGTCATCCACCATCTTGGATCCAAAAAATTATGCAAAATTCGTGCTAAGAGCCACCAAATGACTCGAAAACGACACCCTTGAACATTTTTGAGGCAAAGGTGTCAAAATGTCATCCACAATCTTGGATCCAAAAAATTTGACAATTTCGTGATAAGATTCACCAAACTACCCGAAAACGACAGCCATCAACATTTACATGTCAAGTGTCAAATTATGTCAGTAAAATTGAAATATTGTACACACTTTTTTATTTTGTATGCTTTCTAAATTGCTAACACCGTATTTTGTCCTAAACGGCTGAATGGTTTCTAATTTTGAAATACGAATGAAGCTAGACGCGTTCGATTTTTTGGTTTTTTGGTTTTTTGGTTTTTGGTTTTTTTTACAGATACATGACTAAGGGTGAGTAAGGGTGCGCTTTCATAGAAGCAGATGAACCGATGTAGAGACGCGCATAATAAAATTGACAAATCACATTTGTTTAAAATGGGACATTGTCAGATTGTCACATTAGAAAGGGGGGCTAGACATGTTTATCAAACTAGCGTTATTTATCGGCGCAATCGCGTCTTACTTCGATCTGTTGCTATGAAATGAAAAGGCACCTTTACTCTCAATTAGGTAAAGTCGTCTAAACCTTGCTGCAAATGTTTTTAAATTTGATGCATACCTACAAAATAGCGTCCTGGAAACGAGCTCTAAAATGCCGCAGGATAAGGTAAACATAGAATAATAATAATAACCCAAGTACTTTTCTTACCTTCATTTTGTTCTCAGACAACTTATGTAGTATAGGTACTTACTACTTAGAGCTACTTACAGTACAAACGCAACATGCATCTGCCTCTTAATAACGTAGAAACTCTTACCTGCAACAAAGAAAATACATTATTTAACAACTAAGATTTCAAGACAATTTGAATAAAAAGTATCTTAAAACTGGCAAAGTATAAACAATGAAATTGCAAAAAAGTTGCAGGTAACACGTAAGGTAATAGATGTTAGGTAAAACACCCAATTACGGAATTACCATAACTAAAGTCTCTAGTTATCATGTTGTGTTGAAAAACCGACGATATGGATATACTTGACAGTTAACGATTTTACACGTACACTTTTAAATTCTTTCTTGGCTCCCTTTACATACCTAAATAATTGGATGTCATTAAAGTTGCCAATGCCATTAACTGCAGTACCGACAATAAGCTAATATACCCTAATTACCAGAAAATTATGACCAACAGACAAAACGAGTAGCTGAAGTAGGTATTAGTTTTATATTGCGCAATGATAAATAAATAAAGCAAGTCAGTTTTAGCCTTCAGCATTAACACTAACAAATGATACGGTATCCTTTGTGCAGCACAAAACTCAAAGAGGGATTAAAGTTACCTAGATTTAGTGCAGTGCCTCAGTACAGTGAGCTTCAAAATAAATGCTGAAAAATACCTGAACACGCGATTCATACCAAGGCGAGTAAAAGTTGAGATTGCGCTGATATCAGTGAGTAATTTAGTGGACTCAAAAATATCAGCGTAAAACTCACGTTGGCACAAAAATATATTATGTGAACAAATTGTGCAGTTCTTGTAAAAAGTAAAATTTTATAGCTGACTGTACCTACTTGAAGTGTAAAATAGAATTGAATAGAATATACTGCAAGCCAACACGTTGCTGGCTTTGATGCTATTGTCTAGGGACGATGCATGGATACAATAGTATCCGTTCAAAAATATTTAGAATAACAAAGCTGCCATCTAGAAATCAAAAAAGGTAGTCTCTAGTAGAAACATATACCTCCAAAGAATATCTTTAAACAGCTTTATTTTGCGTTCTGGATATTACGTAAAAGTGAACTATGTTATGATGGATACATGAATAATCTAGCCGCAGTGAATGGGTTAGATACTTTATATTGAAATAAATATCACAGAAATACAAATTTAATTTAATTAATATTTTATTTTAGTTCGAATATTAATAACAAAAAAAAGAAGCGAAGAAGAGGAGAGGCCTTTGCCCAGCAGTGGGACACGAAATAGGCTATTTAGATTTTTAGATTAGATTAATAACAAGCATATTAAAAAAGTAGTAGACGGACCGATATGAGTGTAATTGGCCAATTTACCAATTGAAAACTTTTTGGGTAATTCTTACAACAATAACCCTTTACAAATAGGTAATTGTGGTAAGACTATAGACTGTGGAGGAAATTAGGCTGTGTTACAAAGCCACGAACAAAACAAAGGTAGAAAGGGAGAACACTGATTGAATACCTTCTTAGAACATCAGATAGCGTGGCACGAAACCGCAGACAAAATGACCTGGAAATTCTTAATTTAAAGTAATGCTAGGGTAACCTAACATTAAGGTACCAATAAGAATACCACAACTGAAAATTAGTATCATTTTAGTATCAGTATCAATAGTATCAGTTTCTTATACAATGGATGCAAACGGTGAAAACATTTTAGAATTAGTGGTTTCAAAAACGGATGTGTAAAATCGTGATCGGCGGCTACCTTTGTTACGAAGGTGTCAGATGTCTTATTGTGAAGGTAAAAATGCTAACTTTAAAAAAACACTCGCTTTAAGTAGGTTACGCATGCACTGGCACTAAACATATCGCTAGTCAACACATACTACGTTACATAACATGAGAATCGAACTTACGAGTTGTTACTATTACCCGTCTACTGCTGCTTGTATTGTCATCACGGAAATGTCTAGTTCCGTGCGTGTTTCGCATTTACACGATGGCTTTGTTTGGTATAATTTTGTAGGGACGTAACAAACTCTGACATGATGAGTAGACTTGTCCTGCCCATGGTGTCAGTGTACACCTTGTCCCCAACGAAAAGTGGCGTAAATAATGTAGAGCACAAGTAAACTAAAGGTAAGTAGAGGTAATTGTCCTGACAAGGAAGCGGTAATGGATCGGACACGCACTTCGAGAGTTGACTAAACACCTGTCAAACCAGGATCTCCGTCGGCAAACAACTGGCAGAAGGCGGCCGAAGCGTTCTCAGAGCATATGGAGGCGATTTGATGAGAGGAAGGCTGGCTCAATTGGTCTTGGCTGAGAAGAGCTGGAGGAAGCCGTGCAATATCGATCCAAAAGGAAAACTCGTTTGCGAGCCCTATTTTCCTTATGAGGGATAACAGAAACAAATGCAGTTTTAAATTGGAAAAATTACCGTCATTTAAAAGTAGTTTCAAGGCTACTCAGCTAGAGTTTCATTCAGTGAGAGCTTTCATTGGCTTTCTAACAGCTTTTTCAAAACTAGGTATCCGCAAAGTCCAGTTTTACGATCTCCTCGTAATTACATAGATAACATCTACAGTTCCATCCGTAAGATGCTCAAAGCAATCAACAACGTCGCGAAAACAGATTCAATTTGCCAGAACATCAAGACTAAATATTACCTCTTTTTTAAAGTTTCAAGCGAAACCTAGTCTATACAGGTACACATCAATGCACCTTTTCTCTTTTTTCCGATGCCAAACAAAAACGAAAATAAAGTGTGCACAGTACAAGTAAACATTATCGGATGCATTGGGACTCGAACGTTCGGCGCGCAAGCGGGCGTACGCCCTTGAATACGGATGAGGCATGCGTTATGCATGCTGCAATCGCCCTCGCTCTCTCCTCTCCGATATCTTTACGTTACATATTGGTTGATAATGAGAGCGTGTTGAAAATGGGTGAATATTTCTTATATTCCACTAGCAGTAGCAGTTGTAACCTACCCGGCATGGCATCTAAGCCGAAAGATCTCCAAAAGAAATCCACGCATAAGAATTTCAGTAGCAAGACGACCGCCGCGTGTATTGTGTGTGTAGATATTTCAATCTTTTTACTTTATAGTTTTGAAAATAATGCAGTCATTATTAGTTATATTTACACAAAACATCAAAGAAATGCACATTCGTACTATTAATAATAAAAGTCTTGATACGTGGCAGTTATGGCTGCATTTCTCTTTTATTTCTGAAAATTTTGCTCGACAATTGTGTTAATTTACAGTGATGTTTTTGTACACATGAAATATGTCTGTTCAAACCAGACGAGCTTGAAATATTGTTTTACGGTTGGAAAAATCGTAAATTTTAATTTTAAATAACACTGTGTGCACTTTTCGCCATGTCATACACCGCTCAAAAATGCTAAGCAATTAAAGGCTTATGAAAATTCATATTCAACTGACACATAGATGCTGTAAGTGTGTGTGTATTTTATGGAAATACTGTCAATAGCTATACGGAGATTATCCTTAAAAAAATTACTTAGTTCGGGGCGTAAGCGCAAGTTCCAAAATCAGTATAATTATTATGCCTTAAAAGTCCGTCTAATATAGGTTACGAGTTATGACCCATAGTTCGGGAAATGCTAGAATGAGCCATCGTGAATAAGAAAATGATACCATTATAAACCACCTTTCTTGTCACTGTGGCAATAAAAAGCCGGATGTACAATATTTTGAGCTCCACATCTAGTAATTTATTATTGTTGACTGTAATTATCGAAACAATTGAATCATTAATTAGTTCATTCATTGCCCACTGTTGTATGTTGATGAGAAAAATCATTATAACTTTTAAGAGTACTCTGAGATCGTACGCAGGAACACGATTCGAATGGTTCGATTTTATTTTCGTGATTCTTCGAAAATTACGTTAATTACGTTGTGATTATTTAAATTGCCTATTACTTTGACCAGCGGACCATAGCTTTATAAGCAAGAAACAGCGAACGCATAAACCTATTTATAAACCGGTTTGATTATGGAATCGGTTATTATAAGAGCTAATATAAGAGCTAATCAATAATTGACAACATTTCAAAAAAAAAGTATTTAAGTTTTTTTCGCGTTTATAATAGCTGGTTAAAAATTAGACTACCCGTGTTTCTCGGTTTTCCTTTGTTTTACTTAAATTCGTCGTTAATAATTTATTAAAGAAATGGTCATTAAAAAGACCGTATATACAAAGATAGGGATACTGATGTCGTAACCTTAGCATTATATAAAATTAAAAAAGTAACTTTCAAACAGAACTGTCATGTCATGTCACTTGCTTTGTTTATCAACCATTCATTGTCGTTCGTTCACGAATTTGTTATTTTGCGTTTGCTGCTTTGCAATACTGTGCATGCTTTGCGTTTATTTCCTTTCCTTTAATAATTTGTACCGTCCCAAGTTGCGGAAACACGGCGTTAATGGAAAAAAATAAGCACTATAAGCACATGAACACAAGATACACAACACAAGATAAATTCGTCGACTTTGGGCAGATTGCGGCTATCCGCTATCACTAATCAGTCAACCACTTTCATGTTATTAAAGCGTCTATCAAACCAATAATTAAATATTAACGAGATTTAAGAGAATTGAAAACGTGTCGTTAGAATCAAGTACCTAATCCGTCGGACTGATAAAAAATGAACATGACATTGACACCATGACAGTTCTATATTTTTTTTAATTCCTACGGTAATAAATGGACTAACGGCACTATGAGTATATCCCTAACATTCGCAATCCAACTTTTTTTACTGTTTTTCCTGAATAAAAAAAAAACTACTGCATAAAAAAAATCAAAAATATTTTTACTGTAATCAGCAGTGTAAAATCTACAAACGGTATATTCATTTTACTAGCTTAGCAAATTTGAATTGTTGTCAATTCCGTTTGTATGTCGTTTCTGAGATGGGTCAGTATGACGTTGCCATAGCAACTGTCGTTTATAGAGAGCCGGTTTTCCACGTGCCGCGTTCATTAAATATGTTGGGTTACTTAACCTATTGTTCTTTTGTGGCTGTTTGAATACTAATAATGTTTCGGTACATACCTACATTTAACTTTATTGAAAGAATTTTTCAAAATTGAAACGTGTTTTTATAAAAATGTCAGAACATTGTTTCAGGAATGGGGGTGTATAATTATAATAATATGAAGAATAATAAATGCTCAAAATGATATTAATTTAAACTAACATAGCTAATTAATATTATACTCGTACAGTTCGTAGCGTGGTAATGCTGAAATATTAGAGAAACTATAATGCTATTACTAAACACGTTTAAAAATTCCAATGTCCTAAGTACCTACTTCTTTTCAAAGGCAGTCTACAGTATCTTACGGTTACGGTACGTATTTCAAAAGCACGCATCACGACTTGATAAGGAACCCTGTTCAATTACTGGTCTCCTGCTTTTTCGTTTTATTTTATTTAATAATAATTAAAGACATTAAAGTTAATCTTTATTAAGATTCCTACAAAGATAAATCATGCAATCATGCTAAACGTGGCCATTAAAAAAAAACATTATTTTGCAAATAGGCCGCCAGGGCTCTTTCACATGTCTTTTTTTTAAACTACCAGCGCATTCGGAAAGACCATCATTGGCAAGAACGTGCCGGAAGAAACTTGGTAGTCTTTTTTTTAATAAATACATATACCTACCATAATTAAATTCTACTTAGGTCTTTACTCTAGGTCTTGTTACCTCTGGCTCTCTACCCCGTAAGGGATAAAGTTTATGTACAAAGGTAAACGCACGGTTGCAGGACACGGAACGCATGTCAGCTACAGAGGCTCCCAGGCATCTGGGTTACCGGGTCGCGCTCCGACCTGATTCCGGCGAACGCGACCTGCCCCACGACCCATTTATGGCACGGCTGAAATTCGGCAACGATTCATGAGACGCTTATGTCACGTAGAGATTCAGCAGTGGCTTTATATGGGCAATGAGATGATGATGAATTTAATATAACACACTAGAATTTAAACTACAATGCACAATATGTTCGTAACGCCAATGAGTTAGTTGTCTTTGAAACACCGTCACAATGTACAGGTGGCGGCACGTAAGTCTAACGTGGAGTACGCCCGCCCGCGTCCCCTGCACTCCCCCGTGATACCTTATTTTCGACTACTGCGCATCAACGGTCATCGCTAGACTTACGTGCCGGCACTTGTAAGTAAAAACTGTTTTTAGATTTCCTTAATGAGGGATTGTTTTTTTGTTGGGAATTAGTTACTATTACTACATAGGTTAAACTTTGATATTATTATCTCTTAGAAACGTAAAAGAAATACAAAATCTATTCGCTTGTCTTTATTTTTGCTGGAGAAATTAACGGAGTTCAGTTTTGATTAAAAGGACAATTTCGAGTGCATAATTCAAAGTTACCTCGTTGACTTTAAAAAAGATGAATTGACAGCAGACAATTATGGCATGTAAGTAAATATTATGAACACCCTAAATTGGTACATGGAGTAATATTTTGCTACATATACAATAAATCCTGACTAAATGCTTACATATATTCGATAGTACGTAAAGCAATCATTACATTACGTTACATTACATTGTTTAGGGGAAACCGTGCATGAAATTAGGTGTCTCTTTGTGTGTGCTGTGCAAGCAGAAGTGGAATTGAAAATGTAAACCATAAAGACAACGAAAGGAGCTACGGTTCGTGAACATTCGAAAGAGTTTACTTCAAAGTAACAGAAAAAAGAACGATTGCAGTACCAGAGGGTTTGATTTCAAGTTTATTATTACCTTTGATTGGATATATGAAAATAGGAATAATATAGTATCATAAAGAAAACTGCAGTAATGAATGCCATATTGTTGTCGCACAAATAGGCAGCATAAAGGACCAAGTAAGTGCTTTTAACTGTATGATAGGATATGTACATACTCAGAACATAATTGCTAAAAAGCAAGTTAGAGCAACTACTTACTCATGTCCATTGTTTTGTTTTTATAAAAAAAAAATTGTAGACTTTTTGCTAACTATATCCATATAGTTGTCATTGGACATACATACCATATTACAAGTCAATCTGACCACTAGAATTCAAATTCTAAATCGGTCAACGGTCAAATTAGACTTAAAAATTTTGAAGACAATTTGCAAATATCTAATAAATGCTCATAACAACTACGAGGTTAGCTGTAAAATGTCCTTTGTTAGAAAGAAAGAATGAAAGAAAAACTTTATTCGTGAAAATATAATAAAAGTAAATAAAAAATATTATTAACAATTTGGGTATAAATTTTCACAAAATTACATAGGTACTCAACTACTACTACTATACTTCATTTAATTTAGGACGAAAAACCACAATAATGTTATATCGCGGCTCGTGAACTGTAATCTCTTTACGATTTGTACTAGAGTAACAATTGACGCCACGCAAATAAAGTGGCATTAAAACAATTTTATTTTGCGGCTGCCAAACTATGGCACTGTACTGTTTGCTAGGTAAGAAATAGTTGACCAGCCGCAATATAATGTTATTGTGGTTTCTCATTCTAAATTAAATGAAGTATATACAATTCAGCAGTTACAGCCAGCGCTGGCACAGGCGCTCGTTTGCCGTTATCCTACTAATCCTACTTCCTACTAATCTAACTAATATTATAAATGCGAAAGTATGGATGGAATGGATGGATGGATGGATGGATGGATGGATGGATGTTTGTTTGTTACTCAATCACGCCAGAACGGCCCAACGGATCTGGATGAAATTCGGCACATAGATAGAGAAAAGTCTGGAATAGCACATAGGCTACTTTTTATCCCGGAAAATTGCGTAGTTCCCGCGGGATAGCGATAAACGAATTCTTTGCAGACGAAGTCGCTGGCAACAGCTAGTCCTATCCTACTACTATTATAAAGGCGAAAGTTTGTAAGTATGGATGTATGGATGTATGGATGTTTGTTACTCTTTCACGCCAGTACGGCTTAACGGATCTGGATGAAATTTGGAACAGAGATAAATTATGGTCTGGAATAACACATAGGCTACTTTTTATCCCGGAAAATTGCGTAGTTCCCGCGGGATAGTGATAAACGAATTCTTTGCAGACGAAGTCGCGGGCATCAGCTAGTATTATATAAGTTTGTGACGATGTGACAATGTGAGTGAGTGAGTGTGTATGTTTATTCCTTCTTCACGCTGAAGCGACTGGACGGATTTGGATAACATTTGGAATGTAGATAGCTGGCACCCTAGATTGAAACATAGGCTACTTTTTATCCCGGAAAATTGCATAGTTCCTGCGGGATAGCGATAAACATGTCATCAGTTCTTAAGTCTAAATCTACGCGGACGAAGTCGTGGGCAGAAGCTAGTTATTGATACGATCTCTCGCCTCTGTACTATTATTCTGCCTACTTATTATTTTTTATTTTATTTCATGTGCAGTAAAAATGTTCAAAAATACACAGAAGAAGCCCATTCACTAATCAAGATGTGCTGCCGAGTGCCGAATGAACTTGTATAAAACCCGTAATAATATTGGCTTCGCTAGCTTCCGTATTTTCCTTATACATATCCATTGTAATATAGGGTTATTTGCAGCGGAATAAAAGCCTTTAGCCATTTCTGAAAACTCATTTAGTTTAATAGAGTCACGATTGTTGGCAGTTAGAGAAAAAGCTATGGTGTCATTATGCCGTTCGGACATTGATCGTGACTGCAGAGACTTGTCTTCGGTTTTAAAAGTTATTTTAGAGCTATATAAAGATGGCTTTTGAGTATTATGGCACCTACTTTATGATGAGTTTTGTCGTTTGAATTGTAACAGTTGCGAGTTCATATTCGTGCATGACTTGTAGGTCTAGGAATGTCTGTGAGAAATTGAATAAATATGACTTTACCATTGGACTTATTTGTAACGAATAACGAAAAAGCCATGAAAGCTGCTTGTGCAAGGCTTGATTGCCATGCTAATGCTAACCACGCCTCTTTAATGGAAGCGACGGCACCCACCACTCGGGTACTGAAATGTATTATTAAAGAAGCGGAAAATTAATTTGTCTGAATAAATGAAACTTAAATTACTTAAGATCGTAAATCCAATTTGCTACTATAAAATCCTCTAACACATTCTATTTACTACACAATGGGTTCAAATAGCCGGTTTCAAATTGTTCGGGCTATTCCGCGCACGATGTCCGGTAATTGCTAGCACGCGTGCAATTTTCTCGTATATGCTTCCCTTTCACACTGGACTAGTTCAAGAAGGACGCATATAGCGAAAAAGTGAGTCGTGGCAATTCGTGGGTGGAGTAATGGAGATCTGTCGGCCCCGTTTGAGGTGCGCGTGCGACCATTATTCGCGCCTTGGTCGACTGCACCAACGAAACCAAAACAACCATCCTACCTTAATTACTCACGAGAGAATAAGACAACACGAGTAAATCTCGAGGGTTTTCTGAGATCGTGGAGACGCCCACGCGATATCCTGAGCAAAAATTCGACTTCCGCTGTTTCTTTGAGAAATAAATTACGGACAGAATGCGTGCTCGTTTACATTTAAAAATAAAGTGATGCAGGGATTTTACAATGAGTCTGCTGAAATTTTTGCATAAACTTTATACCTAACAAATATTTAAGTATTATACTGTCGATTTTCTGTTTATGCTTCTCATGCATTTCCGCTGCAGTGTTTTCTTATCAGCTCAACATTGTATAGTAGCGATTGCGATGGCATTTACACTGCAATTTAACTAGGATTAGGTTCCTAGTAAGGAACGCATACCGTCTGAATACTTACACACAAATGGACGCCACAAATTTCGAATTAACTTTATTTACTGGTCAATTTTGTATCACTGGTCAGCTATCATTGTATTATAACCCCAAAATTATGGCCTCCATCTATTCACTTTATCACGCCTACTCGCCACTTAAACAAACGATTATTCAAGAGCATTAACACTAAAATTTCGTACAAATACTCGCGGCATACAAAAAAGGCTACGATTACATTAACATAAATTAAATAGTTTCAGTGAACTTTGCTGTTATCTCTACCTAGCGATTAATGTTCAGCTGAATCTTTTAGGATTATAACACTTTACTCACGCCCACACCGTTATACATTACTGTGTTATTTGTAGCGTGAAGTCTTTTTTGAATTTGAATCTTTTGCGGTCGGACTTTGTTTAAAATGACTCTCCACTCAGACGAGTCGAAATCCATGGAGCAAATAACAGTTTCTCATTGCTAAGTTGACCCGTTTCTAGTTGCATTATTAATTATTTGAAAACTACAAATACGAAAGTAATAATAGCTAAGAACGAGAGATGTTCAGCATCGGACCTGCTGTTGGAGTCTACTTCTGTATATTTCACGAATTGCTTTCGATTACATAGGTACCATAATTGATTACTTATAAATTCAACACGTGTAATACTAACTCTGGCATGTCGCGAAAGATTTTAAACATAACATGCTTGTACTTTTTAATTAAATACTATCCTTCATTCATCAACATCCTTATTTTAATCAACGCTATATTCTCAACTCGAACAAATCGTCTATATAAAAATGCTATTTATAAGCCAAGCCCTCAAAAAGTTTGCGATTACATCATCGGCGTAACTGAGGAGCAGTTCAAATATTTTTCGGGGATCGTGAGTTAATTTTATTTCAGGAAACGTTGTTTATTACAATTCCGGAAAGTATTACGCTTGGAGAATAAAAAGTTTGGGAAAATTGTAGGCTTGCTTTCTGAGAAAACTTTGAAAGATTCTTTGATAAGTTTTAAAATCTCTTGAGAAAATAATTCTTAATTTTTTATAGTTATAGAAAGGCAATCTAATTGACAAAACTTGATATCAGAACAGTGGAGAGAATGTGGCAGCAGTGAGAAATACAGAAAGAAAGAACGGACATATTCCAAACGTCACTTAAGTACTGTAAGACTGAAACTATCTAAAAAAAAACAAAAACTATTGACAATACTCAATAAAAATTCCAATGGTTAAATCTACCGAGGCCATTCTTTTTTTTCTCGTTGCATCAGAGAATATGGAAGCATCAACGTTTTGTCACATGAAAAACTGCAAAGGAGCGCCAAAAATTAAAGCTGTAGTAAATAAAACGATTGGTTTAATTGTGCGACATGAAACAGTTACATTAGTTACGGGATCGTGGGACAGCGACACGGAAGTATCATAGCCTTGGTGGCAATTTTTCAAACGCTATTGTACATTATCATGCACACATCCTATCATTTGTGGCCCAGATCCCATAGCAAATGTGCGTGGTTCTACTTTTAACCAATATTGTATGGTCGGTATTCAGCAGCGCTCCCACACATCAACTCTCCTCGAATCAAGCTGCTGGGACAGTAACTGGAGGCTCCGTCCAAGGGGAACTGGGCTGAATGATCGCCGAAGAGGATCGACAGCCCGCCTGACCCACCCAGGCGTCCCCACCCAACATCATCATCAACACCATGGTCGGTATCATAATCCATTTCATTTTGCTTGTTTCAAGTTGATGTACTTAAAGAAAATTATTTCAGGATACGATAAAAAAAATGATAAATTCTTTCGACGGTTAAAAATGATGCTACGCTTGTTAGATTACGTAACTTACTCTTGTCTTCTTTCGACATAACTTATATGAATAGATAGAATTGAATCAGAATATGTCAATTGCACTGATCCCATTGCAATTCTTAAATGTATTGTTGTGTAACACAGATATAGCGGTAAGGTCTGATATAGCTTGGCACGCCTAATTGTCACTTGCAGTCGCATGGAATCACTGAACGCACCGACAAGTGTTGTTGTTCAGTTCACTTCATTCAATGGAGCCATTTCATTCATTCTTTTAAAATGAAAATGATTGAACTGACAACGTGCAATATCTCTTGTAGCGTTTGATTATTTCCATTCGGATTTAGGTATTGACATTTTTGCAATCATTAGAGAGTAGATTAATTATAACTAAGGTCTGACCTTTCGAGCAAGTCCTATAGAACAGATTATTTACCTTTTTAGTGTTTATTTTCAGCATCTCAGTGTGCATGACCTACAATGATGTAACACAACAAAATGCAACAAACACATGAAACAAAGTAATATAACCGTGCATGAACGTTTGCGTTGTGAAAAGTACGTTTCACAATCACAAGCGCGTCGGACGCGGAAAGGTTTTCGCTTTTTTATCTTTATTTTCTGCAACTACAAATCACTATGTAGCTAAGAACACCAGTTTCGGCTGAGATATATAGGAGAGATTGCGCCACGTCGAGTTCACACGGGTTCAGTCGCGCGATAGAGCCGGCCTTGGCCCCGGTACCCGGCCACTATAAACAATGGCGATTACGAAATCATCGATGTAACCAACAATGATCCGTAGTTCAACACAAGTTACAATTCTTAGAAAAATTGTACGAAACGATTTTTAAAAGAGAATCACTTGGTAGTTTATTCTTTAACACAAAGGAATAATGTAGGTATAAACGTTAACGAAGAAAATAGGTAGCTTAAATACAAAAAGGCAAGCGGAGCTTTTGATGTATATCACACAGAAGGACGCTCGGTAGCAACGCGAGATGAGAAACATTTTAGTAATTGCCCATGACGAGGAGCAAAATAATGGACGTTGATGATGATGACCCCTGTATTGAAACACAAACTAAATTGACCATTCAAACCGCCCGGGAAGCAAGAGACGGATAGCGTGTACAAAAATACACCAAATAAGATAACTTATTCCAAGAAACACGTTGCTATAATGCCATAAACTGTGCTGAGTCACAGCAACAATAATCAAAGAACCGGATTGTCAATAAGAATCGCTGGTTCTTTTATTATCAAACTTCAGGGCGTAAATTATCTTGTTTACAATTTAGGTATTGCTTTCTGGTAAACCCGAACTGAGATGGCAGCGATAAGCTTATGTGAAGCTTCTTTTTAGATTTTACAAACAAATCAATCAAACTATCTTGCAAGGTGAATCACGTTTTATAGAAAAAAAGACCCTCACTCGAATTGTTATGGAAACAATACCTCATTTCTAGAATGTTCTAAATTAAATGGAGCAAAACTTAAATCTGCTAGTTGATAAATATGTTCCAGTTTCTGTTTTTCTTTCCAGTAAAATGTGAGTTATTCTAGACTTTATTAAACCTAATCGCGTGCTGAATGGGTATGAAACGTTTGAAACAAGGCCAGCAATGCTGTAACTGGCGGCAATGCACCATAAACCATTCTCAAATACAGTGTCGCGAGGGTGCAATGTTGCCCAAAGGCCACGGCATTGGGTGGCTATTGTGGAATCCATACCGCATCTATCTACACCGTATATAATTTCCAAATAGTGCAGTGTCTCAAGAAACAAATCTTTGACCAGTATGCTGCCAGTAACGATTAATGACATGATTAATGACGTTTAGTCCCTTAAAGTTGGTCTCGTAAAAATGCTCGAGTTCACTCAATGGGAAATAGGAAGAGTGATTCATGATCCGTCGAAGAACGTCGAAAGAATAGCTTAGTAAATTGCACTTCTTAAATGCCAGCGGGTGAAACACAATTGATCGTAGTAGTAAGGCCGTTGGAGTCATAAAGGTTCTGAAAGATGAAGTATTGGTAGGACTCCAGACAAGAATTGTCCAGCCGTGAACGTGTTCCAGCTGATATAGGATGACAATAACGATGGTATAAAGCATTCCACCGTCAATTACGTTTTTCAAATATTTATTTTTAATTACAGTAAGACGCGAACAGACAGAAAAAAATAACGAGTAATGAATTTGTGAAGTTTTAACGATTATAAATAGCTTTATTATACCAAAACACTACAAAAATAAGATAACTGGCCAGGACGATTGCACTTTTTGCACCCAAACGTGTTCGTGAAAATAATAAAAAGATCTCAGGTAACATCGAAATAAAGCCAAGATTAATATTTGTAGACAGATAGAAATAAATATAAATAAAACAAATGAACACTCCGCTGCATGCAGCAATAATTTAGAAATAGGTAGGTATGTTCATTATTTACTTCAACAATAAAGCGGCTCAATGAACCGGCGTTGCCAACTTGGCACACATCCCCAGTTGCTCCTAGAACTGTGACCTACAGCTATTTATGTACCGTCAATATGCAACCAATGTGTCTAAATACTTTAAATGTTTGAAGGTCTTTGACCGACAAATGCTATTTAAATAGTTCGACAAAAAAAGCGCAACTAAAGAATGCACAGAAGTAAAAAAATTGTTAAGATAAACTAATTTATATTACAGGTTTGTTATTTTACGTAAAGTATTATACTTTAGAGACGTACAAGCGATTTCATTGACATATAAATCCATTGAGCACAGTTTGGTATGATGTCAATGATATTACGTGAACGACATAACGACAACCCACGCTTTATCTATAGCAGCTGTACATAGATACAATCCACGTGCCGCATAGGCGAAAAGAAATCTCGTAAATAAAACTATTTTACACCGAACAAAGTAAAACGGTTATTCATAATATTATTCAGAAACTCTGTGCAAGTTCATGCCAAGTTATACTCGTAAATTATCCCGGCTAATTAATAGGTTCATAAGTCGAAGTAAATTAAGATAAAGATGGTTTAAATAATACAGAATTACGGCAATTCAGCAAGAGAACATTATAATGAGTTATCGGCGTTGCGAGTTGCTTGCGTGAAGTTTTTCTCTGTAATTTTATTTAAGTTTGGACGGAATGTGATTGTTTACTGATGCCATTCCAGCATTATCATTATCACCATTCTAAATCATGTCACCAAGCTTCAGTTTAATGACGCGAAATGCAATTGTTTTGCATCTGTAATACTAACTTAAATCAGTTTGTTTTTGATTACTCTTACATTACATACCTACCTACTCTATTAGGTTTCTTCAAACCAATGCGACGAACAACATAATCAAATGACTGAAGTTCCATTGCTCTCGTTAGTTTAAGTACTATAAGTACCTCATTAGAAATATATTTCTAAGATAGTTAGGTATCTCTGAGTGAAAGAGCATTTTCCACGATCGAGTCGAGACTGGTGCCAATAATGCAAGCAGCAATAACAAACAGGGATTTTCAGAATTCACATAACAGATCTGCAATCTGTTAATAACGTTCCTGGTACATGTTCAGTCATGTTTTCATCTAGAAATGATAATATCAGTAACATTTACAACATAATTCAACCTAAAGTTGAACGAAAGCAAAAGTTTTTCAGTTCAAACATGTGTCTGCAAAGAGTACTAAGCGATTAAAGTATATAATCTTTCAGATTATACCATAATAAGAGACCGAAAACACTCTAAAATAGTTTCTCATTAACAATGCCATTAGTTTTAACATTGCAATGCAAGTGAAACTGCGGTGACGCTAATAACTTGCACTGCATATTTTTACCTTAGACGCACTAAATTGTAGTTCAGTTTTGTTACTGAAATTTGTTTTCTAGAAGACTAATTGTACTTCTAATAAAATCTCGACTCCCGTCACTCAAGCGTCAGGTTCAGTGAACAGACCGGCATAAATATTGTAGAAATATCGTCCAAGCATAAAATGGGCTTGTTACATCTGCTTCGTAGGGTTCGCATTCGCCCGAAGCAACGACGCTGTAAAATAACACCACTGAAATATTTTATCGACTGAACATAAACTTCCAGAAAGTTACAGCCATTGGAAATTGGTCTTATTCCGCGCTGGACGAGATTTTACGGCGAGACAGATTGCTAAATTGATCATTTGGAAGATTGTGCTAGTGTTTTTATTTTGTATAGAATAAACTTTTATGCTCTCTGTCGTTGCACGTGGTTTTCATTGGTTTAAGATAAGCATTTGAATGCGTTTTTCAATTTAGTAAATTAATTTATTTGTACCTTTTCGTTTATTATATGAATGAGTCACGCTAATCAGAAAATACTAAATTGTACATCTCCTCGGTCTAGGTACCAAATTTCTACTCCAGTTTTAAAATATTTGCTTACCGCGATTGCGCTTAAAGAGGAAAAAAGATGTGCTTCATTCGTTTTTATATTTCACATTTTTACCCGACCGGCATGGTGACTGCTAATGCAAAATATGCAACAAAAATATAGAATTTACTGCATAAGCTTGCTGTCATATTTAATAGCCATTAATCGGTTGATTAATCGTAGAATTACCAACCGATCTCTGAATATCCATTCATCGATAAAAATACATTCGATCAAACGAGTCTTTAATTCGAGTTAAATAAATAGCGTAATTTCAGAATCAATAGAGCCGTTCGAGGGGTAATTTTCCGAGTCGATTCAAGTGACGTTCGTGCAGAATAAATAACATCTACACTTTTTGTGAGTGTTCTCACTAATACGAGGTCAAAGTTACGCTCTTGCAGGTTTTGCACGCGCAAAATCTGCATCGAAATAATGCTGAGTAATTCTTAACGAGATATTAATGACTGAAGCGCGCATAAAATATTTGCGTACAAGCATCGAACGGCCAAACGTTTTGGTTGGACATGTTTTTCTTAATTGATTCTCGGAATTCGGCCTCATTTTCGATATTATGCGAAATTCGTGGGCTATTCAAGAAATAAAAAAAGCAAAATAAAGAGTTAGTCATCGAATGAAAAATTACATCACTGCTCCCGTTTGTAATTGCAAAATAAGCAACGGTAAAAATATGTTAGGTATTGAGAGGCCGACTCGGGTATTCTAAACGACCACTAGATCGTTCTGCGATCCTAAAAACAGGTTTCCATATATTCAGAACTAAGCTTTAGTTGACGTATAGACTTTCAAATTACCTGTTTTCTCAGAGTTGTTAGGCGAGCAACGCGAACCCGGCCTGACCTCGCGGCATAGAGAAAATAACTAACAGAGTGGAAATGTCAAACAATTAATTTGAAAAACATACATACATACATACGTAAAAAAGACAGAGCCTAGGGTAACAAGACCTAAAGGCCACGTTTAGCATAATCATGCTAAACGTGGGCGTATAGGTGAAAAGGGGAATCAAAATAGGGATGGGTTGCTAGCCGTATCGTCTAAAACATTATTCGTAAGATTTTCGCCCATTCTTTCAATATAATAATACTAGCTGTTGCCAGCGACTTCGTCTGCAATGAATTCGTTTATCGCTATCCCGCGGGAACTACGCAATTTTCCGGGATAAAAAGTAGCCTATGTGCTATTCCAGACTTTTCTCTATCTATGTGCCAAATTTCACCCAGATCCGTTGGGCCGTTCTGTCGTGTTGAGTAACAAACAAACATCCATCCATACATCCATACTTTCGCATTTATAATATTAGTTAGAAGTTAGATGAAAAACAGAAAAATTTAAGACAATATGGAGATTGCTGCACTCTAATTGACCGACTGAAGGTCAAGCAGATGGAGGGCACGAGAAGCACTGGAGTTAGGCAAGCAGCTATTACGATTGATATGGATAGTTAATTTTTCGTCGTTGCTCGGCATGGTGAATGACACCCGCTTATTTTAATAAAAACTAAAAGTAAATTTTAACCTAATCAATTCTACTTTAATCCCTTTATTAGGTAGGAGATAAAGGAAAAAAAGTTGCGTAAAATTAGTGCTAGCAAATTATATTATTACATTACTAATCGTGTGCAGAATTGGACAGCCCGTATTGCCACTCTAGCACAGAATATATAATAGTACTACGTACAGAATGGCCACGCTCCGCCCCGCACCTATTCGAATTACCTCACCCCTCAAGCGCAGTCTGCCGGAAAGCTGCCGGCAACTAGTAGGGCTCGCGACGCGATGTATGTCGGCCGCACGTCACAAGTTCGGGAACTTATCCTACCTACTTCATTTTATAAAACATTAGAAAATTAATGCTTTCTGAAATTATCGCGATTAATACATGAAATAACTACAGAATCATTCGCTTAAGTTTGTTGTCGTACATCTATTGTAATTGAAAATAATAATGCTTAAATACACAGACAGACACATTTTAAGTAAGTTTAAATAAATAGATAACGATTAAGTACATTTATTTGCACACATCTAAGACATATCTTTAGTATATTTATGTCATTGGTAGTACTTATAGTACTAGGTTTTTGCGATAGACATCCCTGTGTATCTTACGCACACATTGACGCGTGTACAGACGACGTCGTGCCTGTGTTCATTTCAGAACGCGGATTTTGTACGCCGTGGCCGCCGTGTGACTCTAGTGGTTATTTATTTGCTCTATGGATCGCGGATAATTTGACTCGAACTGCCAGGAAATGGAAAATCTCATGACTTGACATAAACGATGTTCAAACAAACAAATTATTCATCTATTCCTCTACGCCAGCTAATTAAGTATGTTAATGAGTGTCAAATCAGGTTTTTAGATGTTCTAAATACTTACTTTCACTATCTGCGATAGCAAAGATAACGTTTTATCGAATGTGTTTTATTACGCTATCTAAATCACGCAATATTCGGGTCGTTGCCCCCAGCTATCGCTTTGGACGATAACGTTTACACGGAAAAAATCCGTCCTCAATATGGCAATAGATAAAATTATCATCCGGTATTTGTTGATCCCTCGCCCCTCTCGCCGTGGTAGCCGAAGCAGTGTACAGCTAGGTAATAGAATGAAATGCCGGAGCTCTTTCACTGATGGGCGTGATGCGTTAACGATAGTGTAAATATACCGTAAATGTCCTTGGCTGCGGACGCCTAACAGAGGTCGTTTCGAGGTACTACTGCAAATATTTGGAACCACTTGAATTTCTAGTTATATAGTGATCGTTGTTAATTGTACAACAGACATGTTGAAAAGAAGTTTGCAATTCTGTTCACGCTACCGCAACTAACACGGACAGAATTAATTATAGTTTTCTGCCTAAATAGAAAATGTAAGCAGTTTTGAAAGATTTAAAGGAGAGGAATTAGCATAATTTTGTTTTATAATATCGTTTTAAATGACACTTACTTATATCGATTCAAACTTTCGCGATTTTCACACAAAGCAGGACTTAATCACGTAAACAAAAACAAAAAGTATTTTTGTAAATACCCTACTAAGATTATAAATGCGAAAGTTTGTGAGAAATGTATGGATGTTTGTTACTCTTTCACGCCAGAACGGCTTAACGGATCTGGATGAAATTTGGAGCATAGATAGATTATGGTTTGCAATAACACATAGGCTTTTTATCCCATTAAATTGCGTAGTTCCTGCGGGATTGCGATAAACGAATCCTTTGCAGACGAAGTCGCGGGCAACAGCTATTGCAAAATAAATCTCTGTATGTTTTTAGAGTGATATTTAATTTGGCTTATTGCGTCACGCTAACACGACTTACCAATTAAAAGGACTAAAAATGACAGTAGCCCTATATACCTACCCACCTAATAATTCTGTAATGTCCTATATTAAACCAAACTGTATTGACACGCGATAGTAATTAAGATAGATTTAATGACAGCTAATAAAAAAGTATTAACTCTCGGAATGAGATGAGTACTACTATAGTCCTTTTATAAGATGTTCGTTGACATTTCACGGCTAAATAAACAAATAAGAAATGGTTAAGAAGGCTTTGGTCACGAATAGTACACGTAATTGCAGACACCTGACTCGGTACAACGCCTAAGAGCAAACTAGTCAAGTTATTATACCTAGTTATTTTATCTGTCAAGCGCAGGCCGTAGAGCGTCTCAAAACGCCCGCCGCCGTAGATAGGTATCCCATGTGTTACGAAAATCAACGAATCTAATTTAATCTAACTAATATTTTAAATGTGAAAGTATGGATGGATGGATGTTTGTTTGTTACTCAATCACGCCAGAACGGCCCAACGAATTTGGATGAAATTCGGCACATAGATAGAGAAAAGTCTGGAATAGCACGTAGGCTACTTTTTATCCCGGAAAATTCCCGCGGTATAGCGATAAACGAATTCTTTGCAGACGAAGTCGCAGGCAGCTAGTATCTTCATAAACTAAGACCAATTACCTTATGTGTGTTTGCGGAGTAGCTATGTTATTGGCTTTGGTTCACGAACGTATTTGTGTTGTGGATACAAATACATTCGTGAAGAGAAGCCTCGAAATATTAAGAGCACAATATTTAAATGTAGTTACAACTAGCGGACCCGAAAAACGTCGTTCTATCGTAAGCAATTTTATGTTTTTCCGAGCAATTATCAATATTTTTCTCGTCATAGAACTTCAAACTCAAAAAAAAGCAAATACAGATAAATAGCTTCTGCCCGCGACTTCGTCTGCGTAGTATTAGTAATTGTCATGTTTATGGCTATCCCTCGGGAACTATGCTATTTTCCGGGATAAAAAGTAGCCTATGTTTTAATCTAGGGTACCATCTATCTTTGTTCCAAATTTTATCGAAATCTTGTCGTTTTAGCGTGAAGAAGGAATAAACATACACACTCACTCACATCGTCACATCGTTACAAACTTTCGCATTTATAATATTAGTAGGATTCGCTCCAAAATTCTGAAAATCCGGAACTTAAGACTTGGAAAAGAGTTGGAACAGTACACGGTTCTTTGCTTTAGAGGCTATAGGTCAAACTACCACGCTACCATGGCTTGTGTTATTGGCACAATTAAATGGTATTAAGCTCATAAAACAGTGGCATTGGTCCAGATCAACAATAACGGCGGTCCGTTGATATCACCTCGTGTATCACATTCATTATCACAATAGGTTGGCATTGGCAATACATACCACTATTGTGCCAGTAATACCTAATAGTTAAGCATATGCTACCGGCCCCATGGGGCGTCTATAATGAAGGCTCCAAGGAAATGGACTATTGTAGTTTCTTTGTCAACGATGTGGGTCGTGTATAATGGTGGATCATTTCATGCTCCCTACTGTTATGTTACGGCTACTGGGAGGGATAAAGGTTAGAGAAGTCTGTAATTCTCTTATACTTCCGAGACCTTCGGAGCCAAGGGTAAACGATACAATGCTCGTTTACACATACATATAATAAAACAGAAAAAGAGAATAGAATCGCCCGCAAACTAGCTAAACGTGGCGTGTAGGTCTTGTCATCTTTGGCTGTGTCACCTGTCTACCCCGTAAGGGATAAAGACGTGATTTGTGTTTGTATGTGTGAGTGTGTGTGTGAGAATAGAATATATTCTGTACACTAATAAATACACTAAAGATATCTGACAAAACCTATTAAGGAATTAGAAACGCTGAGAGAGACTTTTCATACTTAGATTTTGTCTGTATATATTTCAATCTATTTGTTTGATCACGCTAATCTTTGAAACTCCGAAAAGGACTTTCATGCCGTTCTCAGAGTTAGATTAAAATTTAATCTGGAGCACGTCTATGCTTAGTTCCATTAACCTCTTTAAAATTTGTTACAAGCCTTAAAGTGAAGTCTGGTAAAAAAATGAATACCTCGTGTTAGTAAAACCTTTTACATACATTGTAACATGAAACAAGAAATATTGATAATATAACTACATTGTAATACGAGATTAAGTAGCACATAAAGTAAACAACATAAATTATAATTAGACAATTATTACGGTTTAGAATATATATCACCCGATAAAATCACTCCTGTTTTTACGACTGAGGTGGATTTGGCGATAATTAAATATCTAATTTTGTCATAAATATGTTCTGAAGTATTTTTTTAAGGTTGTAAAGGTCAAAAGATGTAATAAACAGTAAATTAGCTTACAACGAGAATCATCTAATAGCGATATGACCATTTAGCGTTATAGCATTGAATGACGTCATTTGAAACTGGAATTTTTTTCTATGGAACTAGATGGCGTAGTTTTCATAGTGTACAGATGCGGGCATCACATTATAGAGATCATTGTTAAAAAAAAAACGGTTAAATTACTTTGTGAAATAGTGTCCTGCTGTATGCTGAGTCCTGCAAAGCCCCGCATACATTGAATATTTTAAATCATGCTGGTATCCTCACCCTGTTTTAGAATAGATCCACAAGATGACGCTTTAAATAGTAAATTATTTCAACGTGTGGCTTTGTTCTTCTCAACGTGAGTTTTGTCACCGTCTTTTACGACATTTTCATACAAATGGTAAAAAAGCGGCATGTAGTCGACAAGATAAATGCATTTGTAATCAGTTCGCCTACATCAGAAAATAAAACAAACAAGACCGATTATCACATGGACGTAAGCGAAACTGGTCTGTCATTTTAAGCTGAAACCTATAGCTGGTATTTTCTTGGTCAACTACAGTGGTATGCAGTGGGAGCTCGCCAGAGCAGGCAGTGGGAAGGTGAGGCGCTGCTTACAGTGGCGACCCCCCCACTGGACTAGGTCAACAATGATGAAAACTCACCTATTTTCCCATTCGGACTGTACGGCCCGTAGCTACCGGAGGACAGCGGCGACGAGTACCCATTGTTCGGCTGGGGTTGTGCCACTGCCCCTGGTGACGGCGAGTTGGCGCCGGCGCCGCCCGCCATCCAATCCCTGACGTGGCCGTTGACCTGGCCGTTGTGGACCCCCGGCTCGGCCTTCACCTGCCCTGGGAGCACCCCACGGTACGCCACTTCGTGTTTCAGGTCCATCCCGCTGCTACCGCATGCTGTCGCGCCGCCGCCGGCCCCGCCGCCCGCACTCCACACTTCTGCAAAAATAGTTCTAGGTTAGTTCGTAGTCTAAATAAAAGCATTACGACTAAAACAATCGAAATGTAAGTACTAAGTACATTGCAATTGTACTTGGTATTAACAATCACTTATATTTCGAAGTTGTCTAAAACGATAGTGGGTCAGCCAAGATTTTAAAGACAACAAGACGACACACCGGCCGTGCCGTGGTTTTATACTATTGCAAATTTTAAGATAAAGTTATTTCAGAACGAATATTTTCAGCCGCAGAAACCTGATATCACCCGATATTGATGATAGAAAAGATAAAAATTCACCATAAAATGATACCGTGAATTACGAGTAAGAGTTCAAAAGTCGGATGAATGGATGAAACTTCCAAAACTTACGGGCGAAACTTCGATCCTCTGGTATATTTGTTTGATAATACATCAAATCTGCAAGTCTTTCTATAGAGAGATGCGTTGTTAAATGATTCATAATTCACTATACCCTTAGAAGTAACATTTTTTTACGAGGAAAATCAAGTTCTGTTGAATTGACAATTCGTTTTCATGACGTTGACGTCTCACCATATTATAATGGTTCCATCGAGGTTCCATCTATGCCTCATTTTTTTGCATTCTTGCTTTTCCATATGCCAAAAATAACGGAATACAGAACAGGCCCAACTATAAATATTTTAAAAAAAAGCGAGACTAATTTTAGTGCTTTGTACATTTTCTTAATTTTCCAAGAAGCACACGAAACACGACTAATATAAGTACCTCAAGAGTCGACATCAAACGTTTTAGTTCCATTTATCCAGCTGGCCTAACAAAGAATAATTATTTGTACTTATTATTTACGCAATCTTTGATCTCATCTTGATGTTAAATGAACGTTTAAAGGAATATATTAACCATCACTTTGATGAAAGAAGAAAGAAATATTGAAGCCTGCTGAAGCTCAGAAAGTGCCGCCGCGAATTGTTGAAGGTTTCTTTGCAACTCTAATTTTTACCAAAAGTTTACTGTTATTATAGATTTTATTACTAGGCTTACAATTTTTTACCTGTATAATTCTAATTAGACTTCCAACAACTTATCGGGCGCATACTTTTTGCCAAAAAATTAAGAGACGCAATCCACATTGGTCTTCGGAAATGTTTAGTTGTGTGCGTGTTCCGCATTTGTGTGGCAATTGTTATATTGTGAGTTTGTAGGAACGTAACGATTGTTGCTAGACGTAGGTCTCTGTTCTGTACGAGTGGGTACACATTCTATCCGCGCCCTCCACAAAACTAGAAGAAACGGAGTAGATTAAGTTCATTGTGGATAAAATATGCGTAAATATTTATTTACAAACCGAGGCAGAAACAATGAACATAATAATACTATACACTGAAGCGTTAACTTGAATTTGCCTCCAGGGACCTGTCACTATGCATGATAAAAAGACCGTCGTATACACGGAGTAAATTCTACAAGCCGGATCTTAAATCTAGCCGCTATCTACCATCGCGCTCGTAAAGCAATGTCGCGGGATTAACCGGGACTTTATTCGAGATTTAACCAGGACTAACGTGTCCCGGTAAGCGTGAGTCCCAGATCCGAGACTGGGAATTGATCGGGCATTGTTTGCTGCTCGTAAAAGGAGATGCGTCGGTGATAAGTTTAGAAGTGAAGTGAAACTGCTACTGGCAAAGACGATGGCTGTGGAGCGAATTGAGTTACATATACATAGTTTACTTTGTATACTAATGCCATTTTGTATCTATACAATACACCATGATTTTTAATTAGTGATCAGGTACCAACTTGTCTTTAATTTCACTTTTTCAGTAATTTAAATTGGTCACGTTAAAATTGTAGTTACATCGATGTACCAAACCAAACTCTCATAATTTTAATCCCAAGTAATTTTCAGACCAATAGCGAGTATACATAGTCTGTAGTTAGTTGCATAAAAACCCACAATAGTAGGTATAATGGGAACTTGATTGCAAAGATAGAAGTTGACTTTATTTTTTTTGCGATACTATCAGCAGGTGACTAAAACGAAGACGAGCCTGGCTCGCTTTTTACAACCGTACTGGGCAGACATTTTTATTTAAGTAGGTAAGTCGACTATTTCTTATAAATTATTCGATCTAGCGCACGACAACTTCAGTCTGATGCCAGATGACTGAAGAAGAAGAAT
Organism: Pandemis heparana; assembly: GCA_963854515.1. Taxonomy (NCBI): domain Eukaryota; kingdom Metazoa; phylum Arthropoda; class Insecta; order Lepidoptera; family Tortricidae; genus Pandemis; species Pandemis heparana. Next base: position 6,756,222 of record OY978009.1, on the reverse strand, counting down.
GGTGAATATTATTTAAAAGTGTTTTTTATATCAGTAATAACTAATAAACAATGCGTGACACACTGATGGATTAAAATGTCAAGCATCCTGTCTGGAAGGCATCCTATTAGCATTGCATTCACATTCAGCATTGCAGCTTTGCAATTGCTGACACAGGGATTAACATAAAATAATCATTTATAGTGTATTTGTTTGTCACATAAAACAACTATGCAATGAAGAGGCAAAAAAAACCATAGTAGAGCCTAGTGGTTTGACAGTATCTCAAGCAGATCTTGGATTCGAACTTCGGTGAGTTTTCTGGAATTTTTGTGCGAAATTACATTTGAAATTGGCTGCTTTTTAGTGAAGGAAAACCAACGTGAGGGAATCTGTGCACCTGTGAAGTAGTTCAATGGTGTGTGTGAAGTTTTCAATCCACATTTAGTCCGCTTGGGAAGTACTCCACAGGCGCTCTCATGCTCAGAGAAGGCCTATACAGGGAGCATATACGAGGAAACTGAAGATGAAAGCTGAAAAGTTCATTAATTCGATGTGTGATTTGTGAATGTAAAATTTAAATTTTTTCTAGGGCACCCATTTTCAAAACGAAACCTACCTACTCAATTAAAAGGGGTCAAAGTTAAAAATGTACATTCCATGTAGGTACATGTCTGCTTGAAGAGTTTTATGGTTACACAGTAAAGTTCCAAAGATTTTACGACGGAACGTAAAATATATGCAAAACATGCGATGAAGTACTGACTTCATGCAGGCGACGTATCATATTACATATACCTACTATGTTCCCTTTAATGCTATGATATTTTTAAAACTGCATGCCAAATTGGCAGCTTCACTTTTATAGGACAAGTATTTCAGGGTTAAAAACGCTAATGGGTGCAAAAGTGCATTCATTAGCAAGAGAAGTTTTTAGTGTTTTATAAATAGATGTCCGTGGCTTGGTTTAAGTAAGTACATAAATGCTTAATTGTAGGTACAAATATAAAGAAACAGATACTATCTATATTCTGTGTTCTAATTTTCAGTGTCTTTTAGAAATTAAAATTTCTTGATTCATTTGATATTTCCTATCATTTGAAAAACAGCGCCTTCTCTCGTCCCTGGTGAGCAGTACATGTTCCACGGGAGTTTGTAATTGTGTCGTACAGACACATCATTCAAACAGATGACGCTTAGCGACAAATATTCGCATAGTAACAAGGTCACGTGACAGTTGGTAACAGATAGAAAAATTCGAAGGCTTACTCACCTGCGATGGGTGGTGTAGGGGTATAGAACGCGTCACGGAATGACGAGGACCCGGGTTCAATTTCCGGCCATAGCTTTACTTTTCGGATTTTTCTATGTGTTCTAATTTTCAGTGTCGTTTAGAAATTGAAACAGATACTATTCACAAAAAAAACATTTATAGCAAGGGATCTCTACCAGTTAACCTTCGAGTACATAAAGTGAGCTACTCTTAATAATAGTCTGAGTTTTTGATAAGGTTATATAAATAGGGTAGGTACATTAGAATTTTACACAGTCACAGTTTTCGTTTCATGCCTTTTTCGTGACGCCATACTTAATATCATTAATATCATTATTAGACGATAGTTATGAAATATAGTAACAAAATTGGAAAAAAGTTCGAGACGTTTTTTGTCCCATTTAAGATTGAAAGAGCTCATGATTCTGAGAAGGAACGACATAAAATTGTTAGGAAATATATAAAAAAGTATTGGTGGTTTTTTTTGTTGAGAAATGCTCATTTGTTATCACTGATTAGCCAATTCGAGAAGAGCGGAGAGAAAAAAACAGTGTTTCAGTTTACTTTTAGCACTGATATTTTAAAAAAAATCGTGAAAAAGTTAGCGTTGAATGCCTTAAAAATTCATCAGGTCAGTGCACGGGGCCATAGTGCAAGTACTGCGTTGCACAACGTGCGCCAGCGCAGAGAAAGCGCGTGACGTCACGACCTCGACACGCTCACCTACTTGCGCCCCGCCCCCCTTCCACAGAAGTGGGCTGCCGACGGCCCAATGTCGCTAAGAGCTTTCTCTGGTCGTGTCGGAGCTCACATACGCCAATCGAGCATTCCAATCTGTTCGACATCTCTCCAACAGAGCCTTCAAAAACCAAAGTTACTGTTGATATTCTTTATACCAAATAGGTATCAAAGAAAATAAATAAATAACGTCTGACAATTTCACATCTATTGACCTAGTCCTAAGCTAAGCAAAGCTTGTAGTAATAAATGTCAGGTTGGGTACTATTTACTGGAGTTCCACTTTTTCAACTAACAATCAAAAGCAATCAAATCCACAACAAAAAAAACTACAATAAATAATACTCCAGCACGTGTTTCAACTCTCTCTAAGGCATCCTCAGCAGTTTTTGACGCCCCGACTGATTGCGGTTGTGTGGATAAATTCATTTTATAAAGCGTAGTTTCTAACTCGGTTTAACTACGTGAAAAAAAGACAACGCGAGCATTTGCATGATTTGACCTCACTATATTTCGCGGAGTAACAAAGTAAATATAAGTTTGTAAGGATTTCAATCCTGTAACTTACAGGAGAAGACTTAGGTACTTACAGTCTTCTCAAAACCTTCTTATTTAAGGAACACTATTTGTTCTTTTGCAACCCCATTGCATGACTCACTGAGAGGTGATTAACTAGCATCATTGTGACGACCTTTCAGCTACTGGCACAATAGATTCTAACACGACAAATGCTTTTTGTTTCACTTTCTGAAGGACGTTTAAAGTGTTCCACTATTAACGACAAATGAATGTCCTTTGCTAAAGATTACGTCAAGAAAAGGCGAGTGCTAAGTTTAGAGGATAATAGATAACTCTTGTTCGTCTTACGATGTTTGTGAAGCATTAGCAATGACCAGAAATAACGAAACCACAAAAACTTCACCATACGATGCACTACGATGCTACGGTGGCACTCTAGCTAATGTTGAACATAATCATAACATTAGTCGTTATGACTGGGTGTGAAAGCCACGGAACTGACGTCGGGTCGTTCCATTTTTTCACCTACTACTTAACGCTTAGTGTTACCACAACGTGACCTTTCAGATACTGCACTCGGTTCCGAGAAAACGATTTCATAAATGGCAGACAAGCTAGCCCTGCTTCAATTTCCACGGATCGTTTGAGCGGATCGCGACGCCTCGTCATCCGCTATTGGGACCTAGATATGTTCTTTGTTCGGCTTCACACTCGTAACCCTCGGCAACGGCTCGCTATACTACTGCAGCTAGACCAAACCGAAGATTCTCTTTTACGACGCTACCAATAAACTTTTATGTCTCATTACGATAACGTTAGAATGAAATACGCCAAGAGCAATTGAAGGAATGTAAGTGCAACTTCCCTCCGCACTGCACCTATCTTGTTTTCAGAAATTTATTCACCGTAGTAGCTAGCCGTCCCGATTGCGATCGCCTGATTTATGCGCGATTTTATTCTCTGTTCACGCTCAGAAAATATTCACTGCTAGAAATAAATCAGGTACGGTTCGCCAGAGTGGATGTTAAGAATCCTCGGAGCGGTCAGCGGATATTCGCCAAGATCGAATAAAGAGATTTATCGGGAGGGAATGAGTGCATAGAGGCGGCGGATATCGGTGGCAGTGTCCTGGGAATGTTCTGGAATGCATTGAGCGCCGCCGCGGTGGCTTGTGATGTGTCGTAGTGCGCGTGGCGCGCCATAAGTATCTGACCGGTGCACATTTGTAATCTAAATGCAAAGCTATGGGGCTCCCTGTCGGCTACTGTCGCTGCTGTACCATTATGAGTTGTCGATGACGCGGAAATGGAATTTACGATTGGCGCGACCCCGAGTGCACTGCTTCCTCGATAAATTGAGTGAGGTCAGCGCCTTGCTGTTATGCACAGTGTTGCGTCATCAATGGCCCAGACTTTAGACCAGAATTTAGAGCACATCACAGAGATTGTTAGGACAGACCTAGTTCGTTTACCTGACGAGGTGGGATTTAACAGCCTATTAGGAGTGATTAGAGAACCGTTTCTATTTAAGCTTAGCCTTCTGAATTATTAAGTGTTAAACAACGTAGCATATATAGGTATGTTTCAAATGTGATTGCCGGCAATTGCCAGAGTTCCCACGGGACTTACGCGGAGCGGAGAGCTATTTACATAATCTTAGTTATGCTTGGGTCATTACATTAATTAAGTTAATAACGTAACACAATTATTTATGTTAGACATTAGGCTATGGTTCTTTACGTCTAATTGACATGATACAGGCAATCGTGTGAGATTGCGTGTGCCGATCGATCTTGTAACTCGTTACTCGTTAGCTAATTAAATAATATCATGTCATGATTCTGAAAGTACAAGCTAACGCTTGTAACTAATGTTGACATGGTCATCTTGCTGGTAACGATTGATTGCAGAGTGAGGGGCTAACATGCTGTAAATGATCGATTGGTACACGCATTCTGACACTATGTTCCTCACACCATCCATGTCAATAAGGAATACAAGACCTAAGTTTAATGTCTGTCAGATAAACTGCAATGGCAGAAAAAATAAGAGAATGGCGACTACTCCACCGACATGAGCTGGGCTATTAAATTTGAGAAGAGAGATAAACTAGTAAGAACTTAAAATAGTTCAGCAGACTAACTCCAAATTTAAAAATTCGAAGTTCGTTTCATTTAGTGCCGTTCCGCTTACACGAATGGTCATTTAAAGGAGAGTGAGACGAACGGAATGATACCAACTTCGAATTTTGAATTTCGGAGTAGCACCATGGCTAGGCTGTAACTTAAAAGTAGCCGACATGCGTCATCAAGTTCATGAGCGGAAGCGATTGAATCGTGATCGTGAGATCCTTACTGCTACTTCTGTCTCTATTTACAATGCTCCTCTGAAATTTAAAATTAGAACCTTTCACTCTCATATTGGGGACTATTAGTGCGAGTGGAACGGGTTATACGAATTACGAATTTCGGATTTCGGTGAATAAAGCCTGAATTTGTGCTATTCATTCACCCACATTAGATTACCCCCTACTCGTATCCATTTAAGCCGCATATTAACCTAAAATAATTTACTTTATGTTACTTATCTGGTTGAAGTTTTTCGACGTATGAGTGCCAAACAAACTAAATGAAGTTTTTTTAAAAACTAAGTCTGATTATGTTGTGTGTATGCACTTTACTACGGTGGATGCAGGTGGCGACTTGTCGTTCAGTATGGTGTGCTAAGGGGGAGGCCATTGTTCAACAGTGGACGTCTTCAGGCTGATGATGATGATGATGATGTACTTTACTGAAGAGTGCAAAATGTCATGCTGCAGACGAGATCGTTCACCCTAAGATTGCTGTTTATCTCGCTCTTTATTAGTCAGCGCTACTTGTTATTAGTGAACGATACTGAAGTACTTACACACAACGGGCGGCCGACTCGAAGAAGGAAACACCAAGACAATTTATGCATAGCAATTTTAAACTCTAGTTTCGTGTCTGTCTAGCAGTTTAGCAGCATACTATTCCTGTCAAGCTTGCTTCACGATTAGAAATATTATTTGTAAGTAACGCGAGTCTATATTTTATCCCATAAAATGGAAAAGACACTGTGTTTTTTTTAATTGATAGTAAAGTAACTAACACAACCTACCTATTGTATTCTGATGACATTTCCAAAATTCCTGATAATGTACTACGTTTATCATGAAAAAGAATATGGCTGACGAATAATTATGACTAATGAAAATTATGGGATACAAAGAGACTTAAAGTAACGCGTCACAAGCACAAGCAACTGATAACAGATTAAGTAAGAATAATACAAAAAAACTATACTATAATTTCCTTAAAATGGGTACTCGTATGCTGTTGATATAGGTATAAAAGTATGTAGGTATTGTGGAAGTGTTGAAAATACGACTACATGCGTTAGTTCTAGGACATTGTCACCCAGTGACATAAATAAACATCGTATGCAAATGGTTCACTAATGTCATAGCTCTGAGCCTCCAAGTCAATGACACGGTTTGAACAAAATTGTTTGTTAAATAAAGTAAGAGCTCATAGCACGGCAAGGTGACCGCGACCGGTCATTTTAACGTATTTTTTACGAAAATAAACAGCATTATTCTCCGAGGCCAATTTGTCAAATAAAATATTACGAACACACTTTATCATCATAAACTGGTGTTCAGGTAGGTTTTTTAAATTACACATCTGGTCAAAAAACACCGCGGTGATGTTCTAATTCGATAATTAATTGATATGATAAGTACAAAAAAGGTGTTGGTATTGTTACATAATTTTCACATTCTGCTATCTCACTTACCTAATACTGGCGTATTTATTACCTATTTGACTTTTTCCTTTTACCTTATTATTTTTATATTTTTACCATATGAAATAGAGATTAGATAGGTACCAACTTATATATTATTATTACTGTAACTTGATATTTTTATTTTCTTTTAATCTGCCGTGATGCATTTTACACATCTTAATCGAGACAATACACATGACAAGCGTGTAGTATTTTAAGAACTGATTATTGTATTTGTAGATAAGTATCATGCATTTTTGAATAAAATTTCATTACATGTACAAAAGTCTAAATTACATGACAACACAAAAGTTATTCAGTACCAATGCGTAAATTCTGCAAAGCTCTGTTTGCTTCCGAGTGTTGTTTATAGTGTCGTTCATAAAATTGAATGCAAACTAGCAAGACTCGAAAGATAAAATAATTTAGATGGTTCTCTATGAAATATAGTAATAGCGGTGTAAAATTTTATGGTCTCCCAAGGTATAGTTCGATAGTTTGTTGGAAGAAAACAGAGCCATTCACGACTGAATAAGTAATATCGGAGGTAAGCATTTGATATCGTATTATTCGCGATTCGTTCCACATTGAATGCTATATTATTTTCCTGTTGTCGTTGGAATTGGCATTTTTATGAAAAGGCGATATCGCGTCCTCGCTTAAGTTGAAATTGCGTCCGAGACCTTTTGTGAAAAAGGGGAATAAAATATGTGATAAGGTTTTCAATACCATCTGACTTTACTTTTTGAAATATGTTTCTCCTGTTTGTGATTTATCTGATTAATGTTTTCATGGGTTAAAGTAAATAATCTCAATGAAAAATGTTGTGTGTTACCAATGGTGTAAGTATTTTCCGAAATACTGAGTGACTAATTGGAACGCGCCTAAATGAAATCGTCGAAATGCAAATCGGGATCGCTCACAAAAGATACCACATTAAAAAAAGGCGCAAAAACACGTTTCTGAAATGGATTCCCCTTAAATTTAATTTAATTTTTATTATTTGTTTCCTTAAGTGCTAAATGTGAAGTCTCTACCTATTTCGATTCAAAAGATAAACCCTGCGACAGAAGGACGGGCGAAGAGCGTTGTTTCAATGTTGCGCGAGCTGTCAAGCCTGTGATCCTTAGTTATAAGGTCTTTGAGTGAGGAACTCTATAAAATGAAGACTAATAATGTTAAGTCCGAGAATCCGCTAAAACGTGTGCCAGCAGAATATCTAACACTAAGACATCACGCGTATGACGACCGTTAATATCGGTCACAGATTTATTATACGTAAGAACTTTCGCAATAATAAACGAGGTGTCAAACAAAATCAAACCGGTCTGCGCCTTATAACAAATCGTGGCCGTATTTGTTATTGTGCTCTCATAAAAGAATTGTATAGAGTTGAGCAATTTGTTATGGCGCAATGGAATCAAGCAAATCATCCGGCACATCTCATTGTGCCCTTCGGCATAATGCGGACCATTTAGGGAGTCTACCATTTGTTTTAGTATTTTTACTGCGTTAAACTCAGATCTTAAATTATCTGTAATTGTAGAGGTGCGCGTTGCATAATTTGTTGATGTCGTTTCTCCTAAAGAAGAAAGATAAGGCCTGAGCTGTTAATCTGAAAAATTACGGCTGAATTATTCTGAAATTATGTTAAGTAGGTACTTACTTAAGTTACTAGTGTGAACAAAACTTTTTTTAACATTATTCCTCCCATTTCTCGCTACGCTACGTTAACGAGTAAACGTGTCTCTATAAGTTTGAAACATTCCCTACATTGGCAGACCATCAGTCTTCCTCGGTGGGCCGATAAAATACGAACGTGATGTCCCTGAACCGATTCCTGCAATCTTTTCATCTGTCCCTCCATCCCTAGACTGAAGTCTAGATTCTTCTAAAAAGTAACGCTAGCTGTCATCTGGTAGATCCAATTTTATATTCAGAACATGCCTGGAAATCGCATTACTGAAGCACTCCCCTGTGGGTACCAAAGCTACGTTGGTAATGTCGAATGTCTCGAGAATCGACTTCGTGTTTCGGCTGGTAATAGCCGTCGAGATTTAGCACGAGATGAAATGTCGATAGATGTTGTTGGGAATTTACGTAGCATATTGTGTGTGACAGAAAGTAAGTCATTTCTAATAACAGTTTTTAATGATTCACGGTTAAGGTCAATAAAGGTAATCGCGGTTCACATTCACATCCCGTTTATAATATTTCGAATGACCACATTTCTAATTCTTCACTACCTACCTTAATACAATACAATACAATACAAATACTCTTTATTGAACACCACAAATCAGTACAAAACAATACAGAAACAAAGAAGAAAAAAAATAATTAAAAAAAAAACAATTATAGTTATGTTGGGTGCGAATTGTTTATAATTATTGATTAAACGAACTTACCCTACGTGAAGTTCTATCATAATTATCTGAGCTGCTTCGTCGAATAGATTAGATTTATAAACACATGTAGTACCACGTACGGTGTCGCCAATTACACACTGAATTTTGAGAGTTAGGTAGATTTTTTTTTTTTTTTTTTTAAGGAGGGTATGCTGCCGTCTTGTTCCAACGGGTCTCTCCGGTCATCATTTAGTTTAGAGTTTCTGTAATGATTTTTAAGATATTTTATGCTTTGGGTAACAGTAAATGGGAGGGTGGGAGTCTAATCTATTCGACGAAGCAGCTCAGATAATTATGATAGAACTTCACGTAGGGTAAGTTCGTTTAATCAATAATTATCTTCACTGCTTCGTCTTCTAGATTAGATTTATAAACACATGTAGATCTTGAGAGGTCCCATAAAATATCGTAAGTATAAAAATCATTTATCCACACAAACACTTACTGTACTTTACTAATTTAGGAAAAGTAAATATTCGAACTTCTACCATATATGTAATAATACTAATTATTTAGTTATAGCTTAATCAATCCTTTAAGTCATTGGGTAGACATAATACTTCTAGCAAAGGATGAATCATCAGTCTCTTTTATACATCCTTTAAGTCATTGGGTAGCCATAATACTTCTAGCAAAGGATGAATCATCAGTCTCTTTTATACATTTATCGTAGAATTTACGAAATGTGTGAGAAGAACGCGCGGTTTTTCTAATGAGGTCTAAGTTTACTCCCAAGCTGTGTCCTTGGAGGTTGCAGCGTGACGCGTGCTATGGGCGGTAAACATTGTGATGTCTATACCACATTCTTTTAAGGTCAATTTAATCTAGTGGCTTATCGTCTGAGAAGTCACCGATTTATGAGGTTTCTTAAGTATTACGAAAAGGGGCAGATGATCACCGCGTAGCAACTTTGTCTTAGCCAGGTAAACATTTAATGTTTTTACCGGGCAGATTTCCGGTTTTTCTTTAAAGTAAGGCAAGATAAAATCTTTATAAAAGTCTTTATAAAATCAGGGACTTTAATAAGTTCTCTGTCTGACTGAAACTCAATGTTGCTAACGAGAACCTTACTCAATGTCTTTGTGCTCTGTGAGCAGTGACAAGAGCAAGAAGAGTAACTAGTTTACTAGTGATTTTATCTAAAGTTAGATCTTCGTTGGGATACCAAGAAGTTAATGAATCCAAAACAATGGAGGTATTCCAGGTGTAATTATATTTTGGCAACGGTGGGCGCAGTTTGTAAAAACCTTTGAAGAAGCGTTTAATGCGTTCATCGCTGCCTACCTGCATTTCAAGAATAAGGGATATTGCCGATCTATAACTATTTAAAGTACTATATTGAGCCCCAGCGTGGAATAGCTCTGTCAGGAAAAATATTATTTGAGAAATTGATGTTTCGGATAACTGAATACCGTGTAGGTAAATTACAATATTGATACCACTTTCTTAGACATGAATCGTATTGCTTGATGGAAATTTCTGAAAGAGAAGCTAGCATAATATTGATATACTCTGCTGGGACGTTTTTTCTTAGTAGTGACTCGCGGACAAGACAGGGTAAGCCGGTGGTGTATACTGCGGTCGCTGGAATGACACAAAATCAAATCGTTTCTAGGTTCAAAAAACAAAGGTTTGCCATGGCTAGGTTGGCCATAAAGGGATTCATGTAGCGTTATAAATCTCTAATGATTTTCCTTAATGATTTCAAAATCACTGTAAAAAGAGGAAACGCGTAAAAGAAAAACTTCGACCATGATAAGGCATTAGTGGCAAACGCGTCGGGATCTGTCGGGATCCCGATACTAGGACACACATACTTATCGCATTTACTATTCAGTCGACTGGCAAAGAGGTCTATATCTGGAATTCCAAATTTATCAATAATTTTCTGAAAAACTACATTGCTCCGTTCCCACTCAATGTCTGGGTGTGAACGACGTGACAGTATCAGCCACGCTATTGTCAGCGGACTTAATATATGATGCATATGCAATTATGTTCCTGGATTCGCACCATTGCCATAATCATAATTGATTTATTGTACCACTAACCATTTTATGGACTCAGTCTGAAATAAATTATTATTATTATTATAAATCCTTTGCAGCTCGCGTCAGGTGAGGAAACTGCACGCCCCCCATTTGATTTATGTAAGAAATCGCGGTAGTGTTATCAACACGAAGTAAAATTTGGTGATTCGACAATGTTTTGGCAAACACTTTTAGGCCGAAGAAAGCAGCTAATATTTCCAAGTGATTGATATGCTTGCTGCCTTCTTCCGCAGACCAGGGGCCACTTGCAGTCTCCCCACCACAGGCGGCTCCCCACCCCGTAGTAGAAGCGTCGCTGAAAATTTCAAGACAATAGTCATCGTATTTGATCTAATTTGCCGGTTGATCGATAGCCTTACACCACCAATCGAATTCAGAAACCAGAGATTGGGGCAAGATCATATACTTCTCATAATTATCTGGGTAATCTTATAAGTTAAGATATTTATGCCTTTCAAACTATTTAGTATAGAGCCATCCGTATTCTATGGCAGGGCATGCAGAATAAGTAGACCAACTAAATGAGCAAAATCCCTGATTTTGCATCGATCAATGTTTTTAAACTGATCTACTTAATTCTTTATTTATTTTTAATGTTTTTCTACTGGCAAGCTGATTTAGAATTTTTTCGTATCTATTATGAAGCCCATAAACTTACATGTTTTACATGGTATTATTATTATTATTATTATTATTATTATTATTATTTTTTTTTTATTAATAATGAAGCCTAGTGCTGTTAACAACTGTTTACTGGCTAGAATGTTGTCTAAACAGGATTAATATGTGTTACGTATCAAAAAGATGTCATCTTAAATAGACAGTAGATAGGTAATTACATAATCTGAGTAGTTTTACGACCGGTTTCATTTTGTGAAAACTACTGTACTGAGGCCAAATGGTAAAACCGTAAATTCATACAACCTGTTATTAAATTCAAACCGAAGATATTTGCGCGAATTATTATGAAAAGGTACAAAAAAATAGGAGTCTTTTAAATCTAAAGTGATCATATAACAGCCTTCTGAAACCAGTTTTAGGGCAGTGCGCAAGTCCTCAAGTTTAAAGTGTTCGGTATTAATGATTTCGTTGAACTTTTTTTTTTTTTTTTTTAAATTAAGAATGAATCTATGTTCACCGTTCGGCTTCGGAACTAAAAACATACTTGACAGGTACTGTCCGTCGCAAGGCTCACACTCAGATAGGTATAGCACCGTATCTTACAAGATCGGTATCGGTAATACATTTTTTAATGTGGAATTTATCTTGGTTTGTGTGATTATTCGAACCGAATAACCGTGAATCATTAAAAACTCTTATTGTGTGATTATTGTTTATTGGAGGTTGAGCCTGTACGATCGGACGAGATATAGTAATCTCATACCCACTTATCCATGATAATATGACAGGGTCATTAGTCAATAATGACCATTGGTGGTAAAACCGGGAAAGTCAACCCGCGTAACTCACCGATTCGTCTTCTAGCGGCGGCTGTTGTATCGGTGTTGTTGTTGATGCGCTCCATACGACGTCCGCGAACAGTTGGCGTGCTGCGTCCTCGGAGCAGGGTCCTTGCCCCGCTGGCTCCCCTGAAGCCTGCGGTTCTGGGGAGAAGCCTCCCAGTTTAAATTGTTTCTTTGTGGCAAGGTAGTACTCGGTTGCAGTGGGGTCTTATTCTTAGGAGCCGCTAGTTTGTTACTAGGCGGTGCCGATGATTTAAGCACATCTCCGGATTTCGTGATTGACTTCGCGGTTTTAAGGGTCTCTGCAAGATCTGCACCAAATAAAAGCTTATCGATTTTTGTCTTTTGTATTTGATCCTTCATTTCATTTTTTAGGTTAAAGAGGACAAAGTTTCGTCAAGTAGCCGAGTCGAGATTTTGATTATCGCAAAATAAGCGATAAGCATTCATCAGTAGTTTTACAACTGACGTATCTTTATTTTCTTTGTGTGTTTCTTTAGAGAGACCATTAGGAGCAATGTGTTGTAACCTCACTGCGAGATCGGCCTGAATTTCTTTACCATACTGTTTAACTACTGAAGGGTCATCACATCGCCGAATATTTCTAGAATAGTACTACTTATCTAGCTCCGTAACAGGTTCCGAAGGTTCTAAGGGTTCCTGTCCTTCAGGTGGCAATAGCTGGGCTTGAGGAACACGATCACATAATTGATCGATTGCGCTGGCGGCGCTGGTGGACGGGCCCGGCTCGATCACCACTGAGCGTACCGCATGCTCGTCCGCCTCAACCTCCTCTGCCGTGGACGCGATGTCCGAGTATTCCAATGGATATTCATTGTCTGTAAGTGACGTAATCGATTGTAGAATTAAAAATGAGCGGTAGTCCCAAAACTACCCGCAACACTGTTAACGTAGTTTTCGTTGTCTATTATCCATCTATCTTCTTTGTAAGAAAACGACTAATTTACTTTATGTATACGTATTATTTAATAGTGAAGTGACAACCCGTTCCAGTTGCCCGCAACACTATATAGGTTCACGCTAGTCAATAAAGTGACTGTCCCAAAGACAGCCCGCAATATTGACTTTCTACGTGATAAATACTGATGAATCCATCGTTTATTATTCGCTCACATATTAATGATGTCAAAGAACACGATCGCGGTGAAGTGACAACCCCACAGGTTGCCCGCATCACTCGCATGATACCACGTCAGAAAATAAAGTGACAGTCCCAAAAACTGCCCGCATTATTAACCATACACGTGAATGTTCTTTAAAGTAGAAACCACTCTATTTTTTCTTCGTATTGTGGTGATATATTGCATCAAATCTAATAAGTGTAATTTGAGGTAGCTATTAGCCTTCCGTGTTTGACGGTGAGTGTTTTGACGATACTGATATGGCTCCGAATTAGAATCTTGCCGATAGCGACGTCGCCCGCGTTTCAATTGTCTTTCCATCTTCTTTATCTTATACGCTATATACTCGTAATCCTCAACGCTATCCTTTTTTCCCATAATGCACTAAATTATAACTATTTCCCTATTAAAATAATTTAGACGTGTTAACTGGCGGAGCACTGTAACGTGAATGGTGACCGGAGAGACCCGTTGGAACAAGACGGCAGCATACCCTCCTTAAAAAAAAAAAAAAAAAAATCTACCTAACTCTCAAAATTCAGTGTGTAATTGGCGACACCGTACGTGGTACTACATGTGTTTATAAATCTAATCTAGAAGACGAAGCAGTGAAGATAATGATCACTAGTACCCAAGTTAGGATAATAATCAATAGTCTTAAAAAGTTCAACGGCACATAGTACCCACCTATATTTTAATATTAGTACCAAGCGAGCATTACAATCATCTTCACAAAATCATTAACAATCCTCATGTCACTCATAAACATTACATAACATCACCGACCTTAAGTCATATTAGTTTATTTTAATTACAGCACTAACATCCTTGTCCATTAGTTCATGGGATCGCAGTCGCCCGTACCTCTCGCGAGGACTGCGATTTGTTCATCATCGTACAGAAAAAAAAAGTACCCAAGTTATTTACGTACCTATCTAATTTATTATATTGATTATTACATTCTTTAATTCAGTCAAATCCATAATCTTTAGCATCGCGGCCATGCCGACGGGCACTTTTAATTTCGTCCAAAAACTTGCGCTAGAAGGCATAAAAACTTGTAACGTTACTTTCGTTTTGCATCTCTGGCGGAAAATTAATGAAATTTTTAAAATTCAAGTTATTCACGTACGACACCCCCGGTGTTGGAAAGTTCTCGAATATTCCTCGGGCGTTTGTGATATTCCTGAAGTTGAGTCGTATCGTAAAGAAGTTGCGAGCTCCAACTCGCAAGTGGGACCGCTCGCGTAATAGTTTTATTGTTATTTCATGTTTCAATACATTTTTATGTGAATGCATCGCGCTCAGGTGCGAAAGATGCAAATATTAGTGATATAAGTTTTAGAAGTGTTTATGCGTTATTGAAGATTCCGTGGTTCCTTGTTTTTGGAGGACTTTCACTACATTGTACAAATGACGTGTTCAGTTTCACATGATATCCTACATGACGCACAAAAAAAATCAATCAAGTATTTGAAGTTCGAATATTTAAGTAAAAAAGACTATAGACCACGAAATCATATCGGTTTAAAAACTACATAGGTAAATAACCATACCACCACCAATAACCAGAAATTATAGCCTCAATTTATAACTAGGATTTAATCGCCCGAACAACACTTATTTGTCTAGGTGCTCAAAATATGTACCTGGACACGACCAAATTGCGTGAAGCGTGTTCAATAGATAGATTAATTTGTTGTCCACACTTGATGGCGACTGTACAAGTCTTTTATGGGCTGTAAATTACCGCCTACTCTCGATGATTTATTACTTAGAAAATTAATTGGGAGGGACTTTGATGAGATATGATAGCTCCCACGTTTAACCACCGTCAAGGTGGTAAATATAATAATGTTAGCAAAAATTTATCAAAGCATTATTGTTTTTGTCTAGTAAATAATTCTTATCTTTCCGCATATTTATTTGGTAAGTTTACTGTAGATTATTATGTACAATGACATAACTATACTCACGAGCAAAAACTTGTTTTTCATACAGATTTGTACGGACACCCGTTATTTTTGCTCGCCAGTTGTATACATAAGATTGTATTCGCTTCTCTAAGTTTTATACGCAACGCGGCATATATAAACGAAATTCTGGTTATTAACATCATGGTTTCGCTAGGCTATCCTACTTTAAAAACCACATAGAAATAACTAATATCTTGAAATTAAAATAGTGAACAAGCAGGAAGCTACCAGTCTGAAAGAAGAAAAAAGGGTGCCAAGAAACTAGTCCCAGCAATCGTGAAAAGCGACACTTAATCGTAAAGTGGCGGACTCACACGAGCGCAGTTTGCATGTAAATGTGCTACAGCTTACCTAGACTTAGTTACACTACACCAGTGCCACGATAGAAGCCCTAGACTAGATTAGTGCCACAATGCAAGTCGCTGAAGCGCGCTGCGATAAAATCGAATGGGGGTAATCTAGCTGCAGCAAAATAATGACGTCTTCGTCGGGATTTTAACGTTTTTTACGCTTTTAGTGCACAGGATGCTCAATTTTTATAGTTAAATGGACACAGTCTAGAATATGGCTTTAAAAGATATATTTAAATGCCGGATGATGTTGAACTTGACACGGTATTAATTAAGCGCAAGAAGTTGTCCGCCGTTTGAAATAAAATGTCCGGATCAGTTACCTTTAACTGATAGTAATTTTATTTCTAAACTAATGAAGGATTTCTCATTGATACTTAAATATTAATGATTTGTAAAACTTATTAAACCAGCTATTATAAGTTTATCAGCACCAAAATACTAATAAATAGGCAAAGCAGTGAGATTCTGCTCTCAAAGCTCATCGTTAACCTGTGTAGCTCCCCGCCAATAAATAAGACCACCATCCAACCGTAAAGTAAATAACGAAGAACAAATAAAAAGATAAATCTTTAAATATCTATAAAACAATAAAGAGGAACAAAGGATGATATTCTAAGGCAATACAGACTGTTTGTAGAAGTATTCATTCGCCGGAAACACTAAATCTGGGAACGCTTTGGTTTTACGAGTGACTTTCAATTTCCGAACACGTTATTCTAACTTCTGATGTCTTTATTCCGTCTTGAGTTTTTCAAGGAATAATTTTAATAAAGTTTTCGTTATAATATAATCTAACTAATATTATAAATGCGAAAGTATGGATGGATGGATGGATGGACGGATGGATGGATGGATGTTTGTTTGTTACTCAATCACGCCAGAACGGCCCAACGGATCTGGATGAAATTCGGCCCATAGATAGAGAAAAGTTTGGAATAGCACATAGGCTATTTTTTATACCGGAAAATTGCGTAGTTCCCGCGGGATAGCGATAAACGAATTCTTTGCTGACAAAGTCGATGGCAACAGCTAGTTTAGCATACAGAACACTATCGACTAACATAATTTAACTATCACTGAAAGGGTTTACCCTCTAGAGGGTTGCCTGTTTACATTGACCTTTCCTCATTTGAGTTACAATGTTATGAAGGAAAACTTAATACGCTTTATGATTTTTTATCATGGTTTAATTATAAATACCTTATCTGTATTGGTGTATTCTTCAATAAGCTACCCACTCCCGCCTTCGTAGTATTTGTACAAGAATTTTGCTTTGTAAAAGCTTTGTTAATATTGGTAACTGAATCAAACGCTTCGTGATGCGAACATAACGATTTCCGACCTTCATTCAACCTTTTCTTTGTTTTAGACATCTTTGTACCTGTTTTCTAGCTAAAAATAACTATGTAAATTGCATTATTTTAAATAGAAAACCACAAACAAGTAAGAAGAATATAATAGAATAGAAGGTAAACAATGTTTACTAAACATCAGCTATCCTTGTCTCATATAAGAAGTTTAGCCAAACCATCTTAGGTTACATAGGCGGTCTAACGTTGGAGTGGGCCTGGCTGAGACAGAGTGAATGAATTGGCCCGCAGTGCGCGTGTTGTGCCCCGTCTGGTACTATCGATCTGGCGCCCTCGATTCAGATTCCAGCCTACTAGGTATGCCCAAAAGAGGGCCAGGATGTGCCAGCGCGTAAACTCTAAATTATTGCCTGTAAGCTAAGTTCTCAGGACGCCCTTGATTTTAGGCAACGTCGCACTTTTTCTTCAGCAAAATGTAAATTGAATTTGGCTTCAGCTGAAAAGCTGGGTTGCGGGATCTTGTTTATACTGTAGTGCCTTCTATGAAAATGAGGTTACCAAACGTGAGACCGGTCCTTTTAAAAGATGGCTCCCGATTTAATAAGTTTAGGTACTTATTAGCAGAATAAAATGAGATAGCCAACAGCGTACTGCTTTCGCATGGTTCTAAACTCTCAACTTCAAGAATTTATAAAGTACACAATTATGTAGTCCTCTTCTTTTCTTGCGTTGTACATCAACAATTTAAAAAATCTCATTTCGCTACAAGCTGCCCTTCTAAAACGCATGGAAACGAGCTTTGTTTTTAAAATAGTAGAGATTAGAACAATACCTAAGGTATTATGTTTTAAACTTCCGCGATTTTCACTCATATTTATTTAAAGTACTAATAGTTAGTGTCTGCTCGTGACCACGTCGAGGTAATTAAAAACAATTTTTACGCCGTCAAGTCCCGAAAGTAATACTTTAAATTTCTAAGGTACTCCGTAGTACGTCGTACGTCGTAGTCCGTAGTACGAGTAACTCTGGTCAGAAATTCGGAATCAGCCATTAATAATGCCCTAAAAATCTTTGATCGTCTACGAGAAAACATTAGGTATTAGGTACTCAAATTTTTCGGAAACTGCTACAATTAAATCCTTATCCTCCGACTAATAGACTTAGTAACCGTATATCGGATTGTTACCATGGATTTATAATACGATACCTATGTCACCGATTTCATGAAACTTAATCATTCAATTCAGTATAGACCGTCAACAAACAGAATTAGGCATATAATTTACATATAATTTATGCAAATTGGACATATAATTTTGCTATTCCTCCAGTTTTTAAGAACGTGCAAATAAATATCAGCAAAGCTGGCCGATTATAGTTGGATAAGTTTAGACGGTGTTAAATTAAGGAAACTATGAAATATGTCGACCTTTCTATTCTCAGAGTAATTATTTGTCTAGATTTCGTATTTTTCCGAAAAAACCATCTTGAATTTTTAAATATTAAAGAAGTACCCAAACAATGTTTAATTAAGAAACGGTAATAATAACTTCAAAGTAACTTTAGCTTTAGAAGAATGGAAATCTTTTTTATTTACTCGTGAAAGACTTTATTTAAGCTTGAATAGAAATTATGTTAACAAATTAAAAGAAAGTCTAGCATTCGGAGAAAACAAGTTCAGACAAGCTAATAACTGTCCACTGACTAAGGATGATACTTTGATGTAGATTCACGTTCATAATATTCACTATTAAGCCTAAGATTATAAATTTTTAAAGTAGAAAGTACCTGTAGATGATCAAAATACAATTTTGGATATTTTCGCGGCGCATTTCTAATACTAACTAGTTACTGTGACCGGGAGATAAAACAAATCTTAATAAATCACAATAGTGAAGCAAGTTATTTATATGTATTACAAACCTTTTAATGGGTAGAAGAATTAATGGAATATTCCTCAATTTTGTAAGGATGATAATGACGATGCAGTTGCGCCTACAGAAGGATCTGAAGGATTTTATTTAATTCACGTTGTTCACCTAACAGAACAAAGAGAAAGGGATCGTCCCATCATGACGTTGGTCTATTAAGTAAGTAAAAGATTTTTTGCTGTAAGCAACAGCTTCTATTTTCGCCAGCAGGCTCATCGAAGAACGTAAATAGTTCCTCGATTGAGGTCTCAAGACCATTCATGAAAGCTTCGAACCCTTCATAGATCTAATAAATGTTTGCGTAAGCCCTCTACCGTTATCGGCAGCATTAAATGAAACCAAATTTAAATTAAGCGACGATACAATCTCTTTATACTGTTTTGATTGAATCGGAAATGAGTTAGAGATTCAATCGTTAGCAAGTTGTAACGAGGTACAAAGTAGATTTTAACTATTAAAGCTTAAGTGGCTTACGGAGTTAAAATTAGGAGTCCACGTAGGTACGGCGAGTACATACCTAATCCCATTGACCTCCACAAAATGATAGTAAAATTAAACAATCCTAGAAGCTAAACTTATTTAATGAACGGATTTGGACCAATGATGACATGTTACTCGGTCTGTTAGGATGAGAGAAGCACACCAAAAACGTAACGACCGAGGCTTTTGAACCACAAATTTCTCCATAAGTGAGGTTAGTTCTAGATGACAGAAAAAGGCTCGGGATTCTGGTAAGAGGTGTTTTAGAACAGAGAATTTTTTAAAATCATCATTCAAAAAGTAATGTTGCTCGAACAAAGGTCCCCAAATGTACCTTTATCAATCCAATAAACATCAGCATCATTATTATTACATTTTCCACTCAATTTTTTCTCAAGATGAAACTTGAAAATCGAGATCCTGAGGCTTAATACACTTGTAAGTTGGAGAATGCTTCGAGTTCTCCTGCGATTTCTATTTCCTTTACAATTCCTATCTGGACTGGTATCCAATTTCCGACGAAATATTATTTGTATTTAATTTTAAACGAATAAAAATATAAGATATTTCATTTGTTGAAAGATCGTTATAGATTTAAGAAGAAAGAATCAGTGTCGCGCGTTGAATATATCTTTCTTGCTTCTTTTCCATGTACATTTTCAGAATGATCATCTATTAGTAAAAAATTGGATCTTACTTCAATGATTTATAGTACCTTATAGTATCTGATGTTTGGAGTTTCTCAGCATCCGAGAGCCAAGGCATGCGGATAATCTCATTAACTACAGGAATATTGCGGGCACTTAGCAAATTTTTCGAGATAATCGTGTTTAGTCTTATTCGAAGTGGTAATTCATATGGTAGCGATACGATGAGCATTCCATGTAAAAACATTGGCTAGGCAATTGGTAACTTACAACAAAGGAAAGGAAAGCTCTTAGTATATCTTTAGTGGTTAATGTTTGTCATTTTTGATTAGACTATCTTTACGAACAATCAATTAAGCAATTGAGCAAATAGGCTTCAGTCTTTTTTTATAGACCTTTTTCTGTAAAATTTGAATTGTACTTCATTAAATATAACATGTATTTCTTCTTTATTTCCTACAACTCCGCCCCTATCCCAAATCCTTGATGTTACCAAGACATTGTTTTTGAAATAACAACAATGCAAGCGTCATAACTCACGACCGCTTCCGTACCGTTCTATTTCAGTGCGCTCCATCTGTTGATTACTTCTCAGCACCACTATTTACGTTAAACCTATAAATTTCTCCTTTGTACTGTGCAAAACAGAAACCATTTCCCTAATTGAATTTGTGTTGTTTTTGCTCTTGTGGAAAATTGGTTGCATTCAATGCGGAGCAAGCGTGAGAAAGTGCATAACTTTACTTTGCTCCAGCGTACTCGGCTAGTTTATATTTATCCCTGGCTCTTTGTATCCTATTTGAATAAAGATATCTATATTGATTGGTCATGTTCTGCAAGTCGTCAACGGGGTTTGTTGTAAAAATATTTGGGATACAATCAAGTAATGCAGTTTGTCGTCTCAATGCAACAATTATTTACGGTTATTTTGCCGATAAAACGAAAGACAGATTATTAAATCGTTGATTTTTAATATTACCTCTATTATCTGTAAATATGCGTTAGAGAAATCTTTGACGATTCGGTGCACAAATCGTGTCCAGAAGTATACCAATGTATTTTAAATAGACTTAATTGACTGAACCTCGGTTTATTATTATTGCCCTGATTGTTACAACAACTTGTAGTTGTAGAGTCGTAACTCAGTAGAATACTGCTCAAGTGTCAACTTCAGAGTCAAAACTTTCTAGAAATTAATCGAATTGAGATAGAGTTTAACAGTAGCTACGTTTTCTTACTATATTCGTTATATCGTTAGCTTTATCTTATTTTTAGGAGCTTATTGAATTATAGTTCGGTACGAGTTAATCAACTATTTAAGATTTGTAATAAGCGCTTGTTACCTACTTTAATTGTGGTTCGGGAAGTTTATTTTCTTATCTTATGCCTCGAGTAATAATAGCAATACCCTACTTAAACTACTACCTACCTACATAAACTGACTACTGCTAACAAAAGGGTTACGAACAATTTTCAACAACACCAACCCAAGACGAGCAGAAGTCCGTGATGGTCAATTTCATTTTGTAGACCTATTGTTCACCTGATTTGCATAATTATATGCTCAAGCCTTGCGCCTGAATGGCGTATGTTGTGCCAGGTAGTCTGCATACTGAAATTAACAATATTAATGTCCGCAGCTTCTTGCTACGCTACGTTTTGTTACTTTCGGGAGCTACATTTTTGAAGGCTATGAGTACTCTTTCTTTTTTGAGTTCTCAGGTAGGTCTTGTTAAAATTGGTTTTATTATCAAGTTGACACAAACTGATTCCTTGTGGTAGAAACCTTTTGTTACTAAAATAATTAGGGATTCACCCAAACTTAAACGGTACCTATTTGGTTGTTCTATGCCCGTTACTAAATTCATAGGTCAAGGTAATGCCAGGCCGCAAGCGTTACAATACCGAAGAATGTCCCATATATTTTTCAACGCATAGTCAACTTATTAGTTATTATTGCCGACATAGATGCTTAAGTATCCTTTCTCAAATAAATTTAGGTAGGAGTTCGCTGCGCCATGGCGTAAATAGCAACCATATTGGCTCAGCAAGGAAAGAGAGCGCACAAATATACATAGGGCATCTTCGTTTTAATATTTATGGTTCTACATTGCCCCGCGATTCAAATTAACTGCGGTCGTGTGGTCACCAGTCCCACACACTATTTACGGCTCTGACCGTAATTTTACAATGTATCTATTTTTATAGGCACAAGGGGCGCTTCTCCTTGAGAAGGTGAACAGGGAGGACTATTTACGCTGGAAGGCTGGGCGGCCGACCTACCCACGACCTTTGACCCGCGTCTGACCTACATAGAGATAATGCCTTACGCAACCCAAATTGAAATATTTCATACGACCTCTGCTATGTTAATTCAGTTTTAGCTTTATCACCGAAAAAGGTTTCACATTCAGAAGTAAATTAAGAAGAAAAAACCTTTTTTTAGTAATTGATCACGTAACCGCCCCAAAATGTCAAGTTTATTCAATTAACAACGTAATTGCTTGCTTGTGTAAGAAAAGAAGTAGGTATGCGTTTTAAAATTAACTATTTGAAAACTGAAGAGACCTCACTAAGGAATGAAACCTTAATAGCTTTAGCTAAACATGTAGTAGTCATAAGCATTTCAAAATAAGGCCGTTAATCGGATGTGATATTTTAAACTGCGCGTGTTCCACTTTTGCTTTTTGCGGCCGTAACATAACACTGTCTTTGAATCATGAAATCGTGTGGCGTGACAGCATAGTAATTACAATACATGTACCTTTAGTAACACTGTTTGTTTTCATCTTGACACACATGCCAGTTAATCATGATCAATGGTGGGGCGGTAATCCTACTGATATTATAGATACGAAAGTTTGTGAGTGAGTGAATGAGTGCATATGTTTGTTTCTTCTTTACCCTGAAACGACTGGAAAATTGAATAGTTCTCGCGGGATAGCGATAAATATGTCCAAAGTCTTAGCTGCCTATAGTCGCAACGTAAATTATTATTGCAGAATATACCTAGGTACTATCATCATTAGTTCTTAAGTCTAATTCTACGACAGATGCTAAATTATAAATATAAAGCAGAAATAAATAAACTGCAACTCATCAATAGGGATGATACCATAAAACACAGACATGGGATTATAAGTTCGCTATTACTAGTAACCCAATACTTCACGCAGAAAATTACGCGTTACCAACTCCACGCAATCTCACAATTCCCAGCAAAATCTTCGAGCCCTAAAGTGTTAGGAACAGGATCACAAGTCGTGTAGCGGGCGGCGAGGCTGTCGCGACCGGGTCACGCCCTGCACTTGAACTGATTCCGCACTTTCGGTTTCTGCGGGCCGGGATAGCCTGACCTACCCGAAGGAACCAGCGCACCGGGGTCTGGAAGCATACTGTGAGCTAGAGAGAGAGAGAGAGCTACCCACACTTGGTAATGCTGATCTGATATTGCGGACTTAAGAAAAGGTTACAGCCTGCGGTCTATTTACTTCAAGTGAATTGTTTTAGACTGATATTTTTCTCATTTATCTCTTCTTTGTCAGTACTCGCACTTTACCACAGATTTTACAGAGGCTTGTTAAACCCAACTTTGACAGCATTTTACACAATTTATCATTCGTCACAAATGCATATTGTGACAAGATCAGAGGGAATTGATGTGAAATTTAAAAACACTATTTAGGTTCCTTGAGCCTTCGGGTCAGTAGACCTATATCTACTTACTTAGCCTTAAACTAGGTACAATTTTCCCAGCCGACACTTAGCTTAGCTTCTGAGATATTGTTGGATGATAGGGTGTTTCTTCGATAGTTACGTCTTTATTTTTTAAAGCAGTATAGGTAGCAAATACATCAAATTACAGTACCCGGATGACCAACCTTTTCTCGGTATTTTTATTTTGGTGACTTTCTAAAAATGAAACCTAGCTAAACCCCCTGCGTACCAAATTTCATGAAAATCGTTGGAGCCGTTTCCGAGAATCAGATTGTATTAAAAGTATTAGATTATTGTTACGAATGTTTCGAGCAGAGATACGATATTGATATAAAAAAGTTAAATTCACATCTCGGAAAACATGTAGATTTTTTGTTAGCGCAGAAGAGGCGCCGCAGGAAAGTCAACATTATGTATGGCCATTTTCAGGAAACAAAGTGGATACACAAAAAGGAATAAACAAATTGGTAACAAAGAAAAAGAATTTGCAAAAACAATCTTTTCCCTTGAATTCAGATCGCACGTGTCCTTCATTTGCAAAGGGAAACGTTCTTTTCCGTAAACACGGGTTCGATATTAAATTAAGGTACGTTTTTATTTACGTCCCTGTAATTTGTTACATTTGTCACTTTTGTGTAGCTGAGGAAAGAACAAACAATATCTAATGCGCGAATAGGAAAATACTATCAGAATCTTAATTCATTATTCTTGCTTTCAACGTTAGGGTCGTTTGTTATAACTTTATCCGTATTTCGTATTAAATTCAGGTTGATCTATATTGGTCAGCGTGAAGAATTCTGAACCTAATAATAGCGTCAGGTAGGTAATGAAAAATACTCCTAAGCGAGGCTCCTAAGAGGCTCTAATTCTGTTATCAAGTCAACCGCTTACTTGAGTCGCCTCACCGACGCAACGTATAGAAAAACTGTCGTGACCATTATTTCGACATAAGCCCGGTCCACGACATTACTTTAAGGGTAATGAAAACACCCCTATCACATTTCAAAATCTCTGCAACCCTTATCCATTAGCGTGAAAAACATGTATAATCTTACGTGGGGTGACCGACCTCTTGATGAGCCCGTCTCTTGTTTCAAAAAACCCACACCATTATTATCCTTTTTTACTTCGCCATTATCGTGTCATACTGAAATGACACACCAAAGAGTATTTGTCTTTGTCTATAAATATATTATTAGTCTTTGGATGAGATATTCTTTACAGGGTTAAGGCAATGATATTGCGGCTACACTTATACCTACCTACTATTGGTTTCACACACGTCTAGTCTGTAGAAAACTGGATAAAATTTAACGAAATGTCATGGAAAATCATTTTGCATTAGGTACACCTGTACCTACACGTTGGCACGATATTAAAAAGAAAACCTTAGGTACTTATAAAATTTCCATTAGATACGAGTAAATTCAATAAAAGAGTCGGCAATATTGTCTAGAGCAAACTGTTATAAATTGTCGGAAGTGAAATTCTCATCGATGTTATAAGGATCATCTTATGTTTTCTTGGTTGCTTGAATATTTTATTTACCTACATTGACGAAGATAACCAACTTATGGCTATTTTTAACAGACGCGAGATTAAATGAATCACCGCCTATTTACAAGATTAATTTCCTATGTAACCGGACGCATAATTTAACGTCTATACATTTATGTATTTAGATCCCATGATAAGACTGTTTGGAGCACCGTCCGCTTCGATGTAAAGTATTTTACATTCAAAAATTTTTGTCACTTAAAAACGTATCTTAGAAACGGTAAGTAAAAACGAAAAATATCGACAAAAAACATAAACAAGGGAAGCCATTAGTACCTACATTCCGAAAGATGAAGACGGTAAAGGAAAGATTATTTATGGAGATTCACACAAGTTGGCGGATGATAAATGGGACTGCTCTCTCGGCGGACTCGCTAATGCGTTACGTGGTGATAACAAAGCGCGGTGTATCTCCTCGAGTGTTCGGCTAATGCGCCAAACAGTACCCCATTACTCACAAAGTACTCTGAACTACCTCTGTAGCTCCTAATTTCGATGCATTTCTTTGCAAAGCATAATCCTTGAGCGTTTAAGATTCTGTTTTACTATTTGAAATTACTTTCTACTCTTTCATCTATCCTTCCTTCAATTTCAAATAATTCAGTCAATCCTTTAATAACTAGGTATGTAAATATTCTGTTTAGTTTTGAGCTACTGTATTTACCCACAGTTTACGTTATAAACTTAATTGAAATGTATCACTTGATTTCTATTTCCCATTTCTAGCTATAAATCGGCTTATACCACTCAGTGTTTTATGTACTCGATCATAATCAAACGATTAGCTTCTCAAACGTTTTCCCAATTGGCAGTTTCATTATTTTCCTTGGCACCGGTGTTACTATAAAAAACATTGGAAAACTCATTCTTATTTTCCTTCAAAGTGTAATGGTTTGGAATAAATGGTTAATCATCTGCGCACGTCCACGTCGAGTGTTATTCAAGCCGAATGATCTTGCAAGCTATTGACGCAAGTTCGTCTTATTATAATGTATTCAATAAATACATTCATGCCAGACAAAATCTTTATTTAACGCGATCGCGCTCACATACGGCTACCAAACAAGTTGCCGTTTGGATCTGTGAACTGCTACTATTGCTTCTCGATCTATATTTCCCGATGCAGTTTTCGAGGCAAGACAGTAAAGACAACGGTACATTGTGGACATTTTCAAAGTCACATCTTGAAGGCGGATGGCTGCATGAATTATTGAATACACTAAGGTATCGGATGTTAAAGGGATGAGTGATTTCTGATTTCCATCGACTCTACTGAGCTAATGTTTATTCTAGAATGGTGTTGCGCACTGACAAACAATATAACTGTAAAATAGTACGTTTAATATTTATTTATCGCCTTCCTTTGAAGTAATGTGAGCACGTCACGTCTTGAACAGAATTTGATGCTCTGTTTCCATAAGTCAAACGCTACATGTAAAATTACGACTCGAAAGTGGTAAATTTTTTTAATACAAGTAGAGAAGAAAATTAACTCTTAAATTATGGTGTGAACAAGTTGAAAATTTTATTCGAGAGGTAGTTTATTCACCGATTTTTACTCTTTCGAGTGGTAATTTCACGGATGTGTTTTCTAAAATCGGCCCTATAATTAGTCCACTTACATTTTAATAGCTGCATTAACTATTTGGCTGCGCAAATGAGTAAGTTGTTATAGCCTGTTCTATCTCAGTGCGTCTCTTTACTACTAGACTGGTTAGATAGGAACGCAAATAAAGAAAAAGTTGTCGAGACCACGTGTGTTAGCCGTGCGTTGAAGATTTCTCTGTTGAGAAAAAACGCAAGCGCATTCCGTGTGGTAGACGGACGCGTCGAGGAAACCTCATTTTATTATGATTGAAGAATAGTGTTTTATACTCTGTAAGGATTTGACTAATACTTTTCCATGCTGAATATCTTGCCTATGTGGTACAGTTACAGTTTATAAATGTAAATCTTCAATTTTTAGCCGCGTGTTTGCTGAAGACCGAATAAAAAGCAACGTCACAATTCTGCGAACGACAAACTGAGGGCGGTTTAATTAAACTACGCCTCGCCGAATGCATACAGTTTCTCGCACATAAGTTTATTAAAAAACTAATTCAGCTATGCACACGCGCATAAGTCGAAGCGTAGTTTAACCTGACCTCTCTCGACCGTAGCAGGTCTTTACTTTTTTTCTGAGGCCAGACTTATTAATTCGTCGGAATTCGTTTCGAAACCAAC
Source organism: Pandemis heparana (assembly GCA_963854515.1). Classification (NCBI taxonomy): domain Eukaryota; kingdom Metazoa; phylum Arthropoda; class Insecta; order Lepidoptera; family Tortricidae; genus Pandemis; species Pandemis heparana. The sequence goes on along the minus strand of OY978009.1, from coordinate 6,728,649 downwards.
AAATACTTCAATGAATCGAATCGTTCCACTTCCCGACTCGGTCCGACCGAGTTGTGTGCACGAAGGTGAAACCGGCCCACAAGCCCACTGCACTGCGGTTGTGACGCGACGCGGACGATAACTTGCGAATCGATTAACAATCTTGACTCGACTGATCCTCTAGTCTAGTATGTCAATCTATACATAGAATAAAACAGTAGAGAGATTAATCTGTACATTGTTTTTAATTGAGAAAAGTAAAATTTTGGTTTTAGAATTTTTGTTTGCACACGCGTATCTTGGAAACTTCCTCGGATTGTCGCAGTATATTAAACTTAATGTGGAACAACAAGGCTTTGTTGCATTATAATCGGATGACGAAGAGAAAATAATTTATATTGCCATTTACAGCTTAGATTTAGATTTAGATTCATAAAAACAACAACAAACAACAAAACATAGACCACAAACAAACACATAGAACAACAACATACAACAACAATACACAACAACAAAAACAACAACAACAACAACAATAACATAGAACAGCAGTAAACGGATGAAAGAGGAACTAAATATTTTCAAAATTGTTGCCATTATTACATTTTTTGTCTTTTATTTGGAAAAATAATAATGAATTGTGATGTAATGCATTTGATCATTTTGATTGACAGACCCTGCAGGTAATATTTGATTATTAATCATGCCGATGTTCCATACAAATCTGCGGGATGGAACAAGGTTAGTACTTATTAAAGTTATCTGACCTCTGGATACTGTTCGTAGACAGAGACGTCAGTTAGTATTTAATTATTCATTAGTGATAATGTTTCACGCAAAAACTGGAAAACAGATCGAGGTAGGAACATTTGCTCTCTCAAGACTGTGATGTGAATACAATTATTTGGACTATTAAATATTTATGCTACAGAAAAAAAAACATCGAAGCCAGTCCACAGGCAGCGAAGACGTATAAAACATACAACATTTAGAATAGTCTTCTTTTTAAGTCGCTTTAAAAGAAATGTCTTTCCTAATAGTCTACAATCCTCTAGTTTTGCGGATGTCCATGGGTGGTGGTCCTCACTTACCATCAGATGACCTACTTGCTAGCTTGCCTTTTTTGTCATATAAAAAAACTAGCGACCCGCCCCGGCTTCGCACGGTATATTATGCATGTATTAACATATAAAACTTCCTCTTGATTCACTCTATCTATTAAAAAAAACCGCATCAAAATCCGTTGCGTAGTTTTAAAGATTTAAGCGTACATATAGGGACATAGGGACAGAAAGCGACTTTGTTTTATACTATGTAGTGATGACATTTAGTTACACTTATAAAGAACATTGTGACTGAGTGACCGACAAATAAAGCGCAGTCAAGATCACTGGATTTCACAGACTCCTTGACGATTATAAAGGAGCAGTAACGGTTTTTTCGGTACTACTGCAGAATAGAACACTAGTCTATTCTTTAATCTTCCATAATATTATAGGGACGCAGCTTTAGGCACACGACCTACGGTACTGCACTCACTGCAGTCAGTGTTCATCATTCATAGCTTTATCTGTGGTTTGCTTCTTATCAAATAACTTTCACATCATAAAACAAACGACCTATTAACCGTAATTCGTTACCATTAAAGAGCAGAACGAATCCTGACCCATTTTTCGGATAAATTCGGTATGTTTTATGACTGAGTGGAGTTGTTTTCGAACGCACGGAAGTATGTAGGACGCTCGTGTCGGGGTCTGCGATATGTTATCTTTCTGGGTTAACAACCTATGGCTGAGTATCGCTGCAATCACTACTATCGGTCACCTCTCTAGACGTCTGATTGGCTGTTCGGGGTATTAATTGTAATCTTAATTGAAGTCAGTCAAGTAAAGAGCATTGCGGGATGACACGTAGGTATATTACGAACAGAGTCGTTATTGTCTAAAGCACTTGGAATCACAATCGCATTCACCATTTCTTTCTGTCAAACGGTAAAGGAGGGTAGAAAGAGATGGCGAATGTGGTCGCCGCAAAAAGCCTTATTCCGTACCTCCTGTGATAATCAAGGCCTGGCCAGGCAAAGTTCTTATAAAAAACTTTATTTTTTATTTTTTTAATAGATAAATAAATAAATCTTGGGACAATTGACACCAATTGATCTAGCCCCAAACTAAGCAAAGCTTGTAATATGGGCACTAGACAACGGATAAACATACGTATATAGATAAATACATACTTAAATACATATTAAATATCCAAGACTCGAGAACAAACATTCGTATTTTCATACAAATATCTGCCCCGACCGGGGATCGAACCCGGGACCTCAAGCTTCATAGTCAGGTTCTCTAACCTCTAGGCCATTCGGTCGTCCTACCTACGTTTGACCCACTCCGGTGAAAAAGGCCGGCCTAAATACTTTCTATGCCGGAACACAGTAGGGCAAACAATGCTGCTGCGCCATGGTGGCAGAATTAGATGATATTTAGATTAGCTAATCATTCAAATAAATTAGCGAGTAAGATAAAGATAGTGGTAGCGGTCTGAAAAGATTATGCATAGTCTTTTCGGACCCGCTTGGTGCATGCACAAGGCCCAACCACTTGCGCAGAACTTGTTAGTTAAAGGAACATAAAGTAATTATATATTATGTTCTTTTAATAAGTATGTAGGTAAGTTGTTAAGTAAGCAGTTAGTACTGTAGTGTTTTAATTTATCCAAACAAAACTTCAACAAAATTAATGTATATTGCATCATAAAGTTATGTTTTTATTGCGGTCGTAAAAACAATAATTTTCACTGAAAAAACAGCTCAAGTTCTTATAAACTTTATTATCGCATTAAGTATTTCAAGTTGATTGATTAAAATCCTAAAATGAGAAGTTAAGCGCGGTTCAGTCACGCTATTGGCTGGCTCTATATTAGGTACACCAAGATTATTATCTGTAGTAAAAATAAATTAGGCGTTTTAAAAAACTTACCACTGGAGGCGTTTTCCGAGGCGAACAGCGGGGCGGCGTTGTAATCTGAAAAGAAAAATACGCATGTTAAATAAAGGGATTTTTAAATTGTTTTGGTATGTAAGACTTTTGCTAAAAAATATTTTATCATGAGTTCTTCTGTTGACGGTATCTACTTGATCATTGCATAGCCATCAACTCTTTGCTAAGTTGCAATTACATACCTTCTAGCCTGACTCGGCAAACATCTTTAGGCCTTAGAATCTATTTCTGTCAAGTCACAAGAGTTGTGGATACGAAATACTTCTTTTTTTCCGACAATTTTTCATATTTTAATTAGTTATTCTGCTAGAAAAATCCAATGATCATAAAATGGTGTAAATTTTTAACCCGACTTTATGTAGATTTACCCAAGTAGAGACGTCATTTCATTGCATGCAAATGCGCGTCGCAAGCAGTCTACGTACTGTGTTTCTAAAACTCTGGGTTCTCAGAAAATGCACCAACTTTTGAGAACCGTGTACTATCAAATACACGACAGACCTCGCGATAAGGCTGTTGAGTCTCGTCACGTTTACCACTAAAGTGGAACGGATGGCTGTTGGCGCGTAAAGCGGGAAGCGTGGCGAAGGCCGCGAGGTAAACGACACGATGACGCTAACGCAACCATCGTACTATGGAACCGAGTACTATGGCGTTTCAGCCTGAACGACGCCTTGACAATGACGTCTCTTTTTAGCTCGTCAGGTTTGAAGGAGATGGTAAGATAAGCTGCCCAAGGCGCAGCGACATCTCTACATGACGCGAATACATTTTTTGCATACTATTCTCATGTGTGAAGTAGTGTTGCCCAAATGCAAGAACAAGACGAGACTTAGCCAGTCTTGGTCTTGGTCTTGCGCCAATACACCTGGTCTTGGTCTTGGTCTTGGTCTTGCGCTCCCAGTCTTGGTCTTGGTCTTGGTCTTGCAGCAAGAGTCTTGCAAGTCTTGCAATTACCTATTAGTCTATTACTATTTATTAAAGTTTACTTTAAATCTTAGAAAAACGTATTAGAATTGGAACATTGTGAGCTTGAATTAACATAGCCATAACAGAGCATTATTTTGCATGAATAGTGTCAAATGTTATGATTTCGGCGCGGCGGCAACGATTGTTTTAGATTTCAAAAGAAGCCGCCGGCGCGTGTATCATAACCATGTACTTCCGAAAAGCGGCAAATTTCTTTGAGAAGTAAGTACAAAACCTTTGATGCCGCATTATCAAAGTACCGATGGTTAAAACATAACTATGCATGCACTCAGTTTGATTTTAATAGATATTTTTTTATTCGCTATGTTTATGGTATTAGTCGTAATGCGCATAGGTCCAGTTTTTCATATTCTTTGATATAGTTTTTTGCGTCTCATAGAATTCCTAAGCGTACCTACCTATACACCGAACTGTTACACCTAACTACTCCGTGAAATAGCGCTAAGTCCTAGCTGCAAGACGCAAGAGTCTTGCAGGCTATGTCTTGTTCTTGCTCAAGTCTTGCACGGTCAGTCTTGGTCTTGGTCTTGCTAAAAATACGCGGTCTTGTTCTTGGTCTTGGTCTTGCAAAAACGCAAGAACAAGACCAAGACTGCAAGACCAAGACTGAATTTGGGCAACACTAGTGTGAAGCTTGAGTTTAAGAGATGGATAGATTTTGCTCGATCCGTGCAGCGCTTACCGGAACCGAGTACTATGACGTTTCAGCCTGAACGACGCCTTGACAGTGACGTCTCTTTTTAACTCGTCAGGTTTGAAAGAGATGCGTAAGGCATGGATAAGGCAAGGTAAGCTTAAATATTTGTGGCGGCCAAGGCGCAGCTTGAGTGTAAAAGTTGGAAAGATTTTGCTCGATTCATGCAGCCCTTGAGCTTGTATGCGTCTACGCTGAAGGGTCAGGATGATAAACAAATAAGTATATAGTATAGTAAGCTATCCTGACTTTGTACTAAACAGATCTTTTAGATTTTATTGGTGTATAATCGTCCAATATTTGATATATTAATATTGATAACAATCGCTACTGATTGCCTCATATACTTGCTATTCAAAATGAAAATAGATGAGGCACTATAAGTATCATTATCAATGTTTTAAAAATAAGGCACATGAAGACTGAAAAATAATATCATAATTAGGTACGAGTACATAACCGTCGCTTACATAAACTCAAAAGTTAATTAGAGATATTATCTTACGAAAATACGCCTTTACAAAGTCACCACTCAAAATAATGAAACCATAACCGTGTTGTGTTAGTACACAACAGCAAGCCGGTATTGTTGTGGCATTAACATACCGCCCACGAGGATTAGGGCGAGCCCTGCGCATGCGTGGTTTCTGAATGAATGACGATGCTGCCATTGATTAGAAATTTAGCAGTAGCGGGTGTTTTGCGGGTGGTAGGGCCTTGTGCAAGGTCCGTCCGGATTGCTACCACCATCTTACTCGCTAATCCTGCCGCTAAGCGGCAGTGCTTGCGCTGCTGTGTTCCGGTGTGGAGAGTAAGACAGCCGGGGAAATTACGGGCACAAGGGGCATTTCATCTAAGTCCTCTAGGTTGGCAACGCATCTGCAATCCCTCCGGGGTTGCGGGTGTCTATGGGCAGTGGTGATCGCTTACCATCAGGTGACCCACTTGCTCGTTTGCCTTCCTATTCACATTTAAAAAAAAAAGTAGATATAAAAGTGACCAGTTATTTTTGCTTGTATTTTTATATTTCAGTTTGATATGACCTTGGAAGGCTTGTTTGTTTCCAAAAGCGTTAAAATGGATGGGAATTAACTATACTCTAAAGCGGCGAGTGTAGAAAGAGCGAGAGAGAAGTTAGTAATGGCGGAAATCAAGTTGTTCATGCCATGATCACACATATAGCGTATAAGTAAAAAACTTAAGCAAATGACCTGTTGTATGTACCTAGTAGTGTACTGAGCTGATGTGGGACTTGTCATTTTCTAATTTGGAACGTCAATTTGTCTATTCGCACACATTACTCACACACAACAGGTCATTTACATAAGTTTTTCACTTATACAGTGGCGAGACAGCAAATTGGTACTCTACCGAGTAAGACGGCTGAGTACTCTCGGCCTAGTAAACAGAACAAAGTCCGAGTGACACGCTCGTCATTTTGCTGGGCGAGTACCAGTCACAAAGTACTCACGAGCCGAGCACTCGTCTGAGGGCACTCTCTGGCCTCTGTACTCGGTACTGTCCTATTTGGTAAACAAAATTCTAACCTCAATGTACAAATTTTTGTACAGAATAAGGTGTATTATGTTATCAAACAAACCTGAGGCAATATTTTGTACATAATTTTGCTTATATTTTATCTCCAGTTCCTTTATTTACGGTGAAATAGTAAAAAAAAACAAAAATGAGACGTTTTGAGGTTAGAATTTTGTTTACCAAATAGGACAGATAAGAATGAAAAGCCCTTAGACACGCCACGATCCCTACTGCTACAGGTGGCGGCAAATAAGTAAAACGTGGAGGGGATATGCGCAGTATGAAAGTGATGTTGTTTTTAACATTGCGCATATCCCCTCCACGTTTTACTTATTTGCCGCCACCTGTAACAGCGTGAAAAAGTAAAATGCTCGTCTTTGATGATTCGTGAGTACCTAAAGAAAGTTGTTTGGCATAAAATGCAAAACGTTAATGGCGTAGTTTTTCTGGCGTTCAACTGTTATCAGTATCCTGTTGCATTGAAGAAGCTACAGTAAGCATCAAATTTTAATAGATTGTTATCGTACGTAATCACAATGCATTGTTTTGTAACATTCTTACGCTCTAAGCATTATTTTTTCAAATTCATTTTCAAAAGTCATATTTGTATTATGTTTGCGCTCTTATTACAAGTCCCTACATCCCATCTGACCATAAATAGGTAACGTACCAGAGATTCACGACGCAGACGAAAATAATTTAAGACTGGTCACTTTCCGAAATTTCCATACCACAAAGTGTGAGACTGACACACTGATAGCGTATTCAGTGAATCGCGTACGATAATGCTGGCAACATGTATTGCATGCAAATATCCGTCTACGCACACAGCGACAACTCACATGCATGATTGCCGAGCATAAATTACTCACGCACACACGCAGCACTTACGTGTGAGTTCGCGGCCTCCTGCACACCTACAAACTTAGCTAACTAAACGATTTATGTAGACGGCGAGTTATTCTCAGTGTTAGTAACAGTTTTTGTTCGGATTTCGTAATGTATTGTCTTGAGGAATAAATTACCTACTGTTGGAGTTAGCTTATGAGGCCATCCCTATAAAAATATAACAAGCATCTAAGCAAAGCAAAGCTAAAATTTCGAGTCCTAATAAGTACAGGGGCCTTACCACGACGTCTTAATTCCGAGTCAGTTCAGGTTTTAGCTGTCATTTTTAGTATGGATCTGACAGCGAGCGAACCTAAACTGAATCGCATTAAGACGTCATGGTAAGGCCCCAGGTCGATTCACCAGAGTTGGTACGAATGGATTGAACGAAACTAATGTCACTTAGTCATTTTTCGATGGAAATGACTTAAGCCTGTCATTTTCATACGTGTGTGAAGTGTAAGGTAACACATAGATACTTCATTCACTCATTCAATCCATTCGTGCCAACTCTGGTGAATCAACCTGTAACTTATCTAACTAATAATTATAAATGCGAAAGTATGGATGGATAGATGGATGGATGGATGAATGTTTGTTTGTTACTCAATCACGCCAGAACGGCCCAACGAATCTGGATGAAATTCGGCACATAGATAGAGAAAATTCTGGAATAGCACATAGGCTACTTTTTATCCCGGAAAATTCCCGCGGGATAGCGATAAACGAATTCTTTACAGACGAAGTCGCGGGCAACAGCTAAGTACACTTATATTTGTAGAAAAACAAGATAATCGTTCCAAAAAATAAAACTGATCTAGTATATATTTGCACATTCCAAAGTTTAAAGTAAAACTTCATAATTTGGAATTTAAAAGATAATGTTTTACAGATACAAAATCACGGATACGTAAGTGCATAAAAGAAAAAATGCAAAACTTAAAAGGCAGGATTCCAGCAGAACGTAGAACACTCTTATTTTTAGTCGGTTAAGAAAGTTAAGCCGACCGATTCATAAAAGTGTACTACAAATAAGTAATAAATAAAAAATATATATTAAATTGACATCGTCAAGCTAAAGGCACGAGTCAGTATAACAAGCCATGTGATCAACATAATTTAAGGAAAATTATTTCAATTCTTTATATCCTTAATGATAATTGGCATTGCTCAATTAACCTATTCTGATTTTAGATGGAGCAATCGAACATAATGTATTAGATCTCTATCCAATGTTTAATTTTAAAATTCGCTTTATATACGACAGAACCACATCCCAGACTACCATAGACTACTAAAGGCCCATTTAGTTTATGTAGTCGGTCCTAACCCATTCTTAGATTGCACTTCCTCGTCGATTCTGTACGACTTTAGTACAAAATTCTCGGTAGATTAAACTTAAGAAATCTGTATCTACAAAGTACATTAGTTAAAATCATTATAGCAGCTACTACGAGGCTGACTCATTCCTCGGATTAATGCAGCATAGCTATAAGCGGGGAAATGCATTGATTATGATTATGAGCAAAATTCGCTTTATATACCTACGACATCCCAGACTACCATAGATTACTAAAGGCCCATTTAGTTTATGTAGTCGGTCTTAACCCATTCTTACTTCCTCGTCGATTCTGTACGACTTTAGTACAAAATTCTTGGTAGATTAAACTTAAGAAATCTGTATCGACAAAGTACAGTAGTTAAAATCATTATAGCAGCTACTACGAGGCTGACTCATTCCTCGGATTAATGCAGCATAGCTATATAGCGGGGAAATGCATTGATTATGAGCAAAATTCGCTTTATATACCTACGACATCCCAGACTACCATAGATTACTAAAGGCCCATTTAGTTTATGTAGTCGGTCTTAACCCATTCTTAGATTGCACGTCCTCGTCGATTCTGTACGACTTTAGTACAAAATTCTCGGTAGATTAAACTTAAGAAATCTGTATCGACAAAGTACAGTAGTTAAAATCATTATAGCAGCTACTACGAGGCTGACTCATTCCTCGGATTAATGCAGCATAGCTATATAGCGGGGAAATGCATTGATTATGAGCAAAATTCGCTTAATATACCTACGACATCCCAGACTACCATAGATTACTAAAGGCCCATTTAGTTTCTATAGTGGTTCTAATACCCATTCTTAGATTGCACTTCCTCGTCAATTCTGTACGACTTTAGTGCAAAATTCTCGGTAGATTAAACTTAAGAAATCTGTATCGACAAAGTACAGTAGTTAAAATCATAGCAGCTACTACGAGGCTGGCTCATTCCTCGGATTAATGCAGCATAGCTATATAGCGGGGAAATGCATTGATTATGAGCAACCTGCCCAATGGCAGCGATGTGGGCAACCATCGTGTATTACATAAAGATTAGATGTAGGCTAAGTTAGTTAGTTTTTCTTGATAGTTTATTCGAGAGAGGCATTGGCGCCAATTATTTGAGCACTACATAGCATAAAACAAAGTCGCTTTCCTGTCTGTCTGTCTGTCCGTATGTATGATTAGATCTTTAAAACTACACAACGGATTTTGATGTGGTTCAATAGATAGAGTGATTCGAGAGGACGGTTTATATGTATGTATAATACGCAAACGAAGTCGCGGGCAGAAGCTAGTTAGTTTGATAAGAAAAACAATGGATGCATTTTATTTTCTTGATAGATACGATTTTTTTTCGTTCCAATAGGTTAAAATTGAATAAGCGTCGGGTGATATTTTTGTTTTTGTAACAATTACAAATCAACCGGCATAACGCGATAACCTTCAAGTTTCACTGATAAAGAATATACGATTATGCTTATATCGAAAGGCGTTTAAAGGAATAGTATAAGTAATTCTACGTTTTCAGTGTGAATTGAAAGAACGTAAAAATGGTTTTTATTATTAACAGTAAAGCACACGTCATGTTTGTATTGATTCGTCTGATAGATTGTATCAATTTTGTAGGTGTACCTACCAATGATAATAATACCTAGTAAATAAATACCAAGTTTCTTGCGGCGCATTCTTCTTGGCAATGATGGTCTTTCCGAATGCGCTGGTAATTAAAAAAAAACATGTAAAAGAGCCCTTGGCGGCCTATTTGCAAAATAAACTTTTGTCTTTTTGACTTTTGAATATTTCGAAGGTGAAAGTTTACTTATCTTAAGATATCACTTGAATCATTTATTTTAGTGCTTTGTTCATTAGAAATTTACTACTGTAGAAGTTACAATGTTGAATTTTTTAAATTCCTGACCTATGCTTTACGCACAGAAATGTCCGAGTGACAGAACCGCGCAGACTTAGCGTTGCATATGCGGCTGGCTGCATATTACGCATGCATGTTATGTGCATAATAGCCGTGCACGCAAGCTCCCTTAGGTAGTCCTCCCTCTTTATGTAAAACGTCAGGGCTGTCGCGTCGGCGGGACGTTGACAAACCGCGTTTTAGTTTAAATGACAAACAAGCGCAACAAAATAGGCGCATGAAAAAGCACCAACTTTATAGGGCTACCCCGAAATTGGACTTTCGAAGTTCATATCGCACCGTCCCACTCACTCTCATGATGACTGTTAGTGTGAGAGGAATGCAAAACGAGATTCGAAGATTCCGGAGTATGAGGCCAGGTTCTACGGGCTCATTAAGTTGTTTAATGTTCTTTCATCATCATAAAAGTTTATTGCGGCTTGGAAGTCAAACTGACTTGATATTCTCGATAGCCTTAGTTAAACTCTCATTACATCAATTTACGATTATAATTAATAGTACCTTAGGATTTGATGAAAAGAACTAGAATTATTTTAATTTAAAAAATTGTGGCCTAAAGAGGTTACGAAGAAAATAGCGCATTAATTTAGTCCGCCTACAGCTACAAAAAAATGCAACCAAATTTTATTCATTACACAGTAAGATTACGCCCACCTAAATTAGACAAAGAGAAAAGAATTGCGAACGCAACGCGCCAAAAACTTAACAAATCGATACCTCGGAACTAACCTTCCCTCACTACTGCACGTACCCATTACGCGTAAAATGCAGCCTGCCTCAACGCATCGTATAGTGCGCCTTGTGACCTAGGTACCCTGGCAACCCCCCCTCTGCTGGGGAGAGGGGGGGAGTCCTGACCACGCACAACGCTTCCCTGTACAGAGCTATATTTAGCGGTGCATTTCACCGGGAATCGAGGCGCGATTTTAAGTACCTTTTGGTTTATGACAGTTTTGTTTACGCGTATGATTTCACGTTTTGAAAATTTACGTTTGTTTAAAATTATACAGTCTGTGAGCTCTTAGAATGCCATTCGGGTTTCGGGTACCATCGGATTCAAGTATCAAACCCTTAAGAGTGAGTGAGACAGCAAGACAAACCCGAATGGCATTTTAAGAGGTCAGGGACTGCGCGTCTGTATTTACTTGTTAAGATCCTACTTGTGACAAGTAACTTGTCTGTGTTTAGTTCAAGTCCGGTCTTCCAATTCGAAAATGAAATTCAGCTTCTTGTTCTAGGCATTGGTTCTCCAGTACTTGGCAACGTAAGGTAGGTACTTATTACAAAAAAAAATCTAACATCTTGTCAGCTACAATAGGCACTTGTTCAGCAGTGTGAACGATAAAAAACCTGTAATTTAAAAAATAACATGCCAAAGAGCTACGAACAAAGCGGCCGATCCTGATTACATGTTGCTCATGTAAATATTCTTGTGATACTCCCTTTGAACACGCCATGGGACTCGGAAACCGAACGCACCCGAACCGTGAAATGAAATATCATTTGAGCAATAAAGTTAAATTGCTATTTTGACGGTGGTCTCTTGGCGGTTCAACAAAGCCCGGGCTTTACATGATGCTAGGGAAAAACGAGCATGTGTTATTACGCCATTGTTGTGGTAACATTGTATTTGCAGAAAATTGTGACATTGAACTGTGAGAATAATAAACGTTTCCTTAGGGAGGAGGGACTTGTTCTGCTATTGTTAGCAGTTCGGTTAAATATTTACACTTTGTGCATGATTCTCAACTTATTTATGTAGCCGTTGCTGGGCAGTGGTTCTCAGTTTAAAAACATAATTTTTTCTAATAAATATGAGAACAAGATACTACTTCTAACTGTGAGCGATGATCGTTAACATATCAACGACACTAGTTATGATAAAAGTCCAAGTAAAGAAGTCAAATCAGAGCAGAGTTTACTACGTTCAACCATCGTTCATAAGTAGATTTTTCTGTTTGAGCATCACATTTCGTAGTACGTATGTATGTCATTTATAGGTTTGTAGGTTGTTGGTTGTATAGGTGTCGTCGTGCGTGTTTGCGTCAATCGCCTCCCCCTATCCCTTTACCCCCACAAGCCTACCGCTCGAGAAGCTCGCGGCGGTCATATAGACTAACACATGTACGTAACCACTATGCCATTTCAATTCGACACTAGCTACGATTTGCTCGCAATGCATTCCTCCCACTTAGTTCAAAGATAAGAATACTTAGTTGTATTTCGAGTGTGGATGTCAGGATGATGCCCGAATTATGAGTTAAAAGTAGTCCAGATAATAAGCTCACAAAGTTAGCAGCCTCAACAATAACAAGTGAAACGCGCATCATACTTTCAAATGAGAAATTTCACTTAGATAAGCTTTCTGCGAAAAAGAAACCGGATCGCAACGCGGCGGAAAATCAAGAAAAACTTGTACGTGAAGTTGAAGTGTAGGATGTCGCGGCACGGCAGCGCAGCGCACACCAGTAAATCGATAATAGGAAGCCCTCAGACTAGTTCAGCAGTGCGTGCGAGCGACCTATACACCTACTACAAGTCGCGACGGCCGCATGCAATGCGGGCTATATATAAAAGGTACAAAATCCGCTGCGTTCCTGCTTGCACCGCGCTGAACGGAACTTATGGCGCAACGACAACGTCTACAATTGCTTGTTCGGAGAAAATAACCGGTTACGACACCACGCCAGTCCATTCTCAGTCTTAAATCCATAGTACCAAGTCGGAAATTGAACGGTGGGGGCGTTTCGTCGTAGGCCGTTTGCGACCGGATTGGCAGCTTAATAACACAGCTAGGTGCATTCTCGCTGCAATTTCGCTCTCGGTCGGGCTGTGTGTTTGTGGCGCGCTGAAGATCAGGGCTAACGATCGGCGTGCATTTTCCATCTCGCTCGCTCCCGTGGCCGCGCCGGGCGTCAGTCTAGCTTGTCTAGCAAAAGAAACTCTACGACTTTATCCGACAGCGACGCCGAGAGGCTTTTGTGCGTTTTCCATGTTTATGTTTATAGGAGAACACGTACAAGGGTTGCTTTGAATGCCGGTTGCTACAGCACTGAAAGAGGTGCATCGTCGCAGAATTATAAACATGATACTCGGCGATGTGGTTTGAACACAGGCTGTTATTGTGAAAGGAATGTTACTTTAAGTATGGCTGTGATTATCAACTTGAAGATGTGGCTGAATAAAACGCGCTGTTTTTTTCTGGTTTGTCAAGAGTTAGAAGCTAGTGAATTCTTCCCCAGAACATTTCGCCTGGCGTGTTCCAAATGGGCCATCGCAATCTCGTAAATTAACAAGTGCCAAGTTTAGAGCGTCAGTGATAAATAGAGCCCAGTCAGCCACATCGTTGAGTTTATACTATTTCCCAATTTTTGATGTTGTGGAATGTTAGGAAATAATCGTGATTAGCAGGTTAATTTAACTTTATTTGTATACTCTTTGACGATTTCAATATAAGTTCTCGTAACTCTATGTTATATTAAACAAAAATTACATAAAATTTGCTGGTTAATTAATGATGATGCTTTAACATTTAGTTAGGTAATAATGAAATACTAGAAAAGTGTGACATTGATATAACAACAAAAAACCCGTGTGCTATTTTCCTGTTACATATTTGTTTTAGTTGTGTTCAAAGCCGAACATTTACCATTTCAGAAATATAAAATCATGAACAAGGAAATTAAAATTATCGAACCACCAGAAAATTCCTAGAGAAATTGAATCGCTAAAATGACGCATGATTTGAACACGCGCGAAAGCATGACACATGGCCTTAAGTTGTTGCTGCTGTCGAAAAAAAATTTAACTCTTTTCATAATTGTACAATATGAGGCTGACATAGTCACCATTGGTGCACTCAAGCCTTGTTAAAATTTTAGATTAAAAAAAAAAATAATAATAATAATTGTACAATCGCACTGTAGCACTAACCGCCAAACGAATTAGTTGAAGCATTGGAATGAGCATCGAGGCTATGGGCTAGACGGACGGCAAGCGTCGCGCTGATAACATGAGTCAGCCATTACGTTCCGTGATTTAAGAAATCCGAATGACGCGCGAATTTGGCTGGCGTATTACAACGCGATGTCGTAACGGGTAATACTATATTTACCTTCAGGCACGTGTTTCTAGCTGAATGGGGGCAGGCCTTGCCCTTGAACTCGGGACGAGGGGAACGCACGGGCCGCGGCACGCACCGCCCAAACGGCCGCACCTCTCGCGGCTTCAGGGTTGGAGCGGGTTCCCCGGGTGAGTCTACAGGCCTAACCTTAGCCGATACCTCATTAGGAGGTGAAGAAGATACCTCTGACAAACTGGTAAGTGATGGAATTGCGGTCTATGAACTTGTAAAAGTAACTTCGCTGGTAAACGCTTGAGCTGAAGTGTCGCCGGAAAACAAATCCGGTCACATTTCAATTAGATTTCAGTGTAAATTACAACGAATCAATTTTCCGGTTTTAATAAAATGATGTGACCTTTGTAAAGGTAAAGAATTTGTCTAAGTATTTCAAAGAAACTGGAAATTGGCAAGGAAATAGATCTTAATCTTAAGTAGACTGGGTAATGTCAAAGGTTCGTCAGGTTTTTGGCGTGGGTCAGTTTGGCAGCCCTAGGCGCCCCTCCCCCTGCCCTACTTCCCGCGCCCCTGCGCCCTGATCAATAGCTTCCTACTTACACAGTTTCCGGCTTACACGTGCCTATATTCGCCGACGTCGGCTTGACAAAATTGTTCTTACCCTACCAAAGTTTTACGTAATCCAGAGCGTTCGGAATAAACGTCTTATTTCAAATTTGGCGACACAGATGCCGAGTTATATATTCACAGAAAGTTCGGGGTATGTTCTGAAATATCTGCACATCTAAATTTACTTTCGTTAAGAACTTGTATAATTGAAGTCAAAAACGGATTTACTGTCTGTGTTTCTTGGCTATTGGCGTAAATCAGATCCTGACATAATTTATAAATATTAATTATGAATTCTTGTTTTACTTGGTGGACTTAAATTATCATAATTTAACTCAACCACTATAACACCCCTTCACATGTCAGACGCACTCATAAATAAATAAATAAATAAATACTGACTGAAGTAAATTTATCTTAGTCCATCTATTTACCAATTTGCATTTTCCTTCGTAAACATTTCGTAAAGCATTTCGCGCCATTCCCACGGGTTTGATAATGATAAGGCTTTTTGCATGTGTTTATGATTAAAAAAAACTATATCTGTTGTTTCAATTCAGCACAAAGAGTGCGATGTCACGCGATCCGGGTATTGTGTTGGTTTGAATTACGTAACGTGAAATAGTAATAGTGTAGTCCTTCCAACGTTGGCCAGCGATCAATAGTTTGCCTCCTACGCTACGTTTGGTGTAAATAATGTGTAGACACAGTGTGCAGTGTTGTTAGTTGATACGGTGTTAGTAGCACAGCATAGTAAGTAAGTAGTAAGATGTTGTTTTCAGCCAGGAACCACTCTGATAACCCACAAGTACAGACTCCATTGCCGTTATGCAAAACGAGTAAATTCTTGGGTTTTGTGATGGATGCTGGGTTAACCTGGAAACAGCATGTGGAAAGGCTTTGCGAGAGACTATGTAGTGCCGTCTTTGCACTGCGAAAGCTCAAGCCACTCATTTCTGTGAAAGCTCTAGTCCAAATCTACCATGCTCATTTCCATTCCCTCATCTCGTACGGCGTTATTTTGTGGGGAAACTCAACGAATTCTGACAAAGTATTCAGAATACAAAAGCGAGCTCTGCGCACGTTGGCAGGTGTCAAACCACGAGATTCGTGTAGGGATTTGTTTAAAAAATTTGGTATAATGACGCACTATTCCCAATATGTTTACGATATTTTATTGTGGACTCGCCGTAATATTGATTCCTTTAAAAGAGTTAATATTCCGGGCAGGATAACCCGGCAGACCGGGCGATTGCAAGCGGTGCCGCGGCGGTTGGCGCTGCTCGACAAGAACCCGCGCGTCATCGGCCCTAGACTGTATGAGCGACTACCCACTAACATAAAAAATGAATGTTCGGACGAGACATTTGGCCGCCGATTAAAAATACTTCTTTTGGAAAAATCATTGTACTCTGTAAAAGAGTACAGTGAAATGAATTTTTCCTGACATTCAATGTTCATTTGTACTTTGTACCATATTGTTTTTCATTTTTATTTATTTTTAATGTGTGACATTTTATCGCATTTTATTGCATAATTTTATTATATACTGTTTTATTTTATTTTTTATTTTGTAATCACTGACATTGAATTTGACATTTATTTTTTGATTGTAATTATTATTGGATTTCTGATTTCTATTTTTTTATTTTTTATTTTATTGTTTTTATTTTATTTACAATTGACGATCTTTTTGTGACTTTCTTATGTTTTGACATAAAAATATAATGTAATTTACAAATCGAAATAAATGAATCTAATCTAATCTAATCTAAGTGCGGTGGGCGACAGTGCTAGGTGGAAAGCAGACGATGCATTGTGAGATTGTGTCACGTGTCTGCACCGCTTCCGATGAGCGACGTGCGTCTAGGTCGGTTATAACAGCTTAGGACATTGCACCTTTTTACGTCAAGACACTTTCAATGTAGTTTACATCGTAATAGTACTAAAATGATAATCAATTGGTGTTTCATTTACCAGTAATCGAGCTCAAAGTTCGAATGTTTCTTCTTATTCGTAAGTTACAGTAGAACTAACCTATTAAATCATAGTAACGTTCGGCGTGTAAGATTCTATAAAGCCACGCAAGCTCGCAATAAAACCGAGCCCTCTTCTATTTTGCCATAAAAAGAACTATCGCAAGTTTCTGGTCTGTGAAGAATATTTTTTCAAAAGACTTGATTATGTATTGCGTCGTCTCACTGTATATCAGATCTATTGACATTGTAGCAAGAACGTGAGAATAGATCGTCGCGGGCATTTATAACCTAAAATCACCTTGGCCGGTTTTCACATCTGCCAGTGCCGGTTCGTCGGGCAAGTGGAACGAGCAGCACTGCCCATTGTCAATCACGTCGACTTTGCAATCTGTTATGCTTTTGTTTCTCAATTCAAAGTTTTCTTTGACTCGCGTCAACTGTCGCTACGCTATGTTCCATCTTTAATTTTAAAGACGCAGTTGTCTAATTAGGTACCTCTAGCTGCTAAGTGTTTAAAAAAAATCTAAGAGAACAATCACTTCTATTAAGAAGTAAGTCTTTACTATTAAGTGTAAATGTAAAGAAACAACTAACTTAAATTTCCATTAAGAATCTTATAAGAATGATAAAGATGACGCACATTTTCTTAGTATGTCAATTACTATTAGTAAATATATTCTTGCTCTAAACCTTTATTGTCTTATAATTAAATAAATATTATACTCTAAACCTATTATCTAACCTAACCTGATTTCCTATCAAAATCCGAACATTGGAAAATGAGCAGGTTTCTGTAAAGATAAATAAAATAATACCGGTTCTAATCAAATGTAAATATCTTCAACTGTTTCGTATCCGAGTATTATCTGGATCACAGTAAGAGTAACCTTACATTCAAGCGTTCGAGTTCCCAATTCCTTAGTGACTCGGTCCTTTTATGTTTTATTTTTATTTCGGTCAACGGCCGTACGGCCCCATTGAGCGTTCCATTGACATCAATCTATAGGTTTAAACCTAACTAACTAATCGTCCTGAATAGGACTGACTTCTCCATTTTCTATTGAAGCCACACGTGCAAAAGCCACCTATTTATGGAATAAGTCTTTTGAATATGCCTCGCGAAACTGCTCAGGGACTCGTGGTAATTGAAACGAGGGCTAATATATTCTCAAAAACCCTTTGTTGCCTTCAATTATATGTTAGCACTAGACGAGGGTTCAAATTTAGTAAATACATCTAGCTTTGTACGCTTCTTAACCAATAGTTTTTTTAGATAGTAAGTATGCATAGTAACAAGGAAGGCAACTATAAATAAGCAAATGGCTGGTTTTATTGACATCACCGTCCTTTTAGTGGTCAAGCCATCAATCTTGTCAGATTTAATAATAAGCCAAGAACAGAGGTTACGCGATAATACAATGTTGCTACCAGTATTACACCTAGCACCCACCCAAATCGTTTACAGCAACACGCGGCTGTGTTTGGTCTAGGCATTCGATCGGCGTGTGTTGACCGGGCGATTCACCTTGAGACCGCGCCTCGCCAACCAGTATCGCCTCCTATAACCCTACTAAGAAAAGTTACTCCGCCTAGTTCTTGACTTATACACCGCAACAAACGTATCAAAATTGGAAGCGTATTCACGTTTCGTACAATGCTCAAGACCGGTCCATTCCGTTGTGGGTGAGCGAGTTGTGGAATGCATGGGACGGACCGGCACGATTTGAAACTGTGCAGCGTTTTCGGTTACCCATTTAGGAGTACCTATTCGATACTTAGATTTTATAGCGGTAAAATTGACTGTCTAATTTCATGTTTCGATCCCCATTTAAATATTGCGATCGCAATTATAATTTTCTGAGCGTGGGTTCAAAGTTTTTGCACATTCAATTTCGGACGCACCGGCAATTGTTTGGTAATTCAAAATTAGTTCCTGCAATCATTTGCTGTAATTTTTATGGTCGTGCCCCATTATAATGGGTTAGGTGGTCTTGTATTATGATTACTGTCTGTAGATATAATCAAATTATCATACGTAATGCGTAGAGAAAAAAAATTAAACGTGTCATTATTTCGTTTTAGCAATTAAATATTCTGCATAGTGTTCTAATCAAGTTTGGAGTGATTAAGTTGGAATAACTTTTGCGTTTTTATTTAAAATTAAAAAGTTCCTAACAATTTAATAGCGCATTCGATTCGTCGGCTGACTACACAGCTCCTTGGTCCGCGCATGCCGTAGTGGTCTTCTTTTTTTTCGGGTCACTGACTTCAAATTTTTCTCGTAAACCCTTACTTAATGTGTTTTTTGACCACATCTAATTTTGGGCTCCCAAATTAAAATACGTTGCATCATCTCGGCGGTTGCATGAACTACTTTCCGAGTTCATTATTAAGAATCTCCAGTTTTGAGCTTGTTATTTTTGTATTTGTACAAGTTATTTTTAAAGATGTCTAATAAAGGATTTTACAGTTTTGTGATGTTCTGTTGATATCATTTTAAAAACATCGTTAACTGTTGAGTCATCGGAAGACCGCGAAATTAAATATTGACAAAGTAAAGTGTCAAATGTCATGACTAGGTGTCACGAACGCACCCACTGTTGAGACCTTGTATTAAGAAACGAAACAGCCTTTTAAGTAGCCTCCTTAAAATACGACTATATTTCTGATACTTTATGCTTGTGTCGTAAATAAAGTGGTTTTAACATTTTCAAATTCTATTCTTGTCATATAACCTGTATTGGGATAGGAAAGTAGTCTCTGCCTACCCCTGTGGGAAAGAGGCGTGACGATATGTATGTATGTATGTATGTGATAGGTAAAATTTTTCACTGATTATGATTATTCGATGTTGGCAATAAAGATGTAGGTAATTACTTATATCTTTTCACATGCACCAACATTTTTACTTTGTAAGACACTCTTTAATATTGTAGTATTAAAATATGGAACGTTTGCAAAATGGCTGTGTCACCCTTTAAATAGCAGCAGCATATCAGAACGATCACCTACATTCAGTGTGGATTTGCTTTGTAAGGGTATCATGTTCCGGTATCGGTGATATTAATAACCTGCGTTACAAGCGTATTTCTTACATTTACATTACAATATCGATTTATCAGGGTGAAACAGTGCAGTTGACCCAAATGGCTTTGAGCCTATAAGTCAACTGACAATGTTGTTGGCTGAGGGTAAAAAAGATGGCTTACCTACCATTTATTCGGCACTTCAGCAGTTATTGGTTGATTTCGAACAAAAGTTCAAATTGAATAAAAACTGCGTTTTTTCGACTCAATTTTACAGTCCAATTCAATAGCGCCAAAAAGCAATTTGTCACGTCGCACCGTGGCCGTGTCATCAAGTTGGCCATAACGCCCACCGTAGTGAACTGGCATCTATTGGTTTAAAAATCCGCCCACTCAGGTGAGGAGCTAGCTATTTGTTATCATCTTCTGCGGCTCGGAAACCCCGATGTTAACGGGACGCCCCAATTCAGGCCCCGAAATAAACCGCGATCTGTCCCAGTTCCGAGGGCCCCCGCGTGCCCCGCGCCTAGCGGGCTCCCACTAGAATCGTACACGGTGAAGGTGACCCGATGCCACGTGGAATTGACAATGAAACAGCCCGTGACAATAAAAACAATTCACAAGACGAATTAGGTGCTATAAAGGATCAAGTAGCGACAGACAAAGTAAAAATAAGTGGCGATTATAACAACACTCGCTTTACCCTTAAAATTGTTAACAATAAACCGCCTAATTCCCTAATGAATGTGCGTACCCACATGGACGGACATAATGATATTTTGAAGCCGGCACGTGACGCCCCATCCGTCGGGTCTAATAGAACGCGCTATAGCTATGGTGCTATAGAAACTTAGGGTGTTGTATAGTGTAGCCAAATATCGGAGGCGGAGTGGGTGAATGACCTGAGTTGGTTCGCAGGCACCTGCGTCGCCTCTGTTGACACAAGCAAGTGACACGCGTGGATACGACTCTAAGTGATAATGACAGTCGGTGCAACGCACTAGCGCTGTCAGCTCAGTATTAAATTTTTCATATGGATTTTTGTTATTTATTGGACACGTTGATTTGAGGTATGCGGGAATTAGGTTGTCATGGTTTTAATTTTGAGGCAACGGACTTTATTAATTGGCGGTGGAATAGGATTCATCAACAGTACAGGTCAGATGGGTGTTGTGTTGATGAATTACGGCAACAGTTTTTTTTGATATCAAGATTATTTTTGGCAAATACCTTACGACCAATATCAACAGTAGGCTTATTGTCTAACTCGCTCGCAATCGCCATCGTGTTCATTTTGACAGTTCTTGTATGAATGTGACAGCCAGCTGATTCCGATGCCAATTGTCAGCCCATACATGGACTGTCAAAATGAACACGATGGCGATTGCGAGCGAGTTAGACAATAAGCCTACTGGCCAAAACAAGAGGAGATTGAAAGATTCATCAGCAATATAACTTGCTTTTAATTATAATGTAAAATCAAATTAACCCATGTCATGCTTTAATGAATTTATGAAAACAGTAACCGGTGCTGTTGTATCAAATTACGTAGACAGCAGTTCATTAGAGTTAGCGTAGCCCTCAGCTTTCCGCGTGGGATCGGGGCCGCGGCCTTGCCCTATTTCTCAAGATTGGCACTTTTTATTTGCTCTTTGAACTACGGCCAACGGACTAGGGTTTTGTGTGATTGATGGTAGATTTGAAGTCTCAAGAGATTGCTGATGAAACAAATTGTGGATTGTCGAAGTAAGCTGCAGAGGTCGTGAGATTCGCAAGATTTTCTGCTTGTGAATTCCAAAAAAATAGACCAGAATAACATCATAGGAAAGACGACAAAAGGGGGAAAGATATTGAAGTAGTTGGACCTAGAGCACTTTAAGAAAATGAATGTCAAAAGAAAGACATTTTGTTAGAAATTACCTACCATTACTTTGTTCGTAAACGAAAACAAACGGTAAGGAAACTTGCATTCGTATCAAACGGTGTCTGAAGTTACTAATCCTATCTACGACAGAGAGATGGCATAACCAAGATGGATACGATAATAATAACATTGTTATGATAACTAAATACGAATAACCCCGATAAGCAGTCATCATGCTTAAATTACTCGTAGGTAACGAACTTGTTCTAGGAATAGATACAAATTATGTTGTCACAAATCAATCAGCTGTGAGAAATGTAGCGATAAAAGTTGAAGACGAAGGTATTTATTGCTTGAGATAGGCGCTAAGTGTGTTTGGAACAAAAACAGAAGCCAAACAAGCAAAACCAGTCGCATTTATCGATGACAACAACTACTTCCATTCCACACTAAATGAGCTGGTAAGTATTTCAAACAAAGAGTAAAAAAATCATTTGATGTAATGACTCTTCACATTACGATCAAATTATCAAGAAATTATACCTACTAGAGTTTTAATAGAACTGGAATGGAAACGTACATTAAAACTATACCTACCTACAGTATGTAAAATGTTAAGGGGTTAGACGGATTGACTTTCGTTACTGTATAAAATTCAAAGTATCATTAAAAGATTTATAAGTGTGCAATATATTTAGCAATAAAGTGAACGCAATCAGTTAATTGGATAATGTACCTACATGGATCGTGGCTTCGTAGTACGGAGACTAAAGGATTTGCATTGTTTATGAAATATGACAAGTTCAATTATTAAGTTGGCAATATTCTTAGCTAAGTTAATTGGGAGAGATCTGGCTAAAGCCGACACGGTAATTTAAACAAAGAATTTGAATGGGAAGTTAAAGCTTTGCTATGAAAGAAAGAATTTAATAATCGTTTTCATCTAAAACCAAAAAGGATTGGTTCTCTTGGAGAAATTAAAACAATATCTATTCTACTTATAAAACTATAATTAAATTAGTAATTAACTTTCGTCACTCTATTTTTAGAAATGGCCACTCTACATGCATTCCAATGAGTTATTTATGAAATAGATCCTCGATCCTCGTTTATCCAGTTAATTATTTGTTTGTGAGCTGGTAATCGGCTACATAATACTAGCTTAATGGTATTGAAGATAGCTCGCGCTAATTCAATTTAGCAAAGCTAAGGCTAAGCCGGCGTACTGTGGGGTAGGCATCGGTTGATGAACTTAATGCAATAAAAGATCCAAGGATATGTTGAAATAGTTTTTATGGACAGGCTCTTTAGTGACCATGACCATACCTGGTGGTAACTGACAATGAAGATTAGCATAAACGACGGTAGCTTAGCGGCAGGAAAGTTAATTTTAAAAATCAAGTGATTTTGCTGAGAATTCATGTCCCTATCAAACCCGGGCAAAGTTTGCGTGTCGTCGAGTTCTGAGGAAAAAGAGCGCGAATACAAAATAAAGATTAAACGCTGATAAACGATAGAAAATGAAGACGGTTTTTTAACTATTGAAGAATTGTTTAGATGTAGTTTAAGATTTTATTTAAGGTCAAAAGAAGTTATTGCATTGTTAGTCAGCATTAGCACTTTAAAAGTTAAATGGGTTTGATTATTGTTTATTTTATTTGTTTGTTGGCAGTACAGACTTTTCGGATGGTAGGACCTCGTATTAGGTCCGTCCGGATCATTACCACTATCTTCCTTGCTAATCCTGCCGCCAAGCAGCAGTGCTTGCGCTGCTATCTTCCAGCGTGGAGAGAAATACAGTTGGTGAAATGACTCGCACATGACGTACCTATTTTGTCTTAGCCCTCTAATCTAGCAACGCGTCAGAAATTCCTTTAGAGTTGCGGGTGTCCATGGGCGGTGGTTCTCACTTACCATCAGTTGATCCACTTTCTTGTTTTCCTTCCTTTTCGAAAAAAGGGTCGTGGTTCAAAATAACTACTTAAATGTTTCATCGATTCTATTAAATTATTGTGTTTATTTATTTCTCTCTTTTAATTGTAAAATCTGTTTGTAGCATTAGATTTGAAAAGAAAGTTTCACAGCTGGGCTTAAATTTTGTGAAAGTATGGCGGAATAATTCTTTCGAGAAATATTTAGAATACCACAATAAATACAGACAGAGACAACATAAACTTTGGAGGGAGTGATCAGCTGTGCTGCCGCTTGTGAGTGCGCTGCCGGCGTCCGGCGCGCAGCCCCCATACCGGCCGACAAGTGACACTTTCCAACTTGCTATAAATATTCAACGGCCACTGCCAGCAGCCGCTCTCACCGACGCTGCCTCGGCGCCGACCACCAGTCTCCTAACGATACCCACCTAGATACAGTTTGGGCTCAATTTTGACGGCCCACTCTCGCACTCAGCCAGAAATACAGTCGACTCGGCGCGGGCGGTCCGGCCATACAAACGCGCCTCTGTCTATTCATCCATCACTGCACATCCGCACGATACGGCTAGACTCACGATTTCACTGTCACAGCACGCGGCGGCCGACCGGCCGGAGTCACGGCACACCACAGACGTTTTTGACAGTACGAATATTAAAGGGTCGCGGGCATCAGTCCACGCCGAAGTGAAACCGCGCGTGGCCGACCTGCACACTCGAGGGCCGTCGAAGCCTGAACAGAACAGGTGTGCGGCTGCAGCTAATGCGAGAGAGTAAGACGAGACGCCGCGCGCGACTCGCCGCCGTCGACTGACGGGGCGCGCCGCGACGAGCCTAGGCCGCACAAACACACGCGCACTCGCGCACACTCGCGCCCGCGGCCCTCCCCCGCGCGCCGCCGTCACAACGCTACCACCGCCGTCACTCCACGCCTCTCGACTTGGAGATTCGATGATATTTTAAACCTAATTTGACTTTAAAATGATACCAGATACGCCACAAGACGTAGCCGTTGGACAGAAATATTTACTGAAACTGAAGTTAGAGGTACACAGGACGAATTTAATTAGTTGCGCATTGAATGGACGGCGCGTGTAGACGCGACGGGAGCGCATGCGCCACGCACACAAGGTAACTGAACGTCTACTAGAAATTCGAACACTTGTGTCTATGCGAGGCCAAAATGGGACATGCAAAATAAGTCTTAATAACTAACGTAATATGAAAACTTTTCAGAACGACCTATACATTGAGAAAACAAACTAAAATGCGAGGCCAAGTTTCAATTTGTTGATGAAGGTGACACCATTGATAGAATACATGCTATAGCTAGGATGACCACAGCGATGCTGCACTATAATCACAGTCAGTAGTGCTACGTAAATCATGTGGAAGAAGATTAAGTTCACCAGTGTTATAGTCGCTATGTTACAAATTGCGCAAATAGATGTTCTAATGTTCCAATGAACTCGTTTAATAATAGCGGGCGTAGCGCGGGCGTCACTGAAGAGATACTAGTGGCGTAGGAAGTGATGTCGACTACAAATACTACTCGAATCGCCGCTGCCGCGCAAAACGCGTAAAAGTTGGCCAGGACACGTAGATAGACGAATAGCACAAACAAAAAACGTAACCACGTTTCTGCATGAATGAGGATGATCACGTAACATCTAACTACACGTAACTACAACATAATCAACCAAACAGCAAAAACGGTAAATAACCATCAAGACGTATAGTGATGTAGTGAAATGAGACTGAAATATAAAGAAAGAACCTGATTACATTTACCCAACCGATGAATGGCGTAATACATATATTATGCTTAAAAAGTAGATTTTTTTTACCAGAAAGCCATTTTGAGGAATTCAGTTCCGATTACGGGAATGTGATGCTAATAAAATACCTATTTTAATGTACAGAGCATCTCTTGTTGTTCTTTCTGGCCAATAAAAAAGAAAAAATGCGTCGGCACCTCTAAAGGTTTAACAGACATGACCAGGATATTTTGACTCAATATTCCTTCTACACATAAGATTAATAATCATTTATCAACGCAATAAATAACAATATCAGACTAAAAGTATGAATTTATAACTAGCTAAACAAGTGTAATAAATCAAAGTAAGCATATCTACTCAAATTTTATAACGCCCAAAGCAACAACGGAAGAAAGAAAAACAGGATTTGCATAAAAACAGCAAGTTTAATTTAAATTGTTTATAAACTCGGAGCTTGAAAAGAGAACTAGTTTTAAAGCGGAGATAAAAGGCACAATAGAAATGATATTATTTAGTCTTAAAATAAATAACATAGTAAACCTAAAGAAGTGATTCAGAAATCCGGTTGTTAAAGTCTCTCCTTTATTGTCAACTTGAGATGTTAAAGGACACGGTGATGGCCACAGACAAGCCTGGCCTGTTCGCGAGAGGTGGTCGCTCGGGATACCAATCAGAGCTTCCGCCGGCGACGGATCATTGCCAGATACACTTAAAACAAAAAACAAGAAAACCTCGAAACACTCAAGCAACATGCACACACTGAACTGTTCGCATTAAGAAAACAATTTAACGTGGGACGCAAAAAGCACGGCGACGGATATTTCAAAAACAATAATACTTAACAGCATGCCGGGAGCCAAGATCGTTATCGAAGTAGGAATTTGTTAAAATTTTATTGAGATCACGTGGGTTGGTGTGCCAATATTACCGTGAAATTATGTTGATATTTTGAAATCATTCGCTTTATGGTGAACATTAGTTTTGCATTTACTTAAAACTGGAGTCTGATTACGATCTGTAAGGTATGGTAATGCACAATGTAGGTTGATTAGGAACTTAGTAGCGATTAGTTTCGCAAGACATTTTTCGATTGCTAAATAATGCGATTTCGAAGGACCGAGTTACAACAAAAGTAAACTGTCTAACACTAGAATATAAGTGCAAGAAAGTGAATCGGCATTAAAAAAAGAAATCTTATTGCCACTAAAAACTGAAAATGCGACGGCACTAACGAGACAAAAATAACGTGTCAAATAACAAGTGATGCCCGTGAAACTTCCAGTGTCGGGGTGCGCTGGCGCAGGAGACTCGTGAAATTCCTGACAACTCATTAGCTCTGCGCAGTGGCAGTGACAGTCCAAGCAACCGCGAACAATTCATTTTCCATTTTTCCCTGTTCCAGTGACGTACGACATCTCCAATTTTTAACAGCTATTTTGAGAAACTAAAACAAATTGCTTTGCCGGCGACGCGAATTTTATCGGTTTATTTTATTGACGGAATTATTGCTCGTTTAGCGCTTAATTAGTTACACTCGTGTTGTCAAGATATATCGTTTTTTTGGATATGTCACAGAATTTCACTTCTGGCAAGTGTACATTTTTTTTTTAATTTGTTGTGTAGGACTTGTTACCTTAAGCTCTATCTACCCCGTAAGGGATACTCATACTCATACTCATTTAAGTATTCATAATAATTATACAATACAATACAATACAATAACTCTTTATTGAACACCACATATAACAATCAAAATAGAAAAAAGGTATACAGAAGTAATAAGGTAACAATAGGCGGCCTTATCGCTACAGAGCGATCTCTACCAGGCAACCATAATGGACCATAGTCGGACGGATTATAGTTATTACATGTCATTTTTATCATACATACATACCTACGTGATTTATGTATGTATGTACCTATGTAGTTTTTAGTCATGGTCCTTAATGTTGTGCCCATTTCTAATGTGAAAACATAATATAATTAATATTATTACTAGCAGATAAATATAGGTTAGTACTTATATAATACACCTCGTTACAAATACATAACAGAAATATAGTAGAATCTTTACATTTTGTGTCCCCGGCATGCAGCAACAACATGCAGTTTTATAGAATTTAGAAATGGTTGTATAAAACTACCGACTGCAGACTCCTCTGATTGCCATGAATGTATCAGCAGTGGACAATGCGACATAAACATTCCGATATTTTCAGTTGCGCTTGCGCGTCAAAGAAGCGTTTTCGCGATTGGTACAAACATAAACGTGCTAACAAATAGTCGTAAATGAGTACAAACAAGCTATTACAGTTGAAGTACAAGACGCAATGGGAAGACTTCACACGATTCTGCTAGGGGATATTATTTGGAAGTACAGTGTAGTAAAGTTTTTCCGTGAAGCTATGGAGTGTGTCGATAAAGTTTTAATTTTACAAACACCCTTTCGTTGAACATAATTATAATGCAATACAATAAAAATATTTTTTGTTGAACTTTATGATAGTAAAAAAAAAACAAAAAGCAGACAATAGGCATTCTTATCGCTGGAAATCCAGACAACCATTTACGATAAAGATAATAAATTTAACTGTTTAGTAGGTGACGGAAACAGAAATAGACAGGATCAACGTGACTTGTATAAATTAATAATATTAACTAAGATAATATTATTACCATACTAGCTTCTGCCCGCGACTTCGTCCGCGTAGAATTAGCAATTGACATGTTTCTCGCTATCCCGCGGGAACTATACAATTTTCCGGAATAAAAAGCAGCCTATGTTTTAATCTAAGGTACCAGCTATCTTCGTTCCAAGTTTTATCCAAATCCGTCCAGTCGTTTTAGCGTGAAGAAGGAACAAACATACACACTCAATCACATCGTCACATCGTCACATCATCACATCGCCACTCACAAACTTTCGCATTGATAATATTAGTAGGAGTAGGATTGTTAAGTTTTACAAAGATGGTAGCAAGTTTAAATGCTGCTTCAGTACAATACCGTAAATCGGGGCGACTTTGATTTACAGGGCGACTTAAAAAATTTGTTGCAATGACGAAATCATTCATTTTTATATTCGTTTACTGCTTCCAATCGATGTCTTCATCGATCGCCGCCCTTGCGTCTACAAGCCAAACATTCACCGCATGTGAACAATATCGATTTTATAGTAATTTTAAAACTATCAAAGTGGCCCCAATATTATCAGTCACCCCGGTTTACTACATAAAGTGGCGGACAAAGAAAGAATACACCAATACTTTATTTCTCTGATAGCTACTGAGTGGACTGTATTAATGAAAAGGCTAAAATATTAGTGGAAACACGGGTTTAATGAGGAGTTTACAATAATACAACAAGACAAGATCAGCTCTACTTCACAACTGACATTGAGACGTAATAAAAACATACACAAGAACTGTTGACAAGTAGGTTATAAAAAGGCCGCGCTACAGCCAGTCGCCAACATTTCTTTACCCTGTATGGATTGTATCTTCTTCTTACCCAAAATACTTGTATGACTGTTTGAATGATTCTGCAGTCTGTTTATGAGGGTTGGGAGAGGAGAACTTTTAGTATGTATTTGTTAGAAATGAGGGAGATTGCTAAGTTAAAAAAGCATTTTTCATGACGAGCTTTTTTCTAGCTGTAAATTTCGTTGCCTCTACAGTTGCAGTATAATATATTTTCATTCAATTTAAATATGAATACCAAATCTCGAGTCATTCCCAAGTCCCAACACTGAAATTAGATGAAATTTGACTTGCTAGATTTGACCCACTTACATGCTACAATAAAAAGTAGAAATTAAATACGGCCACCTTCTATACGTTTAAGGTTTATACTTTGACGTTAAATATTTAATTTAGTTCATCTTTCATCTGTTTTCTAAATTTTATTAACGGACTCTCGCTACTTACAAACAAAAATTAACAAGACACGTTTCATAAAAGCTTTTAAATTAACAATCTTCCTTTTCTTCTGTTTTCCTTTTTCTTTATCTTTTGTTTTCCTTTTTTTATCTCTGCACAGGTTATGTAATATAATATTATTATTTTAAGTGGTAGGTACTGATGGTGACGATCTCAAATAATTTTGACGAACACATTTCCATAAACGTGATCGTGCCTCGTTAGCCGATTTTTCGGGCTTGAGTCATGATTATATGATATTAAATTAACTTTTATGCATCTCATAAATATTTTAGTATATGAGATTTGCGGTTAGGTACATTTAGTGTTGAAAATATTTACGCAGATACTTGAATCATGCGTGATCGAAATGTGTAAAAAACAAAGGAGTTACAAATGCAATATTAAACTGTGTGATTTGAAGTTTGAATTAATGTGGATTAATGAGTAGTAAGTAACTTCAAGACAAAGTTGTTTCATTTATGCCTTATCGCTTCTCGTAAATTTAACTTATCTACGCACTTATAGTAGACGGCAAATAAATAAAACGTGGAGGGGATATGCGCAGTATGAAAATGATGTTGTTTTTCATACTGCGCATATCCCCTCCTCGTTTTACTTATTTGCCGCCTACTATACCCTACTTATCTCAACATTCAGAATTACATCCCTATAAAACAAAATGTAAATTAGATGTCAGCCAAGGCAGCTGCTCAACACATCCAACGACGCGAGATTCTATCGCAGAGTTCAAGAAGTCGCACTAGTCGTGTTTAGTGGCAGGTCGGTACAAGGTTTGCAATTAACACCTGCAGAGGTCGCTGTCGCTTCCTCTAACGAACGTCCCGCGGCGCCTGTGCGACCCACGCGCCGCCCACCATGCCCACGCGCAACCAATGTCACTCGCTAAAATCAGATAAATCAAAACACCCAAATGAATACGTACCATTGATTGTATAATTACGAACTCGTGATTTATATCCCGATATTCATTTCACAGCAGGTCTTGCAATAAAAAATCGGAGGGATGAGCCGGACGCCATGTTTGGGTGTGATCGATCGAACACGAGATTTCGAATGTTCGACGTTTTGATATCCGGCGAAATGATAAATTGAATTCACGACCCAGGTGCAAGGTTTACGCCTACTTGCTGAGAAATTTCACAATTGGTATCATGAGTCACATCACATTAATATCACCCCATAATATAGAGTGACACTTAAGGTTTGTTTCGTAAGTTTTGTTTACCTTTTCTTGCGACTATGAATAGTTAGGACTTAAAGGGGTAAAGTAATTCAAATAGAATAAACGTGTTAACAGCAAAACAAACAAGTTAGGTATGTACCTATCTGATACACTCGGATATTGAAACTAGCGATTAGTTAAAAGTTCGTCAACATAAAGCATAGCAGAAGATTATACAGCCTTTCAGAATGTTACCTACACTTTAGTGACATTTATACTCTATGCTTGCATTTAATTTAAATGGTTGTAATCGTAAATGCGCTAGACTCGCGTATCGGTTGCGCGGGCGCAAGTAGGATTTCCTTTTTAGACCACACTCGTCCATCATTAGGTCAGTGTGCGAGCAACAGGGCGAATATGCGGCAAAACAAATATTTATGTTTCATGCAAAGGGTCGCTTGATCACTGTCAGAAAAAGCGATTAAAAAAATTTGGAGCTAGCTTTAATGACAATTAGTTAATCTAGCTTGAATAAGATACAGTTTTAAATATAACTTAAAGGCGGTACGGTAAAGACTATCATGAAGTCGGATATTGTTATAACACATGATGCATCGGAACCTATCGCTACTCTTGTCCTCTTTAAAGCTCTCTGTCAGAGGGGAACCGTAACGCGCGACTTGCATTCCTTTTTCAAGTTTACTTCTAAGAAAATATGCATGGCTGTATCAAAAGCTGCAAAATAATATAATCTTCCTAGCAGTCCTCAATGAGGCAGGCAAAAATAAACAGTTCCTGTTCCATTACTAAAGTAGGTATATTTGTTATGAAAATATATCCGTAAAAAGTGGCCCACAAAATTAAATTACTTGTTTGCTCCAGCCTTTTTAAACGTCAAATATGAACCAAACCAGACCACGACCTAGAGAGGTGAACAAACGGCCGATATTCGAGTTCAACGTGGTTCAACCCAAATTTTTGACCCGATTCGTTGTAAAAACCCGCGCATCGAGGGCGAACGACCGCCAGACGTAATATAGATAGACAAACAAAACGACGCGGAATGCATGGAGCCAGTTTTTAGGGGATCCCGGGCAGCTAAAGCTGGTTTTGTGAAAACTGAACCGTCTATCGGAACCTTCGCACTTCAGGCACTATGCGATCGAAAGATAAGAGGTACTGTAGAATGTGGATGATTAAATTCTGAGAGGTTCTCTTGTTCCAGGAAGGACCTTTGTTAAAATAAATAGTAACTATGTTTTATGACAAAATTATTATGTAGATGTAGAGAACGGCTAGCAAGATTCCTCTAAGGATAAAATGTGAATGGGAGAAAGGAAATCACAAAATTTTGGGGTTGCGCCACAACTACGGCTGATTCTTGTAGATGAGTCCTTCCATAATCAAGACAAGGAATATTCGGTAGGCATAGGCAGTAACGAGATAAAGTGGAATGTAACATAGTAGAATAGATATTTTCGCTTTCCTGTAACTTCCCGTTCAAATATAATCTAGAACAATGTGAACGGGTCGGATGTCGGATTCCTCAGAGAGTAATTCATAATCCGTCCCGAATTCACTTCTCATTTGTATGTTCTGCACCAATGTGCTGTCACACCGTTACATCGTACTGAGTATGCAACCAAAGATACCTAATCCGATGGTCCATGTTTACTGCGTAATAAATTATAATAAAATTTGTTATTTATTTGTTATTACGCTTGGTTGTGCCCATTCGTGGGGAGTCGCGCTTGACCTGTTCGGAAGGTTCTCGAAGCCTCTTAACGGTACTGGGCGAGTTTGGGCTGCATTGTGATACGGAGGGGGAGAGGGGCTCATCAGCACAGTAACATCCATGACCCAGGGAAACAACATAGATCGCCTTAAATATTAGTTCCGTCCAATAAATAATAAGTAAATAAATAATAAGTAAATAAATAAGTAAGTAAGTAGTAAGTAAGTAAATAAATTGTATGAAAGTACTCCGAATCCGGTTGCCATGTGACAGGCCTAGCCTAGTGTGGAACCATAAGAAAGCTCTTTTTGTAAACATTTCTTCTTTTGAATAAACTATTTTTATTTTTATTTTTTTTTATTTTATTTTTTAATATTGTAACGGTAAACCCCACCGATTGCCTTAAGCATGGCCGCTTTTTATTTCTGTAGTTAGCATCTCTAAGGGCCACTTGTACGGGGGTGCGTCCCACGAGATATAACTACAAAATATCTAATTTCATAATAATAACGTTCACAAGATATAATGAACGTTAGCTATAACAGCAAAAAGTATAATTTTTTAACGTATAAGGCTTAAATTATATAACGTTATTTTTATATAACTTCAATTTGTATAAGATTTATATGGCCTAATTTCTTTTAACATAACAAACATTTAACCTAACTGAAACAGCTGCAAGACATTGTTTAATTTTCGGCGAGCGAGCGAAGCGAGCGAGCAAGACGGTACGGAACGGAAGCGACTCGGATAGGTTTGGTCCGCATTAGCCTTTGTGGTTAGTTATTTTTTTTATAACCACCTAGAAAACCCCCTAACCGCATAGCAAATTCAATAAACAACTGTGCATTATGCTTTTTGATGTTAGCTTTTATGAACATTATATGCTTTGATCGTTATTTCAATTGATATTATATATAAACAACGTTATACCTTACAAAATTAGATATTTTAAGATTATTATTTTTGTTCATTATATCCAGTAAACTTTATACTAAACGAGTTTATATAAAGTGAGCGTATATATTATGAACATTAGATAATAAGTTGTTATATCTCGTATTACTTACCCCTTGTACGGACCAGTAGGCTTATTGTCTAACTCGCTCGCAATCGCCGTCGTGTTCATTTTGACAGTTCTTGTATGAATGTGACAGTTAGCTGATTCCGATGCCAATTGTCAGCCCATACGTGAACTGTCAAAATGAACACGATAGCAATT
Source organism: Pandemis heparana (assembly GCA_963854515.1). Lineage (NCBI taxonomy): Eukaryota > Metazoa > Arthropoda > Insecta > Lepidoptera > Tortricidae > Pandemis > Pandemis heparana. The sequence goes on along the minus strand of OY978009.1, from coordinate 6,694,969 downwards.
GCGAGTGAGTTAGACAATAAGCCTACAGGATTAATGACTTAATCCCGTGTTAGATGCTAACCCGGGGCTAATTAGCGTCAAAACGTATGGAACTGTCAAACCTAACCCCGAGTTAGCGATTTCACTTTTTAACTCTGGACTGTGCAAGTGGGCCTTATCCCTCTTCATTTGTATTATCTTATTTAATTAAGTGGAAGGAAAAATACGCGCTGGGTGAAAGAGGAAATCATGGTTGCGTAACATTCGGGAGTGGACTGGTATTGCCTCGGGTGAACATCTATTCCATCTGGCTGGCTGGCATTGACAGAGAAGAATACAAGAAGCTAACGGCCAACCTTCAGGACTGAAGAGGCACATAAAGAAGAAGAAGAATCAAGTTACTCAGTTTGGTTCGCTGTAGGGTTAGGTAAGTATTAAATTGTCATGTTGTTTTCGGGATATTCGTGCGACACATTCTTCTTGGCAATAAATTGTTTCCAAGAGTACTGTTGCTGCTAGAATTAAATGTATAAAAAGAGATGTAAAAGAGCCCGTTGCGACCTATTTACACACGTCCGCATTTTGGCAATCTACGTTACTTTACCTCATAGATACTCCGAATTTGTTCTGAATATCTACCTACTGTCACTTAAAAAAGTTAGGTTAGGTTAGCTTTCGCCTATAATATTCGCTAAATCCCAGCGGAAAATCACTTAATAAGTGGATATAACTTCGGGAAATACTTAGATTCGAAGACGCTATCCTTTATAAGGCTTCAAAACGTTGTACAAAATAAAAAAGACCCTTCGCTTTAGCGATCAAAGCCCTTTACAATGGTGCACATTAAATATCTAAGGAAGATCGTAATGTCCAGACACTTTTAAGGCTTTGCCGGTTGTCGGTGCCTCTAGTTTGTTTATGGTTAGGCAAAGAGGCCGCCAGCCACGACCACAGTGTCTGTAATTTATGCGCGGGCGCAGGACAGTCCGGACCTTGGCGATTCTCGATACAGCCGGGAATAGTGCGATGTAGATTAACCAGTAATTAGCGCTTAAATGTACACTTTGCTGGAGCACACTGCCGGTGTAGAACTGAAGCGTAATGAGTGTCTTAGTACGCTTTTTAAGATTTAAGATTGTGTTTGGAAAACCGGTTAAGTGCGAGTCTGACTCGTGCACCAAGGGTTCCGTGCAAATTTGGAATGTGAATATAAGATCTCTTAAGCAAAATGTATAGGCAGTGTGAGGTCAGTTTATATTGGTTACTTACATAGACAGACAGACATAAAAATATTGTGTTTTTAGTATTGGTTCTTATAACGGCCACAGAACTATATCATCTGTGAAAATTTTAACTGTTTAGCCATCACGGTTTCTGATATACAGACAAATGGACAAGGAGTCCTCGTGGAGTCTTACAGCCTTATTCATAAAAAGTTAGAGGCTCGCTATAAGCTCGCTATAGGACCGATGCAAAAAAACATGATTCATAAACGTCAAATAGCGCTAATCAGTTCTTCAAGGGTCTGTTAAGTCTTCCGAAAGTTAGTGGACCGTAGACGCTCCTTTATCTCTCTGCTAACTCACAAAATGGCCGCCACAAATATGAACAGCTGATTTTGGCAAGAGCAAAACCATACGCAAGACAGTTTTTTTTTGTTTTTAAGTTTGTATCCCCTTCGAGAAAGGTAAAGGAAACTAGATCCACACTGCCTCGTCTGTCGTGTTAATTCGCTGGTTTCCCGCTAATTCGCTGCCACTGCTGTCAATTTTTTTTTAATTCACTAAAAAGCGATTTATGGTCTATGTTTTTTTTTTTTTTTTTTATGTGAATAGGAAGGCAAACGAGCAAGTGGGTCACCTGATGGTAAGCGATCACCACTGCCCATAGACACCCGCAACCCCGGAGGGATTGCAAATGCGTTGCCAACCTAGAGGACTTAGATGAAATGCCTCTTGTGCCCGTAATTTCCCCGGCTGTCTTACTCTCCACACCGGAACACAGCAGTGCAAGCACTGCTGCTTAGCGGCAGGATTAGCGAGTAAGATGGTGGTAGCGATCCGGACGGACCTTGCACAAGGCCCTACCACCCGCAGATTTGTCAAGGTGACAACATAACGCGTCTAATCCATTCATCAACAGCTCATTAGTTAACAGACTGCTAGCAAGCGTTTATGAATCATACTTTTTAACAACTGTCAAATAAGCGTAATCAGTCTGTTAACTAATGGATTGATCAAACCTCAATTAACGATTTTTTATGAATAAGGCTGTTAGTAAGGCTGTTAGTAATGAGGTCCCGTTTTTACCCTTTGAGTATGGAAACCCTAAAAATACGCGGTTACATCTAAAAGCTGTTAGTATATTATTCAAATAAACTATTAATTTCATCGTTGTTATTGCCATAAAGATGAGACCAAACTACCAGTATTTTAGTTATTTATAATAGTCATTGCATTTCATGTATTTAATTTACATTTAGACCCCTAATGCTGCACTCGCAGTGTCAGTAGGCTGTCGGATTACTGCCGTGGTAAGATCGAGGCCACTAAAATACTTGAGAAAACCACTCCTTTTGAGTGCTGTTTACCTACAGCTCTGCGTACAGAGCGCCTGGCAGTGACAGGAGCATAAGAAAGAAGTATACTCGAGGACTAATTGTTGAGTATACATGGAACATTGTCATAGTGATGTAAGTGTCAACAAACAATGACAATAATACTTTTAAGTTGATATTTTTGCGACAACGTTCTATCGTGGCTCAACAATTGAAGTCTGCGCTTGAGCTTGTCTTCACACAGCGAAAGAGAGCTGAATGTAATCGGACTAACAATCGTGTTATAAGGTACTTCAAATTAAATTGATTTACATCGAGATCTACAAAAAATAACAAACTATTAATAACAATCAGAAATAAAAATTATAATATATGCCAAATCTATTTGGAGAATGTTGGAGGCTGAATAAAGAAAATATATGATATTTTGATCCGCAAAAGCCTTAGATATTTTCTAACCTTAAACAAAAACATCTGCTGAAAAATTCAAATACGGCTAATGAATAATTCAGATATTTCATTTCAATTTTATACACCAATTTTCCTTGAAATATTTAAGTGCGAAGTAAAATAGGTTGAAAAGTGCCTATTTTTAAATTTATCCCGTATAATTTGAGCGCGTTGATATGTCGGTCGGGGAATAGCTGTGTAAATTGAAAAGTCAAGGCAAGTCAACCTTACAATAAAATTATTATAATTATTCTGTTTTAAAATAATTGCTTTGTTAATTTTTAAAATTGTTTTTGCTTTTCCAGAATTAAAAAGTTGTTATTCAGTATTTCAGTCTGAATTACCTTTTATTTACAACGCAAATAAGGCTTCGAAGGCAATAACTAAGACTTTTATCAACGAAATATTGACAGTGATTATGTACCTATTAAAAAAAAAGCGAGTCGTAATGCAATTAATGCAATTGACATAGAATCATTTGAACCTGTTATGAAACTTAAAATTTACAATGAATAAATCAACCATTTCTGAAAATGACAACAATTTGCGGGTGGTAGAACCTTGTGCAAGGTCCGTCCGGATCGCTACCACCATCTTACTCGCTAATCCTGCCGCTAAGCAGAAGTGCTTGCTTGCACTGCTGTGTTCTGGTGTGGAGAGTAAGACATCCGGGGAAATTACGAGCAAAAGAGGCATTTCATCTTAGCCCTCTAGGTTGGCAACGCATCTGCGATCCCTCCGGGGTTGCGGGTGTCTATGGGCAGTGGTGATCACTTACCATCAGGTGACCCACTTGCTCGTTTGCCTCCCTATTCATATAAAAAAAATATTTATCTTTTCTTTTTCATTTCTTTATTGACAGTATTGACACCACAAAACAATACAGTTACACAAACACACACACTTGCAACGTTGGGAACTTGATGTACGCTCTTTTATCGATATTTTCAGTTACACCCAAAAGTCTACCAATGTGTTATGTGCTTTATATAATTCTAACTTTATAGCTGTGTAGGTAGGTACCTAATCGCTACTGTGGAAAATTCCCAACCTCGATATTCGAACAACAAAACAACCTCCAAAAGTTCCGAAGTTATTGATATCGCCAATTACAATAAGCATTTTACGTAAGCTAAAATTAGTTATAACTTCAATAGGTAAGTTATAAAATCAATTTAGTCAGCGATTGAAACCTAGAAAATGCTATTGAAAATTATGTATGTATGTATGTATACCTAACTCTTTATTGTACATAAAACTCATTAATTTTAGAGGGACAATTGCGGTTAATTTTCCACGCTATAAGCTGAAGAAGAAAAACTCTTTTTGAAAAGTTTAAGTGCACAGAAACCCTTCAATTATTTACGAGAAAGCATGTAGCATCCATGTTTCTTTATTTAGAACTAGCTGTTGCCAGCGACTTCGTCTGCAAAGAATTCGTTTATCGCTATCCCGCGGGAACCACGCAATTTTCCGGGATAAAAAGTAGCCTATGTGCTATTCCACACTTTTCTCTACCTATGCGCCGAATTTCATCCAGATCCGTTGGGCCGTTCTGGCGTGATTGAGTAACAAACAAACAAACATCCATCCATCCATCCATCCATCTATCCATCCATCCATACTTTCGCATTTATAATATTAGTTAGATTTATTACGAATCGCAGGTACGTAATTAAAAGAGTAGATAATTTAATAATTTATTTATTTATAATAATTAACACTAACAGAGAAGCCACGTATGCTAATGAAATGACAACGATATTGATGCAATTAGTTAATACTTTATTTTTATTTATACTTTCTTGAAGTGTGTTTTGTGTGAGAAGCTTGAATCTGTGGTACACAATGACATTTGTCACTGACGTTGATAGCACCGCACTCTCGGAAGCTAAAACAAGCAACGGCTAAATGTCGCCGTCTGTAGATTGTTGGTGGTACTAAACCATACATGGGGGATTTCATTAAATTTACCATTAATTTTTCATATAACATTCAGTACCTACCTAGTGTTGTTGATTCGGAGTAGAAGTAACCCAATAATTCCAAAATCTGAATTAAAAAAATATATATGTTCATTTTTATTGAAATTACCCATGTATGGTTTAGTAACACGAACAATCTGCAGACGGCGCCACTTAGCCGTTGCTTCTTTTAGCTACAAATGCCATCGTTTACCACAGATTCAAGCAGCATTTTTTTTTTAATTTTGATATGTCATTGGCGTACTTGCTTATCTGCCGTATAGAGGCCGCCGAATGACTGAGTAAAATATTTTTATAAAATATATGGCTCGACGGAAAAATCTGAAACTTTTTTCCGTAGCTAAGGATGGTTATTCCTATCAATATATCACCAAGCACTTTTAAAATAATCATCCATTCCCAATTGCTGTCCGAGACTTCGTCCGCGCAGATTTAAAATTTGTATCCCAGGCGGCTTGACTCTATTCCTGACACTTCCAATAATTATCGCTATTTCAACCAATTTACACGAACCTAAACAAATTATATACTTAAACTTTCTTCGTGAATCACTCAATCAATTATTATTTGTTTTATTCAGTAGTTTATTTTATTAATAGTTTGTTGTATTTAGAGATGTACGCTCTACTGGCTTTCACTATCTGGAATTTTGACCCACTCTTTGTCGGTCTCTCGTTTAATGTTCCTCTCATCTACTCAAAAGTTAACTGGTTGAGATCCCTTATAAGGATAAGTTCGCCTTTGTGTTTGTGATTTGTGTCTGTTTATATTTACTTACTTACTTAGTATGGTAGACTTTGTTTTATAATAGTAGTGAAGAAGCAAACATGTACGCGAAACGAATCCCATGAAAGACTTAAAAGGCTAACTTTGATGGTTTCGCTGACCCGCTTCGAATAGTTTGTTTACGCGAAATTAGGGCGCAAATATTTCATTTCTGTCTGGGTTGCGGATCTATTGTCACTTGTTTAATTTACTTAAGAATTGCAAGTTATTCAGACCGAACCAATATTTAATCACGCACAGGCCATATTGAAAGTGCAAGCGCTCTAAGAAATTCATTCCTACTGCTTGCGACTGGGCCACTAGTCGATCAATAACAAAAGAAAACAAACGCCAAACCAGTATTTCAAAAACGGACTATATCACGCTGAAAATTGAGAATATTCTCCCTTGCCTGGAGTTGTGTTATGCCGTTTCGGATGCCGCGAATAACTACTATTTATAGAAAGACGTGTAAAACCTGTAGAGCAGGATAGTGAGCATAATTAGAGAAGCGAACTTGGTTTACCAGTCCCTAAAGTTAACTTTAACGCTGATTTTGTTGGTTGACTGCGTAAGATTTACTTACTTTTTAAAGGCATTTCTTATATTTCGGCAAAGTATTTTGTGAACCATTGTCATCAACACGTTGAATGGAATAATGAGACAGTACGTAATAATGTTTGCAGATAATCCTTGTGTTGCGGGTGTGTGATAAGGATGCTGTAAACCCAGCCAGTGTAAAGCCTACATACATTGATTTCTAATATTTGCCAGTATCACTACATAGTATAAAACAAAGTCGCTTTCTCTGTCCCTATGTCCCTATGTCCCTATGTATGCTTAAATCTTTAAAACTACGCAACGGATTTTGATGCGGTTTTTTTTAATTGATAGATTGAATCAAGTTGAAGGTGTATATGTATAATACATGCATAATATACCCTGCGAAGCCGGGGCGCGTCGCTAGTTACCAATAAAAAGCAAGAAATACTTGACACAAATAATATAGTTTTGACTTGATTCATTCAATCTAGATCGATAGCAATATTTTAAGTAGATTAAGGGCCTGTCTCACCAATCCTTAACTGTTAGTTATCTATGATTCCGTTCCGTCTCTATTTATTACTACAAAACAGACAGAGACGTCATCATAGATAACTGTCAGTTAAGGAGTGGTGAAAGAGGCCCTCAGACTACTAAAATCGGATGCGACTGTCAAGGTTTATCCCGAATATATAACAGTTGAAAGTAAACAAAACCTGGTTAGAAATAGTCACAGGAATAGTGTCAGTAGGTAATCTAATTAAGCGACAAATAAAATATACAAACGCCAGACCGAGACAAAGCACTAGACATAAAATAATGTAAAGTTAAAAATGCGCCCGCTGTAAAATATCACCAGCCACATATCAGTGTCTTTAAAAAAACCACTTTAATTTTAACTCTTAATGAAAATAGGTCAGAAAACTGAAGGATAGAGAAGCTAGATTTTTTTCGGTGGAACGATTTGACATTAGCATAGTGCTGCGTTTGTATCAAGGCGAGCATGTGGGGTCATTGACCGATGAAGGGCCAGTCTCCTTTCGATACAGTAAACAAGTAGCTCTTATAATGCAGCAAAAACGCGGGCAAGTGCGAGTTGGGCCGAGCAGGCGGAGATTCACGAAGATTCCTTAAGCTGCTTTTTATCATATTTTCATCTCATAATTTGGAAGAATGTAGCTATGAGAAATAACAATAAGTAAGAACTAGCGTTGTCGCGTGTGATTTATTGCCTTTTCTACCGGTCGAAACTAAAAAGCATTGTTATGCAAGTGCTTGTAAGTTTAAAATCTGTGTATGTATAAGAAAATAGTATGGTAATGGTACAAAAACGAATCTAGCTAGTACAAACATCACATTAAAAAAAACATCACTTTGGTTTGCTTCTGGCAGTAATAAGCCTATAATAAGGCAAATTACTTAGAAGCTCGCCTCTTTATTTATTAAAGCTATATTAGTCTATTCGTGCGTCTTTTGTTAGAAATATGTACGTAGGCTAATATTTCATTCATAATTTATTGTCTATGATTATTTTTAATAACAAAGGAATGTCCTGTCAGTTACTCTCAAATGACGTGTCAGAGAAAAACATATTGTTTTTATCTAGGTTCCATTATTGTATTTGTGTTCGTATATATATTAACTAGCTGTTGCCAGCGACTTCGTCTGCAAAAAAATCGTTTATCGCTATCCCGCGGAAACTACGCAATTTTCCGGGATAAAAAGTAGCCTATGTGCTATTCCAGACTTTTCTCTATCTATGTGCCGAATTTCATCCAGATCCGTTGGGCCGTTCTGGCGTGATTGAGTAACAAACAAACATCCATCCATCCATCCATCTATCCATCTAACTAATATTATAAATGCGAAAGTATGGATGGATGGATGGATGGATGGATGGATGTTTGTTTGTTTGTTACTCAATCACTCCAGAACGGCCCAACGGATCTGGATGAAATTTGGCACATAGATAGAGAAAAGTCTGGAATAGCACATAAGCTACTTTTTATCCCGGAAAATTGCGTAGTTCCCGCGGGATAGCGATAAACGAATTCTTAGCAGACGAAGTCGCTGGCAGCAGCTAGTCCATCCATACTTTCGCATTTATAATATTACTAGCTTTTTCCCGCGACTTCGTCCGCGTAGACTCATTTATTGAACTATTGAACTAATATTATAAATGCGAAAGTATGGATGGATGGATGGATGGATGGATGGATGTTTGTTTGTTTGTTACTCAATCACTCCAGAACGGCCCAACGGATCTGGATGAAATTTGGCACATAGATAGAGAAAAGTCTGGAATAGCACATAAGCTACTTTTTATCCCGGAAAATTGCGTAGTTCCCGCGGGATAGCGATAAACGAATTCTTAGCAGACGAAGTCGCTGGCAGCAGCTAGTCCATCCATACTTTCGCATTTATAATATTACTAGCTTTTTCCCGCGACTTCGTCCGCGTAGACTCATTTATTGACAAATAGCTTTTGCGCGCGGCTTCGCTCGCGTGTACCAGGAGTATTTCAATCCCGTTTTTTTCCCGTTCCCGTAAGAATTTCGGGAAATGTTCTCTTAATGCTCCCTACACTCCCCAAGGAACCCACTTGCCAAATTTCAGCTTTCTACGACCAGTAAAACGAAAAATCCCGTTTTTCCCGTTCCCGTGGGAATTTTGGAAATTCCTCTCTTAATACTCCTCTACACTCTCCAAAAAACCCAAATGCCGAATTTCAGCGTTCTACAACCAGTAAAACCAAAAGTCCCGTTTTCCAATTTTGGAAAATTATCTCTTATTGCTTCTCTACACTCTTCAAGCAACTCATATGCCAAGTTTCAGCATTCTATGACCAGTAAAACGAAAAATCCCGTTTTCTCCCGTTCCCGTGAGAATTTTGGAAAGTCCTCTCTTAATGCTTCTTTAACCTCCCCAAGCAACCTATATGTTGAATTTCAGCTTTCTACAACCAGTAAAACGAAAAGTCCCGTTTTTCCCGTTCCCGTGAGAATTTCAGGAAATTGTCTCTTAGTGCTTCCTGACACTCATCAAGCAACCTACACGCCAAATTTCAGCTTTCTACGACTAGTAAAACAAAAAATCCCGTTATTTCCCTTTCCCGTGGGAATTTTGGAAAGTCCTATCTAGATGCTTCTCTACACTCCCCAAGCAATCTAAATACATGTCGAATTTCAGCTTTCGACAACCAGTAAAACGAAAAGTCCCGTTTTTCCCGTTCCCGTGGGAATTTCGAAAAATTGTCTCTTAATGCTTCCTTACACTCCCCAAGCAACCTACATGCCAAATTTCAACTTTCTACGACCTGCAGTATAACAAAAAATCCCGCTTTTTCCCGTTCATGTCCGTCAAAATTATGGGAAATCCTTTTGTAGTGCTCTCCTATACTTCCCAAGGAACCTGAAGGCCAAATTGCAGTTTTCTACGATCATTAAAACGAAAAGTCTATCCCGTAGAACTGAATATAAATCCCGTTTTTTCCTTACCCTGTTGGAATTTTCGAAAATCCTTAAAACTGTTTTTTACTATTATAATCACCTACTTCTATGCCAAATTTGAAGAGTCTAGTAATTATAGTTCATAGGATTTCGTTGAACTGAATATATAAATCCCGTTTTTTCCTTAACCCGTGAGAATTTCCAAAAATCCTGTAATTATTTTCTTAGTTTTGTAATCATCTACTTGTGTACGAAACTTGAAGTTCATATTTATTAAGTATAGTTACTGAGATAGGGTCACTCGGAATCGAATATAATAAATCCCGTTTTTTCCCGTTCCCGTGGAAATTTGTGTGTGTGTGTGTGTGTGTGTGTGTGTGTGTGTGTGTGTCAGGTAGGTATGTGTGTTGTTGTTTTCGTAATCAGCGACCCGATAAACCGTAAAAACAATACTACCCACTATAATATAATAATAATAATACCCACGTTGATTTTCAGATTTTGTCACCCCTATCCCCCTTTTAGGGGTTGAATTTTCAAAAAATCTGAAACAGGTGTTTACTCATTTATCGTTAGGAATACTCCTGTGAAGTTTCGAGTAAAATAGTCGAACTAATCTTGTTTCCCCATACAAACTTTGGACCCCCATTTAACCCCTTTAGGGGTCGAATTTTGAAAAATCCTTTCTTAGTGCACCCCTAGACCTTATAAGGAACCTACGTGCCAAATTTGGAATCTCTAGAACCAGCGGTTTGGGCTGTGCGCTGATATGTCAGTCAGTCAGTCAGTCAGTCAGTCAGTCAGTCAGTCAGTCAGTCAGTCAGTCAGTTTCTTCTTTTATATATTTAGATAAGTTAGATTAAAGTTTTGTGTACTCTGTTACCGGTTTATCTCTGCTTAGGTATTTTGACCTAGTTATATATCATTTTTATCTGTCACTTTGACATTTGCTTTTGTTAGACTTAAGGGCCGGTTTCAGCACTCTCTGTTAAGTTCCTGATATCTTAAGTGTCAGTTATCTATGATTCCCTCTCTATTACTACGACACAGACAGAGGCAACATCATAGATAACAGATAACCGACATATTAATGTAAATAAATGGATAACTCACGTTTAATTTCGTCGGGAAAGGTCTGACAGTTTCAGATTAATATGTCTGAGCCTCACGGTAGTTTTATATTAAAAATAAATAACCGACACTAAAAATATCAGGGTCTTAACTGAGAGTGGTTAAACAAGCCCTTAACATAACATTTCTGCAATTGGTACTCAGTTACTTTTTAAGAAGAAGAGGTTAGATAAAAAATATCTTGCGAGAAAGCCAGTCGAGTGGCCAAGTGAATATACACTCACGAGCAAAACTCACGGGTCACTTTTCATACAAAGTTCTATTAAAAGCGACCCTTTATTATTGCTCTTGAGTATAGTCAGTAACATAATTTACAGGCGGTCAATAAGCGATTTATCATCCTTAGCCTCGAGGCTATGTAGATGCACGCTTGTTGTTGAGCATTAATTATATACCACTTTTGTATATGACTACAGTTGAGGCCAACTCGCATATATTTTTACTTTTTGCAATGGGAGACGCTGAAAAATTTACATTTTGTACTTCAGTGTATTGCGATATACGGATTACTACAGCGGTGTCGGTTGTAGCTTAAACGCCTGTTTTATTGTAACCAACAGACGTATAAAAAGATTTGAAACGAAAAGACCTACATATTTAGCCTTGCAGAGATATTCAAACTAACTGGTGTCTAGTGGTAAATATTTACCTGTTTATTTACTGACTGACGGACTTTCAAAACCCGGGCGCTTCTGAGTTTTACAAATTTTTGAGTGTCAAAATAGAAATAGTTAAAAATGGTGAAAGAGGGGTTCTCAATCTGCTCTAGCCCTGTCCTACATAGAAACTACTAGCCTTTTCATTCTAAGAGGCCTAGCAGTTGCACGTATGATGTCATATATATCAGAGATGGAGTTAAAAAAAAAACCGAACACGAACCGAGTACGGAAATAAACCGAAAAAACAAACGGTTTTTTGTGAAAACGGCTCCTCTGTCTAATGCGCTGTGCCACGCCACAGCTGCAATACCTCACAGCGAGTCCACCGGAATAATTGTGATCTACGAGGTCAGCCCGCATCCCGTCAAGGCTACGCGCCAATTCAGAAATAATAGAAATTAGTTCGATTCTACGCCATGGTGAGCAGCACGCGATCGATTATTAGGTACTGGAAATAAGAGGTTACATGCCTAGGCTGGTAAATGGACTCAAAATATATAGCAGTTAAAAGAAAACAAATGCTCGTTAGAATAGTCACAGGAATAATGTCAGTAAGTAATTCAATTAAGCGACAAATTAAATATTCAAACGCCAGACCAAGACAAAGCACTAGACATAAAATATGTAAAGTTTAAAATGCGCCTGCTGTAAAATATCACCAGCCACATATCAGTGTCTTTTCTCAAAGCACTTTCCACTGTGGTTTAAAAAGTTTAACTATTACACAAAAATGGCCCAATTTTTTTGAAGTTGTACTGTTGTAATGTTTATTATGTATTTTTATTTATTTTTTAGGGTTCCGTACCTTAAAAGGAAAAAACGGAACCCTTATAGGATTACTTTGTTGTCCATCCGTCCGTCCGTCTGTCAAGACCCTTTTTCTCAAGATCGCGTGGAGGTATCAAGCTGAAATTTATATCAAATACTAAGGTCTACTGCCCCTTGGAGCTGTGAAAAAATCTAACTTCAAAGCCAATGCAATCAAAAGATACAGCCGTTTATGCCGCAAATTTCCGCAACTCTCAAGGGAATCAAAACCTACATGGTACTTCCAGTGAACGCAGAATCTTGAAATTTGGTATGAAGGTAGGTCTTATAGCACAGATTAAGGAATAATTGCGAAAACCGTAAATGTGTATGTATGTCTGTATATATCAGTGACCAATATAAAGTGACCCCACACTGTGTATTTTTTGCTTTGGAGCAGGGCTCTGCTTACACTGGTTATTAGATATTTATAGAAAATGATACGGAACCCTCGGTGCGCGAGTCCGACTCGCACTTGGCTGGTTTTTTCAATTCTGTGACTTCATTCATACAAGTTTGTTTGAGGTAACGGAACGAAACGAAAATTTAGGTCACAAGATGTATGGAAAATTAGACGCTTTTTTCTCCTAACAGGAAGGATTGTGCTCGTGATTCTGATTGGAAAACGGAAAACAAAATCCCGTAAAATAGTTAAATACGCTCAACTTGAAAAAAATGGCCCCAAATATATTATGAACTGACAGAGAATGATCGGGCCAGTTTTATATCTAGAACTAAACAAAACAAGAGCTATAGACAATGAGTAGCCAGCCAACGAGTCCCAACAGTATCAGGCATTTCTCACTGTACGTGCGTCTGTCCACGACTGTCTGCCCAGAATTTGCTTATCCCGCGTGATTAGCATTTTCAGGATAAAAAGTATCCTATGTCTTTTGCCGGAACTGAAACTATCTCTATTTCAAATAACAACGGAATCGGAAAAAGGAGTGTTTAGGCGTGAAAGCGTAACAGACAGACACACAGATATACAGAGTTAATTTCGCATTTATAATATTAGTAGGGATTCTAATATAGTTTCGCATAATAATGCGAGACTTTCTTCATCACGTCCGGGGTAATGCTACTACATACCTACAAAGTTTCGTCCTTTTGTAGTGAGTCTTGTTCTATCGACAAACAGCGCCATTGCAAAGAAAAGTACCCGTTCCTATTTTATTCTTGTTCTATTTCCAAAAATAACGTAGCAACACAGCTTCTGCCGATGAGGTCATACTGCACTATCATTTGTTCCTGCAGCCGTGACCGTAGGGTGCGCGGGCGCAATTGGCGCCGCAGACGGCGCGTCGGATGTTGCAATTGTGCTACACCCAAACACAGATGCACTATATTTTCATACAAACGTATATCAGAATGGGACTTCCATTCCGGCCTGGGAGCAAAGAAAAAAAAACATAAAAGCTCTTTTCCCGTGCAGTTGGTAGAACCAACGGAATGGGCAAAATCTTAGGAATCATTGTTATAGGCGATGCGGTTATCAACCTATCATTATTTTGATTCCCCTTTCCACCAATACATTTTAAAATTGGACACCTTCTAACATTTGAGTGTTTGTGTTTGAGTACTTATACATTTCGTTAAACATAACCAGCAGATTGACTACCGAATGCTTTTCGCTTAAATATAATCTCTTTGTCTCTAAGACATGTATAGTTCGTGAGCTCTTAGAATGCCATTCGGTTTTCTCTAGCTGTCTCACTCATTCTTATGGGTTTGGTATTAGAATCAGCCCAGTGAGAAACAGCAAGACAAATCCGAATGACATTCTAAGAGCCCATGGGTTGTAATGAATTATGATTGGCATTCGGGTAAACTCGGGAACCACGAGTATTTCAATTGAGTGGGACTTGTCTTCGTGAATAGTCGTTTCCGAGTTCATCCGACGGCAAATCATAATTTACTACATGCTTTTATTGGAGTGGCCAACAAAACAGAAGCACTATTACGATTGCGTGACTGATCGCTGTAATTTCGGGGTAATTAAGTAAAACGTTTGTACCGATTCAACGCAAGGTCGGTCATCAACCCCCGCCCCATGGACCGTCATTAGTAGTAGCCCGTGAATTATGAACGAATGCTACTTTTGTGTTATTGATGGCACTAACCCGCGACATTGAAGAATTAACGTGTGTAACCCCTTTATCGGTCATCTACTACGTGCATTAACTAGTAAAATCGAACTGTCTGGAGGACTATTAGTACGCATAAGCACTCAGCAAACCCAGCTACAATGTAACGTGTAACGGCGAACATTTGACATATTTGAAAAAGGAATAAAGAACACGATTTAGAATACTGGCAGGTACCGAATGGTGGTAATGGAACCGAATGAAAATAAAAAGTTTAAGTTTCCGATTTTAAAACTTTTTGAATATATCACTGGCTGGTTAGTTCAGTTTTTTTTTCATAAGGTGAGGTTTAATTCGTTGTGCCAAAGAATGCCAGTTGTTATCGTAAACAAAGTAATCAATTCGAAACAGGCTGTGGCTGGAAAATGGAGCTATAAATCCGCAGCTGCCACAAACCGACCTTAGGCACATATTTAGATTCTATGGGGGTAATAAAATTAGTGGCACATTGTATCGTCGATGAATAGACGACGAGAATGAGCGATGTTTTTCTGGCCCAGAGTTTTTCTAGCGAATATTCGATTTGGGTCAATCAAGGTATAATCATAAGTCATTGATTTGTAAGGCTGGTCAACTAATTTTTGCAAATTAGACGTCGTCAAAATCGTTTGACAACATCCAGGAACACCAACGGTCGACACTTTATGGCAAAATAATGTTTTACACCTATGTCGATGCATGTAATTTGCATTCTGATATAGGCCGTTCTTCAATCGCTGCAGTCAGTGAGGCGTTCCCAAGAATAAGATGACAGTGACGAAGTAGCCACATAAACATTTACTATCGCCTGTCCACTACGAATTACAACTCAGCCCGAGATTGTGCCGAACCAATATGACGGTATTACATAACATTTAATCTGTCCGGTCCACACTACCTTCACTACGCCGTTCGCCCGGTTTTTGTTTTGTCGCTATGGACACAAAATCGCCGTCTCGTTATCTTAAAATCGGTCCGAAATAATCTCCTAGGTGACGGCTAGGTCAGGCATTCGTGGATAAACGGCCTCAATCTAGCGTGGGTTTTACAATAAAAAGTAATGTCCTATAATTGGAATTCTCATCGATCATTAAAATTACAAATCAGAAGAAACAAAACAGGCTCGACACACTGTCAATCATTTTTCAGATTAATACTCCACAACCTCAAGGAATGCCTAAGCGCTTATTATTTCACTCTGCCCACCACCCACATGGTTTAGTGCGTGAAACACGTAAATGATTAACATATCTAGGTGCAATGACATAAGGCGAATTAAATATAATATTGGCATCGCGTGCGCACGGCAATGACACGAAATCATTGAGCTAAAGTTTCCTATTGATGACGAATCTTGAGGGTTCTGCAGCCGAGACACATCTTTATTGCGAGTTTTTTTTTTCAGTGTAGAGGAAAAATGTCAACGCAACACAATAAGGTTGTAACGTTTGATTTAATCCGTGATATGAATAGTTTGAGGTACCTACACCATCTGTGATTAATTATATATTTTTTCCACGCACATCTGTACAACGGAAACTGTAGGCTTAATGTCTAACTCGCTCGCAATAGCCATCGTGTTCATTTTGACAGTTCATGTATGGGCTGACAATTGGCCACGGAATCAGCTAGCTGTCACACGATGGCAATTGCGAGCGAGTTAGACAATAAGCCTACTGAGCCGGCTTTTCAGAAACCAATAACACACCAGAATTCTACTACCAATTTGTTCTCCCAGTGAACTGTATATTAACGACACTCGGCCCCAACTATACTACGACAAGGAGCTTGAAATTTTACACGGGACCTTTATTATCTTGGCCTGCCAAAACTCGGGGCGGGTTTCGTGAAATTCCCACAGGATAGACTTCTGCAATGCGAGCCAGTCATCTTATATTTAAGTAACATTTTAAATTAATTTGTTGAGGAACCCTAAAAGTTTGAGCAAAAATCTGCCCGCGAAAGGGTAAGGTATGATTAATGGCACATCAATATTCAACGCGGCTACTTCAGATTAACTGCCCACCTCCGTCAGACGTGTCTTTCCAATTGAGTGAAACCTCTGTCGATGCCGTATCTGTGAGCGAGTTGTTTTTGATTATGGTTTAAGGATGCGTACACACTATGATAAAACTAGCACAGGGTAGAGGTAGAGTTGGATTAAATAGTTTATTGTCATAAAAGGAAAATCAATTAAGAGAAATAATGTGTACTAATACGAGTACTTAAATGTGAAGTACCTAGCAGTTTCGATTCGCTTTAACTTGTTCAGAGCTAGAGGAAGGGAAGCTTGCAGAAATCTAGTTTCTGTCTTATGATTTGTTCCATTTCCATTTGTGTTATAGTGTACACACGGCAAAATAATTCGGTAAGCATAGGCACGCACACAAACGTCGTCTATGTATTGAGTACCGACATGAACATTACGTAGAATCCACATGTGAATGTGTGAGTGAGTTCGATCGTATATCTACCCTCTCAGTACAGTTTTTTTTAGTAATAAGATAAATAAGTAATGTCGCTGTAAATTACCTATTTATTATATAAACAACAACAATAACTATAAAATAACAATGAATTAAGTTGCAATTATTTTAGTTAGGTAGTTTATAATAAACTAAGTTAAAAATAATTACAAATTAAACTAAAAAATCCCCTTGGTATCGTGCCTGGCTCAAAGGTTTAAAAATTCAATATCTCCGGTTTAAGTTAATTCTACAGAAATAATGTAAAAGTATTGTTTTATTTTTGCATTTTCCTAAAAACATTTTACATTATTATCTTACATTGGATATTGTCATCGCAAGTGTAAGGCAAGAGAAGGCACCCTGGATCGAGTCTTACTTTGACCTTGAATCTTTAAATTTATGCAATCTGACGCATTGAACTATTATTACCAGCGTAGTAGCTACCATCTCACTGATTCAACTTGTAATATTTTTATTTCTCATCAAGTCTGGTCTGAGATTCAATTCCAACATTTCCAACCAATATTCCTTACAACCAGCATCGCCATTTAAATAACATCCAAAAATGTCATTTCTTCTAGGATTCGAACTCGGTTTACTAGAGAGCGAGTGCACAAATCAAGTATCCGACTTGCCTTTGTGACCGCTGAGCCACCAAGACATTTAATATAGTTGGTGAATTTATGAATTACTACGTCCAAACTGTGACTACTAGTAGTGTATAATTGGGGGACCTGGATCAAACGAGATCCAGGATCCCCCAATTATACGTTATAATGATTACTGATCATGAATCAATACATTAATACATGTCAATCGAATTATCTGTTGAGCATATAATTACAGTACAATCCGATAATCAAGTGCTAGTTCAATCAAAAACTACTTCAATTAAATTCTAGTTCTAATACACTCTGAGCCAGAACCGCCACAAACACCCTCGATCACAAATACTAGTCTTGCTTTATTTACGAACTTTGAATAGTGAAATAAAATGCACTGATATTTATAATTAAAATCGATCCCCCAATTATATGTTATAATGATTACTGATCATGAATCAATATATTTATACATGTCAATCGAATTATCTGTTGAGCATATAATTATAGTACAATCCGATAATCAAATACTACTTCAATCAAAAACTACTTCAATTAAATTTTAGTTCTAATAGGTACACTCTGATGTCTTTGGTTATGGAACAAACATATATATTAAGTCAACATTTTTTTATACAATCATATTTATCATTCAAATACTTACGATATTAATTCTTTATTAGCAATAGAGAAAATGCAAGCTAGTGCATTCGTGATAATGGCGAGTTGTTTGACGAATCATTGAGACGTAGTATAAACAACGGCTCAGGTGAGACCGAGTTTTTAAGCCGTCATCTTTCACTAGCGATGCTATAATATGAAACAGGGATTCAATTTTGTTATTTTTTTTATTTAATCAATAATTTTTTGTTTATATATTTATTGTAAGAAGAGAATACTTAATGGAAGGTTTCGATATGTTTCACGATAAATTGCTTAATATAATTCAATAAGCTGCTTTTGAAGCACGAAACGGGTAAGATATTAAATAGGTAATATGTTATAATTATTGTGTAACATCAGTGAGGCATATTTCATGAGACTAAATAACCGTTGTCCATTCTACTAGGTATTCAATTTGGACTGAAAGCTCCATCAGAAAAGTATCCAGCCTACCCTAGAGCAGAATCTGCTGCACACCACTATGCAACAGACCTACCTTGCTTACCAGTTACTATGCTGACTATGTTATATTACGTGTCTTACGCAGAAACTTATTTATTTCATTTGATTCTTGAATAGTAATTTAATTACGTAATTCTAAATTGAAGTCTAAATTTATTTATTCAGCGTTCAGACTCGTAATTATATAAGATTATTAACGTTATAGTTAACCATCTGAATTATTATAAATAAAACATATCATATTACATTAACTGCTTTATTTTTAATAAGTAGACAATATAGTAGTACATTATTATACTTAACTAGCACATTTTAGTTATTCTCAAATCCATATCATCCTGAATTTTACTTATGATATCTTTAGTTGCGCTATATACGTCATCAAATAATATACCCTTCACAACATATTGGGCGCAGATTTCTGCTTCACAAGTACATATTGAATGTTCAGATTTCGGTGGGTTCTTGGCGTCATAAATTTCAATTTTAATTATTTTTGTCGCATGTTTTACAGTTCTTTTTATGTATGAAGAATATGGTAGTTCGCTTCTGGTTCTCTCGCGAGAAGCAGCATCGTGAGTGGTAGATCTTTGTTCCGCTCCATGCGTAGCACGCTGATCCGCTGGTACAAAATTAAAGAAATCTTCTGTATCCTGTAAAGAAAAGACATTCAAAATTTTTGAACCAAATAATTGTCAGTAAAATCGATGTCTGATAACAATTAATCGTAATTTATCGATAACAAAATAATTCATGACTAAACGATATTAACATTAAAAATCGAGTATTACAATAAAGCTTGCATTGGATTATTACTATATAAATAAATATCAGAGACAATTGATGCCGATTAACCTAGGCCTAAAGTAAGCTAAGCTTACGTTACAGCTACTAGCTGACGGATAAACATACTTATATAGATAGATATTGTGATAACTTGAGTTTTTATATACAAAAGTTTGTATATACAAATCTATTCGCTGGTAGGTAATGCTAATATTTGTACTTAATTTGGATTTAGAACTTGATTTAAAATTGAAAGAAACAAAGTGTTTCTAGGACATTACCTGAACAGCTGTCTCCGAAGGCTTGAGTGATGTAGCTAGATGATAGTTCATGAGTTTGAATGTACGGATAAAAGCTTAAAATTATATTTTATTGGTAATAAGAAAGATAAAGTTGGATCAGAGCGCAAGAACCCATGCTTACTCACGCATTAACCTAGAAGTTTAAAATAAGTTGAAGTAGACCTGGCTACGACGTCGGAGCCTTGCAATATATACCTACTTAAATACTAAACACTTTACATATTTATTAAACACCCAAAGCTCAAGAACAAACTTTCATATTTTTCATACATAATATCTGTCTCAACGGGATCGAATCCTGGAACCTCAATCTTTGTAGCCTGATTCTCTAACCACTCAGCTGTCCGCTCATCGGCATGGATATCGATTATTATTAAATAATAACGAGTATAATAAAATAAACACTCACCGACATTACTGAACTGCTTACCAGTGTATTGCATGAATACTAATCGTTAAATGTTCCCGATTTTTTGTTATTTATATTATTTTTTAAGTATGAAAAAGAAACCACAAGGTTTAATATCGGTTAGTAAAAACGTTTGATCGTTAATATGAGTCCTAACCATATATGAAAGATGTCTATGCTAAATGAGTCTCAATGTTTTGCAATGTTTGCATTTGTATGCACATACACTGAATTTGGAGGTAAGTAAGTATGTCTGTTTGTTGGTCCCGTATATGAAAACTAATAAACGTTTTTATTTTATTTCGTACAATAGGTTACAAACTAAAACCAATCGTGAAGTAATATTAGTTAGTAAATCTGTATTGGCCAAGCAAAACAATAGTATTAAACTATGCAAAATCATCGTTCCCCTTTAAGACTAAGCGTTAACGCAGAAGTTTAAGATTACACCGCTTAAAAGGGTTACTGCTGATACATGGTAAGACCTATTTTAAAATCATGTAAATACTTTCCGTATAGGGAAGATATTCATGAGGATTAGAGCGTACTTAAGCGGTTGATTAGCGAATCTAGTGCATCATTTATCTCGTCTACAACCATCTCCTCATCTCCTAAGCTGAAGGATCATCATCAAAAAATGTAAGTGTCTATCTTATTAACCAAATGTACTTATTAAATTGTGTAAGCATCATTACGATCGAATAGTCGATTCGTTAGTACCCACCCTATGAAGCTAGGTTGTGGGTTCTGAGCTGATGAATGTTTATTTATTATTGATTTATTCGAATAGATAATCTAGAAGAGTTAATTACTTTGAAGCTTCAATTATGTTGTCTAATAATTTAAATGTTGCTGTTTTTTATACATTGGAGTAATTAATATTATCAATAAAATTATTCGTCATTCGAATAGTAGTGTAAATATTGTAATTTGATAGAGTTATGCTAACCGATTCTAGGTTTCAATATATAAATGATACTGTTTATTAAATAGAGTAATTTAAATTAATATCAACAATAAAATTATGGATCATTCGAATAGCGGTAAAGAATAATAGTTTAATGATGTTGTGTTATTATGCGTCATTCTTATAGTAGTGCAAAATTTTATAATTTCGTGGAGGCTTGCGCTAGTAAATTGTATGTAACAAGACGAATGACGATGCTTTTTAAATATACCTCTACCTTATTTAAATACTTACTATAAAACGATAAGTAGGGTCAAATATTATAGACCACTTAAATACCATAGTTAAAATGTTTTAATATTTATTTCAGGTCGAAGTATCGCTCTAACAACGCCGAAACACTATTTCCATCGGAAGACGAGTCAACAATGCAGACCGAATCGCGTGAGATAAGAAAGAGGAAGCATAGCAAAACGTAAGTATTCAATTTATCTTTTGATTCGAGTCGATACTAAAGATTATTCTGTATTATTGAATGATGTCGTTTAAATGTAATCAGTTCCAATCAATATTTTAATTCCTTTAAATGAATATCCGCTAGTGTAGTTAAGTCTCTGCAAAAATATTATTAGCTCGATTTAATTTAACAATCACTTTTTATTTTTTCAGATTGAAACATTCATCTAAAGCTGTAGTTTCTTCATCAAGCTCTGAAGATGAAGCTGCGAGACCGACTGAATCGAGTGAAAAAAAGAAAAACCAAGCAAAGTCACTACAATCATCTTCAAGTGCTTCAAAAAAGAAGGTCAAAATTAATCCCGTAGCTGTGAAACCACACCGCACAACTGCTACGGAGCTTTTTGGAAGCGATAGCGAGGATGAGAAGCGATCCTCGAGTATCATCCCCACGTCTAGTAAATTACGGTCTTATATCACGCGAAGACTAGCCAAGGGGTTTTCACGACAGGAGAATCATTCAAAAACAGGTTCGCACTTTATTGAACTAAAAGTTTACAAGTGCTCCGAGATTCAAAACATGTTACCTGTTAATAGATGGCGACAAGCCATAGTTAATATAAAAACTCAGACGGATGATAATACTACAGCTTGGCAGCACTTATCAGACTTTATTACATTGACTCGTAGGGAATATAGAACTTGTACTCCGATATTTATTAGCAACTACTATTAATGTTTTATTTTTATGTTTTCTTTTTATTCTTATTGTATTTAATGATCACGAAATTGGTATGTTATTCATGATTAGTGCATTATAGAGCGGGTTTACCAACATAGTGTTAATATTAATTTATACCTTTATTATTAACTATGTATAAAATATGTATGTATGTATGTAAACTCTTTATTGTGCAAAATAAAGAAGACAAAAATAAAAAATATTTTATTGTATCAAAAACAATGTAAAAAAAAAATACACAAAAAGAAAACAATTTGTCGAATAATCCATCCCGCGACATACCCAGCACAAAGGTGCCCCCTCACCCTCGCAGCATTACCACGCTGTACTATGTATTAGATAAATCTATGACTAAATACTATCAATAAAATCATATTTTTGTTTACAGCTCCGCCTACTTACCTCGACTCATTCAGCAATGTTTTTATGCGATGTGATCATTGTCAGATTGAGATGGCTATAAATAAATACAGATTTCATTTAAGAACAAATTTGCACAAATCAAATTGTTCATCGGAAACCGCTTGTAAACATATTGAAATAATTGGCACAACAGTTAGAAACAGAATTGCTACATATCGCTTAAACCTTCCTAGGAAATCAAATGCCTTACACTCTAGACTTTCCTATGCGGGATTCGAAGTGATATTTTATACCTTATTAAATCCGCATTATTGAAACATGATTGCGTTAAAATGAACAGCGAGCTGTTTGTTCATTTTACATTACCGAATTCATGTAACCACTAGCTTTAGTCTTTTAACACAAAATATAGTATCGTATTTAAAAGCACAAATTTGAATGAATTATAATTATATGACTATGATTGAGAACTTAAAAAAATATACTTATAGGTACTATAATAGGCAGATAGACTAGCTCCACTTCTGCCAAGCTTATCACACATAAATATAACAGTGGGACGGACTGAGGCACCGACTTCAACATATAAATAATTAGGTAGCACTTACCGAAAAATAATTTTAATTTGACATTTTTAAAGTAGCGAATTGAAGGCGGTTCTATTTTTTATTTTAAATTTTTTTTGTACAACATTTACTACGAATAAATATTTCATTTCATTTCATATCATATGATAGAAGATTTTGGTCGTGTAAATCTTGTAATAGAACTAAACGGATTAAATATACATGTATTAAAATAGTGTAAATTAATATTATATCTATTAACTGCTTGTTGCTCGTTATTATAGTCTACACTCCAGTCTGATATACTATAGTTCCTAATCCTAGCACAAATGTCAATGTTTAATTCACTAAATACACGAGCTTGCGGGTCAGGATCGCCTTTAAACACTTCATCTAGGAAATAGTTCCTCATTTCCAGAACCTCATGCGATACGGAATATTCCGGCTGCTGACTAGCAAGCTCTGTCAGATGCTCCTTCCATCGATTGTGTCCGTAGTCAGCGGTGATGTTGAACCGAGTAACGTATGCATTTCGCATACTCAACTCCACCCATGCCACAGTACTTTGCGAGATATCCTCATACCCTCGGCCTATGTAATGATAGGCCTCGCAGGTTAATTTCAGCAGGTGATGATGCTCCTCGCAATACCTATTCCGTAGTTGGGTGTAATTGAGGCACGGTCTGCCATAAGTGTTAGCCTCACACTTTCTTAAGTCTTTAAATTTCAAGCTATCTAACCGCTTGTTAATATAACACTTAATGGGAAATATAAACGACATCGTTACACTGTTTAATAGTCTGTCTTTGTTATACACTCCCGTGATCAGCGCTGGACGGTGCTGAATGATAAATATGGACAGGTTTATCATAGAGAGCATAATGCACACATAAACCTTATTTTCGTTTCCAATTGCTCTTGTCTGTAATATAACACATCCCCATTTAAGTTTTACACGTTCCTCGATCCATCGTCATCGAAAATTATATATGATGTCTAGAATTATGTAACTCCTGCTTTATAAGCGTAGTAATCTTCTCATTTAACATAACAGCCTACTGTGCAAGCGTTAGATCTGTTGAAAATAGGACTCTTATCTATTAAGAAATAGCATCAAAATCCGTTTCATAGTTTTAAAGATCTAATCATACATAGTTGATAGTTGCTAACGAATGCGGGTAATAACCTTTACGCATAGCTTTATTTAATACTAGCTGATGTCCGCGACTTCGTCTGCAAAGAATTCGTTTATCACTATCCCGCGGGAACTACGCAATTTTCCAGGATAAAAAGTAGCCTATGTGTTATTCCAGACCATAATTTATCTCTGTTCCAAATTTCATCCAGATCCGTTAAGCCGTACTGGCGTGAAAGAGTAACAAACATCCATACATCCATACATCCATACTTACAAACTTTCGCCTTTATAATAGTAGTAGGAAGTACATAGTTAATAATATTCATAATACACATACAGATTCTGTACTCTTTACATGCAGCAATGACGAAGCTTGCCAAATGCTGGCAAACGTCTCTATTAATCATCGATCGGGGTTTTAATTGTTACTATAGATTGATGCCATCTGTTAACCGGTAACACCTTCTCAATCTCACTGCTCTTATATATTTTTTAGGTCTATGTAATGTGATCCGGTTTTGAGGGATGGGTCTGTCGTGAATTCGAACTCGAACCCGATGATATAGGTTTTGAAGTAGGTAAATAGGATTGATGTAGGTTTTTATACAACCCGATTTCATGTTTGTATTATACGCCTTCAGCATAGAAATCATTCAGTATTTATTAGAAAACTTTTCATTTAAAACAATGTGATCAATAACAAGTGAGTACTTATAGAATATTATTCGGAATCTATCGAGCTAAGTTCTAAAGTTACACTATACATCATTTAAATTAAACATTTACGTTTTGATGCTTCTTGCGTGCTTGCTTTTTTTATTTTCGCGCGTCTCAAGAGGTATCACCGATTCGGGCTCAGACCCGGATTAATTGATTGATTGTTGGATTGATTGACTGATTCATGGATTCGAATATTGTTCCGAGTATGGTTCTACATGAAACTTATGTATAAAATAAAAAGTTTTAAAGAATACTTATATGATTTCATACTCAAGAACTGTACTGAACTCGGTAAGAGTATCGGAGGGGAGGAGGTAGTCAGAAACAGGAACCAAACCGTGGGTCACAGGAACTCTGAGTTATGCTTTAAATAATGTTCAAATCATGTGTGTATACAAAATACTATCTAATTTTCATTTGTGCATCGTATACATAAACGTTAATAGCATGCTGGAAAATAACTTCTAGCTTCATATACATATTGGTCAATATCCGCTACCATCTTTTCGTATTAGAATAAACTACATAAAACTAGTCTTCACTCGCGAGTTTGCTGGCTCACAAGAAGTATGGAAAAAATAACATTAATGTGTCGTACAGACAGACGAGTATTATCTTTGCAGCATAGTTGTAAACACAGTCGGCGTTATCTTACTGCCGACGCAGCATAATTATTTTTTCTTATAAGGAATGTTAGCTCTCTTTGAAATAAATTAGCGATTTTGAACTCTGACGACCAGCATTCCGATTAATATAAATTATAAAAAAATTCACTGAAATAATTCATAACTTATTTTCTAAGCGAGCGGTTCTCTATCACTGAAAATGTTGGTAAGTAAAGTGAAACAATTTAACTTTTTCTAGTGAATAAGCTATAATTATTATTTCCATTTCTCAATTAAATATTAGTCATAATTATTACTAAAGGCTCCAACTATGTAATTTCCAGATAAAAAGTATTCTACGTCTTAATCGAACCATAAACTCTCTTATACATAAAACTCACATTAATATTATTGCTTATTCGGGTTTTCACGATACGGAAGATCATCTCTTCAATTTTATTCCATCGAGTCAGCCGCGAGAACATTCGGCCGAACCACGAATGATGGGATTAGCTCGTAAAAGAAAACCAGAAATTCTATGCTTTACTCATACATCAAAAAACCAAACCGGGGTGTCGCTACTAAAATAATCAGAATAGAAATATTTGATGCTGATAAATTTGATCACAGTGATCAAATCTGTAAGTGCGAAGTCGGATTGTGTGCTCAATACTCGGTAAAACGTCTTGACGGATGATACTTACCAGACTGTGCGAAATATTATCAATAGAATTGAGGAGTCTCTATCAGCGGACTCCTATAATAGTTATACGTTATTGTAATGGCGAAGTATTCTATAAATACTGTACTGCGATCTTTCGAACGACGAAGTTGAATGTTGAATACATGTTTTGAATAGATGATTGTTAGTATGAACGATCTCTCGAATAAAGAAATTGAATGACGAATACTAATTTGAATGATGATTGGCGCATCTTAATTTCTTCTGATTGTGATCTTATATTTAATTTTGAAGAATTGCATAAAATGTTTAATAATGTCGGCAATCCGTATATTAAATGTATTAAACAAAAAAAGGTATGCTTTAAAAAATTTAAGCGTATTAGACAGTTATACATAGAATATAACAATCTTATTAATAGTTAAATAAATGGTTTTAATTATTATTGCAGCATTTTATTTCAATATTGAAAGTTCATAAATAAAACAAGACTAGTATTTGTGATCGATGGTGTTTGTGGCGGTTCTGGCTCAGAGTGTATTAGAACTAGAATTTAATTGAAGTTAAGTAGTTTTTGATTGAACTAGCTTTTGATTATCGGATTGTACTGTAATTATATGCTCAACAGATAATTCGATTGGCGTGTATAAATATATTGATTCACGATCAGTGATCATTATAATGTATAATTGGAGGGGTCCTGGATCTCGTATGCTTTTAAATACAATACTATATTTTGTGTTAAAAGACTTAAGCTGCTGGTTACATGAATTCGAACGATTAACATTATGAATAAAATAATTTCGTAATAGCCTGTAGATCAGCAGTACTTGCTTACGAACGTGAGGGAGTACAGGTTCTGTACTCTTTACATGCAGCAACGACGAAGTTTGCCAAATGCTGGTAAGCTTCTGTATTAATCATCGATCAGGGTTTTAATTGTTACTATAGATTGATGCCATCAGATTCAGATTCAGATTCAGATTCATACATTTATACCTAAAGAAATAGCAATTATTTGCAAAAAAGGTGTCATTGTGTTGTTGATTAAACCGCCTTATCCATTTTATAATTTAACTAAGAAAGAACGCTTGCAAGCCTCATGGATAGAGAGAAACAGAGGAATATTACGGTATGAGGGCTATGTGTCATACTTCAATTATAAGAGTTTGATATTTAACTTTTGTAAAAATAAGCGTATTTATACAAAAGGTACTGAAAAAGTGGTAGAAGATAATAGAAAGTGACAATGTATACAATTTAGAAGACTTTAATTGTCCTAATTTAAAAACACTTAGTGAGAAATATTTGATTTCTTCCGACATTTATAATTGTATTAACCGTATCCAAAACATGTGCTTTTAAAAATGTATCTTGTTTAAATAAGTGGTGTGTAGATAATAATATTTTTATGTAAATAAATTAACAATCATATTATATATTTGTGTAATACCAATATTTGTCAACGTAACAGCTTTATAATAAGTATATAATCAAAATGAATATCAGCATAGGAGATATCGCCGAGGCTATCATTGATAAATGTTAGCTTCATGGTCGTCATGATGTCAAAATATTAAACGCTGAGCACTATTCTGGTGTGCTAATAACTCAGAGTTATTATAAAACTAAACGTTCACGAATCTTTTACACAGGATTACGAGTAGCAGCTCGAGTAATTAAAATAGATAAATGTTATATAGACTTGCTACCAATCTAATTGGAAGTTTCTAAATCATTACGCTGAGTGGTTACAGAAACCTGAGCATGTTATGTATAGAAATAGTAGTGTTGTGAAGGATATGATGGTGTTCTATTTATTCGCTGCGGATAATAATAAACAATTTGATTATAATGTTTGTGTCTTTAAAAATGTATGTTGTATAAATAAATTATGTAATACTTAATCCTTGTTTACTTTCTTCCTAATGTTAGGAATAAACCTAAAGATATAATTTGATTTTATTACCGTCTGCGAAATTCGAGCATAATAATTATCGTTTATTATACGAACAATACGCTAGACTTCAACAGTCGTATCACAACCGTCATAGTCTAGAACTGCTTCTTGTTTTCGAAGAAACTAATATGAATTCAAATACTTACGTAATTAACATTGTGTGATTGAAAACGGGGAGCGCTGTTTTACAATGTAAGCTAAAGCTTGGTTGTTTAGCTAGTGCTTTATTTATTTATACAAACAATACGCTAGGCTTCAATCAGTAGTATCCCCCACCGTTATTGTGTAGAACTGCTTCTTGTTTGCGAAGAAAGTATCATGAATTCAAATACTTACATAGTCGACGTGCAAGGCTTCAAGGTGAAGGAGAATAATTTTATAATAAAGGAATTTGCCTTCGCTGCAGAAAATTATGCGCAAAATAGTTTAATATAATCACCGTACCCGTATTCTAAGTTAACAGATGAAGAACGAAAACAGGTGCGGTGCATGAGGAAAAACTGTGGCATAACATGGAGTGAAGGAAATATTGACTATCCAGATTTCAAAGGATATGCGGAGTATTTGTTATTAATATAATATCAGTGCATTTTATTTCACTATTCAAAGTTCATAAATAAAACAAGACTAGTATTTGTGATCGATGGTGTTTGTGGCGGTTCTGGCTCAGAGTGTATTAGAACTAGAATTTAATTGAAGTAGTTTTTGATTGAACTAGCACTTGATTATCGGATTGTACTGTAATTATATGCTCAACAGATAATTCGATTGACATATATTAATGTATTGATTCATGATCAGTAATCAATATAACGTATGATTGGGGGATCCTGGATCTCGTTTGATCCAGGTCCCCCAATTATACACTACTACTACTGCATTTGCAATGTGTAAATAGTTGTTTAAAGAGCTTTGAAATAAGGTTGAAATTTGCTAGACGATGCACATTTTATTAATTGCCGTCTAACAATATAAAGTATATTCTACCCTCAAATTATTAGTAATATGAATTTGTCAACGCTAGCCGCCATTCGTTACGCCTTGTTTTACAAGTGGTTTTACAACAACGAACTGTTTAATTTTGCCTTTGAAATACCTTGTGATTTGCAAAATATGGATAGTCATCATCTTTTTTGAAAAGAGCAGAAATTATTGTTCTTTACGAACAAAATATTTCTATAAGGAATCGCAACTCGTTTATTGATATCGGTAAGTAGACAAAATGTCTGATAAAATAATTACTTCTTATTTTACATCAAATTTCTTCATGGTGTTAAAAACAATGATTTATTATTGTATCCGTAATGTATTCAAATAACTTTCTTTGACGAAGAATGTTTTTTATTAAACTTCATTTATTTTGCAGCGGAAGACTTCAATTATGGATTCACCGCTATGCAGACTTCGGGCACGATAAGAATATTCCTTCTGTGTCAAAACAAGAAGTCTCATCTTCACGCCATTTGACATAAGTAGTTGCCGCACACGCTAAAGGGACCTATTTCACATCAACGAGAGACAATGTTACCTACGTTGTGTGCGACTTCATCTGCATGTTGCAGAATAGCATTGTCGTAACTCGTAAACCAGCAAAAAAAAATATACTTCAACGGATCAGCCAGCATAGAAGAAACAGAATGAACTTTGATCGTGAATATTTATAATTTTGATTCGAATAGGTAATAATGTAGTGATTTTTAGTGATGAAAAACCATTTACGTCTGAAAAAGATGGACGAAAAATTTTGTGGCGAAAAGTGCTTGGATGTCATCCATGGGATTTGTGAGTTAGTGGGTTGGGGGTCGTAATAACAGTGCTAAAAAAAAGTGATGTGTGACCTATTTCGTGCATAACAATGTTATTGTGTCATAGTCAAAGACTGGCTGAGCACCCAACAAGATTCCTTAACTGTTATTAACTGGGATCCATCTGATATAAAATCCAAAGCAAATTTAGGTAGCTTAGTCACTTGAAAGTGGAGATTTAATCCAGTGTGCAATGATGTTATTGTTAATGGCTGTCATTTAACATGTCGATTCATTTCAACACTGACTTTATTTCTCGACAAATAAAACGTTTCGTTCATCTTTCTCAGACTTAAGTAAACTTAATAAATCGGAAATTCTTATAAATGATACTCTTTTCAAAACCCTTGTTAATTCGAATAAATTACATCTTAAAAATAGCCCTTTTGTGGTGTGCATTCAATTTACCATTTGTATTGTAATTTTAAATTATGTTTGTAACAGAAATTTTTAATTAACCTAAAATCATACTGGTCACTATAGTGTGTGTTGTTTTACGAATAAATGTTGTCCTTCTTCTGTTATATTATAAGGAATAGCATGCAGTTTTATTTTGCTAATTTAATTAGTTATAGTCTTATGGTAATAATAATTACTTAAATGTTGTAATAAACAATTTGAAACAATGATTTTATTTTCTTATTTTGTTCTTTTACTTTCTTTTTTTCTTGTTTGAAGTAGTCATGATTTGGTTTTGAGATAGTTATAAATTGAAAAAAAAAATACAAAATAGACACATTTGAGCAAGATTCGAACCGAGGTCTTTAACATTCATAGTCCTAATCAGTACGACTGAGCCACTGCGCTCATATTATTAATGACGAAATTATTGTTCCATTGAGCAAAATCGTTTGAATAACAATAACCTATACAATAAGAGATATGTGAAGGTAGTCAGAGAACACAATCAGCACACATAGGCCATGTTAGTGTGAATACTCGTGTGGATACAAAACCATTTTGTTGTGTGTGTAATTAAGGCAGCGGATAGATGCGGATGTGTGTATAGAATGACACACATGGACAACTAGGGTGCATACCGAATAGTTTTGCTGTGTGTACAAATTAAAATTATTGCTGAAAAAACACCGGGTAGCACTCCGGGAGTGCCGGCAGAAGTGAAAACTACACACACGCACACTTGCGCAAAAAGAAAAAAAAACACGAGATTAAAACTGCATTCACCTGATAGAACACACTGTTTTTCCACACCTTACACTACTAGGCCAAACGCACATACGTTAAAGCGACGAAATCAACGTAAACTTCAAAAATCGAGCGCGACAGCGCTTCATTCGTATTTCAAAATAAGCTCTTAGAGGATCTTGATTTTTGAGAGTTTAAGTACCAGGCTTAAACTCTCCCTCCGTCTTACGCCTGACGCGAGTTTAACATTTTTTTACCCATCCCAAAAGGTGCTCAGCTTCGCAAAAGAAGTTTTCACTTGAAAAATTTGACATTTGACATTCCGACTTCTACTTATCCCGCCCATATATAGAAAATTTGATCAGTTACATATTGTCAATGGACAGCCACCTTACAACAAAGGTAAACAACACATGCAGACATGCGAAGCATAGTTAAGCGTTAGCTGTTGTGATTTATGTGTGAGACGCACCAAGTTTCCTCAAAGTAAATCTGAAATGAATCAGCTTCATCGAAGAGGTAATAAAAGTATGACGTCAGTAACTTTTCACGTTGAGAGAGAGAGAGAGAGAAGTCTATAGTTATCATTACTCGTATCAGACAATATTCTGAAAAAAAATGCTGGCCATAAAGATTTTTGGTAATGACAACGTTACGGCCGTCGAACCGTCGAATGACACATTTTAAAATGTTTTTTTATAGCAATTGACTTGAGACTATTATTACCTGCCAATAAATTTGAATTCTTGTTCGCATTTGACACCTGTCACATTTTCAATGCCTAACCTAACCTAAAACCACGGAATTGTTTGCAACTAAGAGCTGTTGAACGGAAAAGTAGGTTTTACCGGCAGGCATTTACAAGTCAAAGCAATATAACTCAGCGGGTGGTCGTAATCGCATTCACCATATCACTTTCCGTACCACCCTCATCTTACACCGTTTGACGGACAGAGATATGCAATTGTGATTTCAACTGCGTCAAGATAATAATATAATAATAATGGAAGTTGGGTCTGATACTGATACCACTGACTCGGTAACTGCAATGTACTTACTTACATTGTTTTGTTCTTAAAAACTGACTTCACGTATATTTAAAGAAAAATTCAGAGATACATAAATCACGTCTTTATCGCTTACGGGGTGGACAGAGCCTAAGGTAAAGACTAAAGGCCACGTTTAGCAAGATTGTGGGCATGTAGGTGAAAAGATTCACACCTATTCAAAATAACAAAATAGTTCCATGCTGGTCTGGGATCAAAGAAAAAACGTAGAATGTACCAGTTGCTTCTTTTCCCGCGCAGATGGTAAAATCCCATCGAGGGAATGGGCGAAAATCATAGGAATCACGTTATAGGCATTGCCGCTAGCAACCCATCACTAGTTTTTGATTTTATTTTCCACTTATACGCCCACAATCATGCTAAACGTGGTCTTGTTACCTTTGGCTCTATCTACCCCTTAAGGGATAAAAACGTGATTTATATGTATGTATATACGTACGTATTCGTATGTATGTTGTGGAATTGGCATATTTTTACACACTAGTCACATTCATAGACACGTAAACCATCACCAGTCAGTTGACTAACGTAACTGCAGTTTTAATCAGCATTGGGCCGAGTGGTGAAACAGTTAAAGTGTTTATTTGTCATTTTTGGCTTTGCATCGCATCAAAATGTGCCCAATAAACGGGGTTACTACATTTTACAGTTGACAAACAAGATCGACAGACGCCCGCCTACGCCGCAGCGCGTTGCCAAAATATATAAAAAACGCCAAATAAATATGGCGCTAATTTATAAACGTATACAGCGCGTTAAGAAAAATATTTCATCTTTTGTTTTTTTTTTTCTTTCATTTTATGTAGGTGTAATAAGTTTGGAATAAGAAGATTTGAGGCAAAAATCACTCTCTCTCTCATCCAATACAAGATTAAATTGACAACATTTCATTTTTATAACACCTGAAAATGTATATATGGTTCGAAAGCATTTTGCTTCCTGATCACTGCAATATGTTTATATAATTTTAATATCGCTTATTATAAAAAATAAAAATTAATTAAAAATATGTCCTAATTTTTCCAAAACTACCACAGGATAGGTGAAACACCTTTGCCTTTTTCACGAGAAAAAATAAGCGACCATAATTTTGTATATGACAACTTCAAAGTACAAGGGGGCAACTCTGAAATTCTATTTTTGAAGTTCGTTGCATACCTTCTCTCTCACTCTCAAGTTAATGACTATATTAGTAGTATGAACGGAACAGCACGAAGCGAACCTCGAAAATCGAATATCGGAGAATAAGGCCTGACATTGACAATTTGAAATTGGCGTCAGATTTTTTTCTATACAGAAAAGACAAAAGGATAAGTGTCTATTCTGTGATAGTATCGGAGTTACGCCCTTTTAGAATAAGCAAAAATTAATAAATTAATTATAAATTAAATACAAACCCTAGCGAAAAAATTAAACTGTCAGCATGTTCATCTTTTCAAACAGAATACAGAGAACCATTAAAATGATAGGCTCAGAAATATGAAATGTTGTCAATTCGTTATGAAATCGCGTCAAGGGTAAACTTTTTGTTAAAATCTTGTTAGTTTAGTAAACTTTTGGTGAAACGACAAAAAAAATCAAATATAATAAACCTCCCTAAGTACACGTAAAATTACACCTGGGTTTTTCAATCGACAAAATATTTTGTGGGCATGTTGTATACATCTAAATAGCTTTAAATGTTTTCGGTTAAAAATTGTACTACATTTTACACGGGATATATTCGTAGACTGTGATAACTACTTGTAATTGCTGGCAATATTTCTAAACGTTTTCATTAAAGTTTTTGCCCGCTCGTAAAAAAAAGTTACCGCCCAGAATTTTAACGCTTGGTCTATTTCTATCTCCAGTTCAACATTTCTCTGCTATCGTGTTTTTAATCTAATCTAATCTAACTAATATTATAAATGCGAAAGTATGGATGGATGGATGGATGTATGGATGGATGGATGTTTGTTTGTTACTCAATCACGCCAGAACGGCCCAACGGATCTGGATGAAATTCGGCATATAGATAGAGAAAAGTCTGGAATAGCACATAGGCTACTTTTTATCCCGGAAAATTGCGTAGTTCCTGCGGGATAGCGATAAACAAATTCTTTGCAGACGAAGTCGCTGGCAACAGCTAGTCACGAATAAGGGCTTGGATACACGCGATTATTTCAATTCAGTCAAACATAGCTATAATCAACAAAGTGTCATTGAAACCACAACAAATCGGTCGGCCATCACTGTTCATTTTGAAAGGTTTGTTCCAGTTTCTACCCGCATTATAAAATTTTACCTAATGTTGCCTGAATTCGTAGGACATACTTAGGTATAAGCTTTTCTTTGACTTGCCATCTTGGTTGTGTGAAAGTCCGTAAGTCAATTATGATCTAAGATTGACTTGAAGTTTGGTAAGTACTTTTTTATGGATGGATTAATGCATTAAAAAAGCCAGAAAAATACTTGGAAGTCTAAAAAATTCGATTTTGGGAGTTTTTTTGTAGGTTGTTAAACATAGGAACCGTCCAAATCCCGTTAGTTACTAGTTACTAACGGGATTTATACCTACGGCAAACTTAAGGGGGGGGGGGGGGGCAGGTTATTTACGTTTTACTTTAAAGTTTATCTTGATTGACAATTGAGCCTTTTCGTTCAATCTGAAGTCTGAAATAGCTAAATTATAATATTTTCAGTTGATCTAAAACACATTTACAATAATGAACTACTTGACAAAATCTGCTTAAATAATTCTAGTCCACAAAAAATCACCAAAACAAAACATTAATATGTACCCTTCACATAATAAATACAGCACCATCGAATCATCATAAAACTCATAAACTTTCAACTCCACAGTTTAACGCATGGCCGCGTGAAACTATTGAAGCTCGGTCGAGTGAGGCACCGTCCTTTTTCGGGAGGTCATTGCACGACGGTGACGTCACCAGTGACCTTGAAGCCTCCTGCACGCGTGAAAAATAACGCCGTCAATGTGCCAGTACGCGTATGGATTTTAACACTACAATTTGCATGTTTGAAAAAGAACTTCCAGTTTTAATTGTTTTGTGGGTTGCCAGCATTCTGTAGGTACAACTTCGCGATTTGTTGACTTTTAGTTTTTTTAATATTTGGAATGCTAGAACACGGCTGAAATAAATATTTTTTTAATTCTAAGTACATTGATTGAAGTTTATGACCATACCCTCGTGTCTATGTCTGTAAATAATTGTACATTTAAAATGTAATGCCAGTTGTCACAGCATAAAATAGGTTTTTAAATAAATTTACGACTCTGATAGTCTATACGACATAGGATGACACCTGTCACGTCACTTGTTTAGATTTTGAATTCCCGCCACGCCAGCTTTTTTTTATTTGTTTCAGCGCTCAGGTGATCGAGCGAGCAAAGAATACTGAAAAGAAAATGTTCGAAACTAAATATAATTTTCTTAAATCGGTAAACTTTTGAATAAAAGTAAGTACTACAATAGACTTAAAATGAGGTGTATTATCATTCCAAAAGTCAATAAAATTATACTGAGATTCCGTTGTAATAAGAGTCCTATTTCAATTACTCGATTACTTCTGAAATGGGACTCTTATTACAATTTACAGCGGAATATGACTGATTTTAATAATTTTCGGAATTATCCAATTTTCGGAATTATCCGATTTTCGGAATTATCCGATTTTCGGAATTATCCGATTTTCGGAATTATCTGATTTTCGGAATTATCCGATTTCCGGAATTACCCGGATCCAACCTCCTAATCCTCCTATTAAAATAACCGCATATCAGTCTTGCATTGACACACAGGCCTCCGAGTAACGAAATAAGAAACTTCTGAAAATAATTATACGTTAGAGACGAAATTAACGTACACTTCAAAAATCGAACGCGACTAGCTTCATTCGTATTTCAAAATAAGCTTTTAGAGGATCCTGATATCCTGGTACTGAAACTCGCCTTCCGTCTTACGTCTGACGCGAGTTTAACCTTTTTTTACCCATTCAAAAAAATGCCCAACGCCCTACCAACGCCGGTAAACAAAATTCCACTTCAAAATTGGCAGGGGTTAGACGGGTACCTATGTAAAATATCGATGATTTTTGTGACACCGTGCCGTGTTCACAATTTGAATACCACCTTTAATACCACATTTTTTATTTAGAATTAGAACGTTGCACAACCGCCTTTATGCAAGTTAATTTCGGCGTGCAGTTACAGTGTTATGAAAACAAGGAACGTTTGATCAGAGCAGTAGGGTGCACGTAGGGTTGACAACACAAAAATGGTGTTACTCAAAGACAAGATATAAGATTTTATTTTTTATGTGTCGTTTTGTGTCAATAAATGTTTTCTTTCTTTTATATAGAACCTAAACTAAATAATTATTACTTTTATGATTAGGTACCTTGTAATTTTCTCTACACCTGCTTATATTTTCCTATTTTTGACGTGATAACCGGCCACATATATACTTACTGATTTTTCATGTTTCCCTACGGAATGACGTCAATTCGTAGTCCTGTCCCGTTCCTTTATATAGCGATGTCCCTTTCGTTGACGTCATTCCGTACCGAAATCCTATGAAAATTCCGTATGTATGCGGCCAGCCTATCGATGAACGCCGGCTGCACTCACGAAAGCATGACTCATTGCGTTACGTTCCGCGTGACGTCAGTGTGCAAGCGAGAGCGCGGAACAAGCGATAGAGAGGCCCGATCTTCTCGCGTGACGTCAGAGAGTTCGAATGTTTCTTAATGACGTTATCACGTAAAACTATCGTACGTAAACCGACTTTGGAGATAATCGGTTTTTATTGTCCATCGAGGGAATGAGCGAAAATCATAGGTATCAAGTTCTATGCGATGCGGCTAGCAACCCATCACTATTTTGATTACTCTTACCACTTATACACCACAATTATGCTAAAACCACAACCACACCCACACCCACAACCACAACCACAACCACAACCACAACCACAACCACAACCACAACCACATAACCATGGTTGACGCCGCTGGGCAGTCGTGCATTAGTATTATTTTCTTATTTTTATTTGTATTTGATTGTTTTTAATTATCCTACCTACTAATACCACTTGTTATTATTTTTGTATGTTAGTACTTAACTAACCTCTATGGATTCTGTCCGAAATAAATGTTTTTTTTTTTAAATGGTCTGTAGGTCTTGTTAGGCTCCTTTCCCTTGAGGGATAATAGACGTGATTTAAATGTGTTGTTCAATAAAGCGCCATTGTATTGGAACGAGAAGGAGTAATTTCAGCGGTTTTGTTCTCTGAACAAACCTCGTTCGTGGATTCGAATGTGCGGTCGATTAACCATCGTAATCGTTGGCTCGTAGGCATTTTATGGAGACAGGTGTTTAGACATTGGTCAATGCCAACAGGAAAAACCTAGAGCTATAAAATATAAAGCTAAAAAATACTAATTTTTAACTGATTGGACGTATAACTTGCGTATATATATATATATTTTTTTATGTGAAATGGAAGGCAAACGAGCAAGTGGGTCACCTGATGGTAAGCGATCACCACTGCCCATAGACACCCGCAACCCCGGAGGGATTGCAGATGCGTTGCCAACCTAGAGGACTTAGATGAAATGCCTCTTGTGCCCGTAATTTCTCCGGCTGTCTTACTCTCCACACCGGAACACAGCAGTGCAAGCACTGCTGCTTAGCGGCAGGATTAGCGAGTAAGATGGTAGTAGCGATCCGGACGGACCTTGCACAAGGCCCTACCACCCGCAAATATAATAAACATGGTCATCCGATCTCTAGGGGCTTTTTTTTCTACAGACACTTATGGAGAGCAGTGAACGTCTCCCGGCGCACGATGATTATGATGATGATGTTTTATTATACAACTTCTTTTTACCCCTTTCCACTCCCAAGTGCAACTGAAAAACAGGCAGCCCTAGCTGCACATGTAACTGTAAACGGATTTGCGGGCAAATGCGGGCAGTCAGGCCGTAAAGTCGGGTGAGTCAACTGTCTGCCCGCCGCCCTTGCGTTGTCCTCCATACGGACGAGGCTAGAGCCAATACACGAGCGGTTTCTGGATGGAACTGGAGCCAACAGTACGATCTTTCATTCAGTCCTATTTGGTAAACAAAATTCTAACCTCAGTTTGCAAATTTTTGTAAAGAATAAAGTGTATTATACATACCCAACAAACTCAGATAGCAATACAAAAGTCCACTTTTGGTGTGTTAAAGATGTAGTTGCTATGCTACCAATCTGTTTTGTATTTTATAACAATCAACCGTCAATCATAGATCTGCTGTCTTATGGTTCTGTCGCTATACAATTAAAATTACTTCCAACACACTGCGACTCGTATATGATATCCTGGGAGTGCAGAAAGCAGAAATGCGTTTCACTGTCGTCGTCCGAAGCTGAGTATGTTGCACTATCCGAGGCATCCAAGGAAGCTGTATACCTTGAGAGGTTAGTAAGACAGGTTACCAATAGCGCAGGCTCTCAGACCGTCAAGTTGTTCGTTGACAATCAGAGCGCCATTGCTTTAGCCAACAATCCTGTTGCTCACCGGCGGACGAAACATATCGACATACGGTACAATTTTGTTCGTCACTATGTCCAGAAAAAGTTGATTCAGTTGGAATTCGTCCCGACTGAGCATAACTTTGCCGATGTCTTTACGAAGCCATTGCCCCGTGTTAAGTTTGAGATGTGTGTGTCTGGATTAAGTTTAGACTTGAGCGCCTGATGCTGTGTGGTGTCGTGATGATGAAGAACGGTTGCTTGAGAGGAAGTGTTAAAGATGTAGTTGCTATGCTACCAATCTGTTTTGTATTTTATAACAATCAACCGTCAATCATAGATCTGCTGTCTTATGGTTCTGTCGCTATACAATTAAAATTACTTCCAACACACTGCGACTCGTATATTATTCTACATGGTGTAACACGGAACCTTAAGAGTTAATAAACATTTAATATGGTACAACCGTGAACGCCCTACCAACGCAAAGAAAATTTCACTTCAAAATTGGCAGGGGTTAGACGGGTACCTATGTGAAATATCGATGATTTTTGTGACACCGTGCAGTGTTCACAATTTAATTACCACCTTTAATACCACATTTTTTATTTAGAATTAGAACGTTGCACAACCGCCTTTATGCAAGTTAATTTCGGCGTGCAGTTACAGTGTTATGAAAACAAGGAACGTTTGATCAGAGCAGTAGGGTGCATGTAGGGTTGACAACACAAAAATGATATTACTCAAAAATAAGATATAAGATTTTATTTTTTATGTGTCGTTTTGTGTCAATAAATGTTTTCTTTCTTTCTTTCATATAGAACCTAAACTAAATAATTATTACTTTTATGATTAGGTACCTTGTAATTTTCTCTACACCTGCTTATATTTTCCTATTTTTGACGTGATAACTGGCCACATATATACTGATTTTTCATGTTTCTCTACGGAATGACGTCCATTCGTAGTCCTGTCCCGTTCCTTTATATAGCGATGTCCCTTTCGTTGACGTCATTCCGTACCGAAATATGAAAATTCCGTATGTATGCGGCCAGCCTATCGATGAACGCCGGCTGCACTCACGAAAAAGCATGACTCATTGCGTTACGTTCCGCGTGACGTCAGTGTGCAAGCGATAGAGAGGCACGATCTTCTCGCGTGACGTCAGAGAGTTCGAATGTTTCTTTATGACGTTATCACGTAAAACTATCGTACGTAAACCGACTTTGCAGATAATCGGTTTTTATTGTCCATCGAGGGAATGACCGAAAATCATAGGTATCAAGTTCTAGGCGATGCGGCTAGCAACCCATCACTATTTTGATTCTTCTTACCACTTATACACCACAATTATGCTAAAAATGGTCTTTAGGTCTTGTTAGGCTCCTTTCCCTTGAGGGATAAAAGACGTGATTTAAATGTGTTGTTCAATAAAGCGCCATTGTATTGGAACGAGAAGGAGTAATTTCAGCGGCTTTGTTCTCTGAACAAACCTCGTTCGTGGATTCGAATGTGCGGTCGATTAACCATCGTAATCGTTGGCTCGTAGGCATTTTTATGGAGACAGGTGTTTAGACATTGGTCAATGCCAACAGGAAAAACCTAGAGCTATAAAATATAAAGCTAAAAAATACTAATTTTTAACTGATTGGACGTATAACTTGCGTATTTTTTTTTTATGTGAAATGGAAGGCAAACGAGCAAGTGGGTAACCTGATGGTAAGCGATCACCACTGCCCATAGACACCCGCAACCCCGGAGGGATTGCAGATGCGTGGCCAACCTAGAGGACTTAGATGAAATGCCTCTTGTGCCCGTAATTTCTCCGGCTGTCTTACTCTCCACACCGGAACACAGCAGTGCAAGCACTGCTGCTTAGCGGCAGGATTAGCGAGTAAGATGGTAGTAGCGATCCGGACGGACCTTGCACAAGGCCCTACCACCCGCAAATATAATAAACATGGTCATCCGATCTCTAGGGGCTTTTTTTTCTACAGACACTTATGGAGAGCAGTGAACGTCTCCCGGCGCACGATGATTATGATGATGATGTTTTATTATACAACTTCTTTTTACCCCTTTCCACTCCCAAGTGCAACTGAAAAACAGGCAGCCCTAGCTGCACATGTAACTGTAAACGGATTTGCGGGCAAATGCGGGCAGTCAGGCCGTAAAGTCGGGTGAGTCAACTGTCTGCCCGCCGCCCTTGCGTTGTCCTCCATACGGACGAGGCTAGAGCCAATACACGAGCGATTTGATGAAACTGAAACCGACAGTACCAACAACAAGGTTTGAGGCACGACAAGGAACAATAGGCAAGTGAAAGAAAGAAGAAGAAAGAAAGAAAGAAGACATTTATTCATTTTGCAAGACACACAAATATAAGAGCATGTACACACAATTTTATAGAAAAAAAACAACAATAAAAAACCAGACATGAAAATTGAAGTGAAACGGTCGCTGGCTCAGCATTACGCTGAGGTGTTAGACACCTGCAGCACTGATTTTCAGCCAGAACCGTCTGTGACTCAAGAAACGATACACAGTGTAGATTAAATAAATTAATATACTACATAAACCATAAACTTTTAAGTAAGAAGTGAAGTAATAAATAGATAGAACCCGACTTATGTGTAACTATAAAATACATAAATTTATTAAATAATTTTCAATAAACAAAAAAAGAAAGTGTAAACAAAATTGTTCAAAAACAACAAGCTGGCATACCAATGTGCAAAGTGCTGGAGGACTATTTTAAGGATTTTTGGAGCGTCAATAAGTGAACCTTCAGCTTGCGCTTGAAGGTGTAACTACTTGACGCTCCCTGGATTGGGGGAGGAAGTGCTCTGTAAGGTCGGGTGAGAGTCTATCAACCTGCAAGCTTATTACTTAACTCGCTCACATTCATACAGTTCTTGTATGAATGTGGCCGCTAGCTGATTTCGATGCCAATTGTCAGCCCATACATGAACTGTCAAAATGAACACGATGGTGATCGCGAGCGAGTTACGTAATTAGAGCCGATTTCACAGTTATCTATGATAGTCAGTTATCTATGATGACGTCTCTGTCTGTTTCGTAGTAATAAATAGAGACGGAGTCATAGATAACTGACACTTAAGATAGCTGGAACTTAACAGATAGTGGTGAGACGAGACAGGCCCTAAGTCTATCTATAAGTAGCTTCGTGCGACAAATACCAACTCACACAATTAAATTACTTTACTGAAAAGAGAATGATAACAATGTCGCAATTTATAGAGAGCAGACGCAGTGTTATTCTGGCTTGGTTAATCAAATCTTAACTTACGGGAGACTTATTTTTGCTCAACGCCAACGCTTATCGCTCAGCCCATCGTCAAAGCTGACCTTAGTAACATTATATACGAGTGGTCAAGTGCAGAATTTGGC
The DNA here is from genome assembly GCA_963854515.1 of Pandemis heparana. Lineage (NCBI taxonomy): Eukaryota > Metazoa > Arthropoda > Insecta > Lepidoptera > Tortricidae > Pandemis > Pandemis heparana. The sequence goes on along the minus strand of OY978009.1, from coordinate 6,652,738 downwards.
TCGTTCATTATACCCCGCTAATGATCTGTCGAAAACGCTTATCCCATTTTTGACTTAATCGCCACCTCTACAAGGCAACAGTGGCTTTTAAAATTTTGAGTCATAAAGTCAAAAAATCCAAAATTCAACAGACTTTATTACGGGGCTGTCGAAGTGTGCAGTATATCTTATTTTATTTAAGTTTATTGGTTTAGTTGTTTAGACGACCGGATAGTCCAGTGTTTAGTGACCCTGAATGAAGGTAGAGTACTGGGTTCGTATAGGGGCATACATTTGTATGATGAATAAGAATGTTTGTACCCGAGTCATGGATGTTCTTTGTATTTATTTATCTACATTATACAAGTATGGTTGTCCGTTGCCTGGTTCCCATATTACAAGCTTTGCTTAGTTTGGGACTAGGTCAATTGGTGTAATTTGTAAGTAAGTATTTGCGGGTGGTAGGGCCTTGTGCAAGGTCCGTCCGGATCGCTACCACCATCTTACTCGCTAATCCTGCCGCTAAGCAGCAGTGCTTGCACTGCTGTGTTCCGGTGTGGAGAGTAAGACAGCCGGGGAAATTACGGGCACAAGAGGCATTTCATCTAAGTCCTCTAGGTTGGCAACGCATTTGCAATCCCTCCAGGGTTGCGGGTGTCTATGGGCAGTGGTGATCGCTTACCATCAGGTGACCCACTTGCTCGTTTGCCTTCCTATTCACATAAACAAAAAAAAAAAAAAGTAAGTAAATAATGCTTTATTGTACAAATATAAAGAAACAGATACAATTCACATAATAATACAATAATTTGTCTTATGATATTTATTTGGGTATGGAGCGCAGCATCCTAGATGTTCGAATGAGTGATAATCAGAGATCAGATAATCAGAAACACTGGCACTCATTAACATTAACACGAAATGTTGATGTGGAAATTAAGAAATATATTTTTATCTGCGTTCTGTTTATTTTTTTAGCTGTTCTTTTGATGAAATGTTCATAATTGATGATGTAATTTTTAAAAGTTAAATATAAGATATATCAAATTAATCAAGAAATTTACTTCTTGATTTTTAATGTTTACTTTTTACGTTTTACCGTTAGAAATTTAATTTCTAAATGACACTGAAAATTAGAACACATAGAAAAATCCGAAAAGTAAAGCTATGGCTGGGAATCGAACCCGGGTCCTCGTCATTCCGTGACGCGTGCTATACCCCTACACCACCCATAGCAGCAGCATCCACCCATAGTAGCAGGTGTTACGTGTTTACCTGCTATGGGTGGTGTAGGGGTATAGCACGCGTCACGTAATGACGAGGACCCGGGTTCGATTCCCAGCCATAGCTTTACTTTTCGGATTTTTGTATGTGTTCTAATTTTCAGTGTCATTTAGAAATTAAGTTAAATATACCTTACTAATTATGAAGCACTCACCGTTTATGAGGGCGAATCCGTCGGAGGCGTTGGTCGATATCGTAAGAATGACACTGTATCTGAAAAAAAAAAAATAGTTTAATCAGGTACAGGAAAAAGCGACGGGTAGCACTCGCCAATATGCTAGTACTTTTGCTCCACGACTCAACAAAAAAACACTTCAAAAATCGAACGCGATTCATTCGTATTAAGAGGCTGACAACACCTAATTTTGTTGAAATTGATGTTATTTAAACACTTTTTTAAGAAAAATTGCACAAAAAAATATAATGTTAATTTTCATCATATTTAAAACACGCTAGACGGGCTCGATACATAATTCAACAAAATCGGCTCGATAGAAAATAATTGCAAAGATTGGTCTTAAAATCATAATTAAACGGTTCTATGTCTTTATTTTTTCGACGTATGGGTCTGCAATTAAAAACATAAAGACAACATTTATTTATTTATTTATATGTCCACCCTTACAGCTATTTTTACAGGAACTAAGCCTAAGACAATAGCGTAACTATTTGCACTCCATGTAACGGAGCCTACCTATCCAAATCATTTCGCCTATAACTAATTATGAACAGTGCGGACTTTGTGAATTCATTCATAGAACACGAAAACAAGTCAATGTTTTCCGCTACGAGGTTTAGAGTGCGCAGTGCGCGCGACATCGGAGCCATGCGGAGTAGGTTGGTGCGCCCGCGCGGCGTCGCCAGCAACCGCGGCCGGCGGCGGCGCCACACACACCCGTCGGGGGCACACATACTAACATACCTTAACACTATACTGTTGTATATTTTGCCCCTAATTAACTGAAATATGTATTTGACCAGACAAAGCTCCCTGCGTACCTGTAACTCGTTGTATCCCACCATACCCAGTATAAATAGGTTTGGATACATTAGTGGGTAAAAAGGGTATACTCCATACTGCCTCAAATATAAAAAACGAATAAATTTATTTTGAATACGCTCTAACATAAGCTGATATTTAGTTTCATACGGGGCCCATATGACTGCATTACATTCGAGGCTACTTCGTACCAAAGCATTGTATAAGGCGATAATCGCTGTAACACTGGTAAAACCATGTGAACGACGAAGTACAAATCCGAGCATTCTATAGGCTTTCTTGCAAATATTCACAATGTGATCTCGGAACCTCACATCCGATGTGAATTTTACCCCCAAATCCTTAATCTCAGACATTCTTTTGAGTTTCATGGCGTTGATTTTGTAGTCATGGAGTATCGGGTTGTGCCTTCGAGTAAAAGTAATGGTGACGCACTTCGACGTATTGAACTGTAACTTATTGGCCTCACTCCATGAAACGACCCGGTCTATGTCACTTTGAAACCTTTCACAGTCTGCAGTATTTTTGATTGGTAGAAACATTTTTAAATCATCAGCAAACAGTAAACAGCCTGAATGTAAGACAACCTGAGGTAGGTCGTTTACCATAATAATAAATTGCGACGGGCCAAGGTTGCTTCCTTGACTTACTCCAGATCTTACGAAATAAGGTTCCGACCTATATCCTGCGTACTCAACAAACTGACGCCTGTCACCCATGTAACTTGCAAAAAACTTTAGTAGATGAGGAGTAAAACCCACGCCGGCTAGTTTCCTCAGCAGAATATCGTTGTCTACGATATCAAACGCTTTGCGAAAGTCGAAGTAGGCGGTATCAACCTGCCCCCCGCTGTCCACCTCTGGAATTATCTGAGCCATGTAGCTAAGCAAGTTACTGGTTGTACTACAGCCAGGACGAAAACCGTGCTGCGCATCCGACAGCTGAGCGTGTAGCTGACTATATATTATATTCTGCAATGCTGACTCAAATGCTTTAGCAGGAGTAGATAACACAGCCACCGGTCTGTAGCCGTCGACACTTGTACCCCCTCCTCCTTTCGGGACTGGGACCACCCGGGTTGTCTTCCACATGTCCGGAAAGACTTCATTTTCCAAGCATCTGTTAAAAATGTGCAACAGCGGGTCTGCCAATACACATCGACAGTCTCTAAAAACAAAAGCGGGGATGCCATCGGGTCCGGCTGACCGCTTCGGTTTGAGATTCGCCAACGCTCGCATAACATCGTCCCTGTGCAACGTATTGATGTGTATTCTCGCCGAGCTGGGCACGGATTCAGCCTCTGACATCGCTTCATTCACATTGAGTTCAGCTGGAACAGTGCCGTAGACTGATTGAAAGAACTGCGCGAACTCTTTCGCACCTTCCCTTCCCTCAAGCGCCACTCCGTCTTTGGTCAACTTATGAGCGTTCCGCTGGCTCGTTTTGGACCGAACATAGTTCCAAAAAGCTTTCGGGTCTTCTGCTAAGTGTTTTTGAACTCTGTCTTGGTACTGTGCGTAAGCTGCTTGTATCATGTTTTTAACCCATATTCATACCTAAACGGCTAACGAGTCATATTTCACAAATAATCCATACTTTTGTTTATATCTTGTGATTTGTGTCTTATTTGCAAGATTTTAGACGCGCGCCAAGCTGCCGGAATAGTTTCTTCTCTTTCACTAACAGGCACGTGAACCGTATGTGTGAAGAGTGGCGCTGCTCCAGGTCATTTGCTGCTGACAGCGCCTTAATATAAGCTCTTAGAGGATCTGATTTCCTGGCTCTTAAACTCTCCCTCCGTCTTACGCCTGACGCGAGTTTAACCTTTTTTACCCATCCCAAAAAGTGTTCAACGTCGCTAAAAAAGTTTTCACTTCAACAAGAAGTAAAATTCTTAATTCATTTGATAGTTACGTATCGTATTCAATCGTGGCCGCGGTTAGGCAAAAGTGTCGCAGACACGTCATTTACAGTTAGCACGTATGTATGTATGTATATATAACTCTTTATTGTACATAAAACAGACAAATAGATGTACAAAGGCGAACTTATCCCTTTAAAGGGACACTTTATGCGCGATCTTATTCAACCATTTCTATCTATTCCGTCTTACCCAATCGTAAACGTTAATGTTGACTACGACGCTTTGAGCCCTATGCTCCTCGCACTGGATTTCCGCTCAACGCACTTTCCTTGGCGGTGAGACAGACAGAGAGGGCACTAGCCCCGTAGCCATAGTTCTCTGTCTTCTATCATCGCCAATTGTCACGCCACTCGCTGAATGTAAGGCACAGGCATTAGATAGCGTAAGAACAAACATGTTTACCTGAACGGAATAAACGGAGCCTTCAGGCCGTGATCGTGACGTGAAGCAAATGTATGCGATAATTTATTAGGCCGGGATAAGGAAAATGGAAATGGATATCATATGGTGATGTCCTGATGTCGCATGGGAAAATACAATGGCACGGAATGAATATAGAAGCGATGTGAATTAACGTAATAATATAGGTACGGAAGATAACAAACAAAATTTGACTAATATTATAAATGCGGAAGTATGGATGGATGTTTGTTTGTTATTTGTTACTCAATCACGCCAGAACGGCCCAACGGATCTAGATGAAATTCGGCACATAGATAGAAAAAAGTCTGGAATAGCACATAGGCTACTTTTTATCCCGGAAAATTGCGTAGTTCCCGCGGGGTAGTGATAAACGAATTCTGTGCAGACAAATTCGCTGACATCAGCTAGTAAATATTATATATATTATAGTAAAACATTCGCGTTGACATGCCGTAGTGAATCTTGTTCGATTACCTACAAGTTTACGTTATTTTACATTTTAAATTTTTTTGACTTTTTTTTCGTTTAAAAAAATGGTGAAGCATAAAGTAAGTCTATTACAGGACTCAAACTATAAGCAGAATACATGGTAATATTTTGAATGTCCATTTTAAGCTTAAATCTAGTTTGATTTTCGGATTTCGCTTCTTTTTCTGTTCCTAACTAACTCTCAAACTTCGTGTGACCTTAGCCCCCGTGTTTGGTATGAGTCGGCACGAAATCCTTTTCCTCCTTTGTTTCATTAAAGTGACATTTTCACCGCTGCTGTATATATTAATATTATGATACAACATAGGCTTGTATGGAATAGAGTTCCTGTTAAATTTCGCTTTACAACTTTTCGGCACGGCAAACATTAATTGGCATACGTGTCGGTAAAATGAAGACGCGGGGTCTTTATTATGATAATAACGAACGTGACTCTCAATTTCAGTTTGGTATCAACGCGCGAATTACCGGAAAATACATCTACTTGTTTTCGAGGCAAAAATACACACATATTTCTCGGTAAGCTTTGTTTTGATATCTACAGGGAATTCGCTTTCGGCGGCAACTCGACTAGAAAATGCGTCCCACGCCTACGTTCATGTAAGTGATACCTGAATTCTACGAAATAAATAATTAACAGTACCTATAAATTTTTATTTATTAAATAAAAGTATTAGGGTTCCATCCAGGGTGGTTTATAAATCCAACATCAACCCAAAACCTATAAAATAGATTACTTGATACACAATGACGTCACAACATCTACATGAACGAGGAGGCCTAGATCTAACGCATTTTTCTATTTACTGAATTATCAGTAAAGTACTTTTTTAGTAAATTAACGATTTGCAAATAATCTTTTAAAATTAATCGTACTTTCAAGTTAGGGATATACTTCCATTAAGAAACTTCAAGCTTTAAATTTAAACGTACAATTTTTATCTTTGATACATTTTCTTTAGCTCTTTTTACTATCAAGAACACTGTGTAAATAGAACTTATGGCACCAATTTTCTTTTAGGACCTCGTATTTAAAAGAATTAAAGCGTAAACCTTGTCCGTCGCCGTAAAGGCGAAAGGACTTAAATTACTTAGAGTTTAAAAGGTTTATTTAGTAATACAGTTGGCACATTTTCATTCAAGTCGGCAAAGAAAGAAAGTAAAAATGGGCAAAGAAAGTTTTAAACATGAATCTGACTTTATTTTAATTACTTCGAGTATATTTATATTTTAGTACGGAATTTTTTGATAAATTAGATATAGTTAACCAAGAAAGTCTCCACCCTTAGGTTTAAAATGTCATTTAATTAGCATGATTAAAATTATCGAAGACTATTTTCATTTTCACACATCAATTTCACAAAACTGTCACATGACTAATGGCTTTTTCTGATGCAAAAACCGTGATAAAAAATGGTAAAGGACGTTCTTGGTCTACTATACTTACCAAAGAACACGCACATTTTGTGTTGTGATAGGTATTTTACTTAATGTCCATGTTTTATGCGAAAATCGGATAAAAATCTAGAAACTACGTGAACAAAAGCTTGAAAAGCATAAAGTATCCAGTAACTTGCAGCATAACACTAATTAGAGTACTTTAAACACACAATTCTGAAACTTTTTTGATTAGTTTAACGAAGAAATTTCTAAAGCTTAATTAAATCTTGACTAAAACTAAAGAACTTTTTAATCGTGAATTTTAAATTAATGTTTCTTTGCACTCGTAAATATCCACTAAGATTTACATTGCTGCCCGTGGCATTCAAGGTCCTTCTTTATAGCTTCATTCAGACTTAAATTTAAATAATCCTTAATTATTTCAAATTACTTCTTAATTTTGATTTAGCTATAGAAATTTAAGTTGATGTTATCCTATTTTAGATACCTACGTGTAAAAAATGAGTAGGTACCTATTACGGAGGTCCTTTCAAATAGAAATTTAATGAACCATTGCTGAATAACCTACTTATAAACCGACCGCTGGGTGCGATCAAACCGCCGCGTATACGCAGTGACGTGTCGTATGCGTCACGTTTTCTCACCGTTTCTTCATACATTTTGTTGCGATTCCGTAACGTCACCGTTTTTTAAGCGGCGGTGTGGTCGCACCCTGAGTCCTCACCCGCATGGTGCAGGGGCGCGGGGTGGGACGACCGCTGGGGCCGAGAGAGGTGCGGGCGGCAGGCCTAATAAACTCCTTACGTGAACTTGGCAGTTCAAATACCGGGATATTACTGAATTCCCATTGAGTTTAACTAAAATGGTTTCTTAAAAATTGTATCACGTGCCGCATTTAAATTTAGCGTTTAAAATTTTTCGATTTTCTTATTCATGATAATATCGAGATGAAATGCAACATACCTACATTATACTTACATACCTACCGTCATGACTCTTTCCCATAGTAGGCAGAGACTACTTTGTTCCACTTGCTTACGATCCTGACTTCCCTTTTGCTTCATCCGCATTCATCAATCACTTCATACAAAACATGTTCGTCGGTATGTAAACTGTGGTGTTATTTCAAAAAATTAGCTATGTATTTAAGCACCAAATTCCATAAAAATCGTGAGAGAATACCAAACATACAGGCTGACAAATTTACACACAAACATTCACAATTATGACACTAGTAGAAGATAGTAACTGAACAAATATCTGATTTAAAATACACATAAATCCTTGAAGATGGAACGAGATTTGCACTGCACTCTTTAGGCGTAAGGACTCAATGCTCATTGGAAATTCTATTAAGCAAACTGATCGCTCAGTATACAAGGTTTGGAATTCGAATGAAATAATTGCAAACATGTTTGTTCAGTGTAAGTAGCTCGTCAGAATGTTTATGACAGCCTACTCTTAGTAGGTACTCGTTTACTGTTTTTTGTTAGCATAATGATTTTAGTTTTTCCATCAATCTGTCATTGGGGATGGTGTGTTTATTATTGCTGCAAATGGAGAACTATTAGCAATGCGGATGGCGAATAAAAAAAAATAGTTCAAAAATACTTATATCGATTAAACAACGTGGCCTTTGTATCGATAATAATACCGAATACGTAATCAGTTCGTAGACCATAGTAAATACGTAAAATAAGTTAGATGGTATTCTTAATTTCGATTATTATTTAATGCAGAAAATATATAGAAAGAAAGTGAGCTGGCGGACTAGGATAACTATTAAATTTCCGTGAACACAAAATATTTACCTTGCCGCTACTTACGTGCAAGATAACCAAGCCTGTGCGAAATATATACGTTTTGCATGCAAGCCCTACTAGCAACTATGCTGCAACTATACCGCTATGCTAGGTAAGTAGCGGAGTAGCAAGGTAAATATTTTGTGTTCATTGAAATGGACCTCCGCAAAGTAGGTAACGCCTGATTCAATAAAATATTATATTTCCGAGTTATTCACTACCTCAGGATTACGTAGTATCAAAATGTATTCGAGTCACACTAATAACAAAACTTTAATGATTAATAATAACGTATATTTTGTTTCGTTCCTACCGGTATTTAATAAATGAGAGCCAAATTTAATTTCGAACATATTTTTGCAGTTTAAATTGCGTACTTTGATATTTTGTGATATCCGACTTTTCGATTACTCCGACTCTTCCAATTGAACGGACGTGACATGATTAGGTGCCTAAACTTTTTTTCAATGCTAATTACCTTCGCAATCTCAACTATCATACAGTAGAAAAAAAACAGTGGGCATGACGTCACACCGGACGCGATATAATCGGCGCGAGCGCATGCTAACCGGAACGGTACACAACGCTCTTTGATGTTACACTTCTCGTATCACTTTTGCACCTTAACTCGTTTCTATAACAATCTCATTAAGGTTGGAAACCGCATATATGTGTGTCAGTGAGGCACAAATAACTCTATTCGTAGACTGATATTCAGACTTATGTCTGCAAGCGATTTGCGTGAAAATTTATCTTTTCTAAATTTAGTTCGATTCAAACGTGCCAATTTTGTTAGTCTTTGTTTTAATACTTACAATAGCATAATAAGGAATGAACTTGTTGCAAAACGTGCGTTTTGTTTGTGCCCGGCAAACTCAGAATATCAATGTACCTAACAGATAAAGACAAAGAATATTAATTTAATGAAATTTGACAAGCGGTTATGAATATTGTGTGGTGTACATATTTTCATGTTTGTTAGATCTTGACAGGTTCTAACTAAAAACGTTTTGCTAATCATGTAGGTACTTAAAACATTTTCAACCGTCATTTTTGTCGTTATCTCTAGAATCAAACAAAAATATGTTTTCGGCTCATTTAAGCTTCCGTATAAAATGCGTGCCAATTTATTTTTGGCGCAGATTTAAAGGACCTTAATTAAAAATCAAGTTTTATTGTGATAATAACAAAACATAAACACACACATAACGTCACAACTGTGTCTACAAAGCTAACTACATAAGTATTAGTACATAGTACCTAACTAAATATTTCTTTGAATCTAATGCCGTTCATATTAAAAACCCTTCCTTAAATTTTCAGAATGCAAATACCATCAGAATGCTTGTCCATGTTCCAAATGTACTTAATAATAACAACAACAATACTATAGGCAATGGACACGGCACATCAAAACAGATAACTGGGGGAGAAAGGTTTTCGAGTGGCGACCACGAACTCAGAAACTAGGTGGACGACATAACGAGAGTCATGCAGTCAACTGATGTTTAACAGTGGACGTCTTCTGGCTGATGATGGCGATGATGATGATGTAATGTAGGAACACGGGGATTAAAAGGAAACTGGTTTGCTCCCCATATAACCATAGGGCTGACTTTTTCCTTAGACAACTTATCGGTATTGCTCTAATCGTACGCCCCATGGGCACCTTGCCAAATAGCAGAGATCATGGGAACATTGTGTAAAATTTTTAGGTACAGAATAACCTAATTTAAATTCTCCTTTTCTTTTATATCAATTTCATTGTTTATTTTTGCATTTAATGCGTTTGAATAAATCATTCCTTACAAACCGAGAACCAGCCAGCGTACGTACTAATATACAAACAAGCCGCGCATAAATATAACGGGTGTCATTTTATGAACTCGAACTGTTCTACAGGTATTAATGATTAATTAAAGCAATTTATTTGGCATGTTAAAACATTCAGTGTGGAATATATTTACGCACAGAAATAAACGATTACCTATGTTTTTGTTGAAAGTTGATGGCAACGTTTGCTTTACTAATGACAAATGTTTCACTTGGGTAGCCATTTTGGGTCAGTCACTGTTTTAAGGTACTGTTTTTCTATTGTTAATTAAAAAACTAACATGTTAATTATGTACTTGTGCTTGCGAATAGTTAGTCTTTAAAATTACTCGATATCTGCTATATTGTACGAATTATGAAAATTATTTCTTATTTAGGCAATAAATATTTTCAAAAGTGTAAAATTTTTGTTGGGTAAATTTTTGTTGGGTTTATGTCAGTTAGTTGTCAATGTCATCTGTCAAAGCCCAATCCTGTCAATTTATTTTTCTTAAAAAGGGGCATGTGTCATTATCTGTGGTGAACTTGAGTAGCTTATATAAGCAAGATTTTAAAAATAAAAATAGTCTTTGATCGAACATGGCTGAAGTCTGATTTGCGCTCCTGTCCCTAATTTAATTAAATATATTCCCAAGCCATCTAAGCCCACGAATTCCTGCATCCCAATAACACATGGTAATAATAATAATATCAATTTGAGCACCATCATCCCAACTTAAAAGTTGCACTCTCGTCTGTGTGCACTTCTCTCTTATTCCTACCAGTATTTTAATTTCTAAAATGTAATCAGGCGATAAAGTTCATCTTTATTTGCTTGAACAAATATGGCTCTTTCAGCTTCCTCCTCATTCTTCTTAAGTTCCTTTTTCTAAAATACATGTAAAAAACTATGTTCTCGAATTCTACAATTTAAACAAATATGAGGCTGGAAACGTTAGCTTAGCGTTCATCTTGTGCGGTCATGAAGGGTATTTTACATAAACGCAAAATATTAAATTCCAGATTATGAATGAGAGCTGCGATGGACCATAAAGCGCATATATTACGCACACTGAACAATTTTCAGCTCCACGTATTAAATTAAAGCATCAATCATCTCCGGCACTAAAAACTGATATTGAAATTTAAATTGTGTGCTATGATTTAGTGTTTGTATGAATTCACATGGACTTTTAACTAAAATATAAAAGAGCTTCAATAGAGTCGTTTTGTTTTATCAACAGAATGTTCTTTGTACTAATACCTATATTTTTAGAAAATTCTACTTAAACAACAAGAAATTTTAAAAAAATCAATTGAATTAACCAAGGTAAATACAGTCAATCCAGATTTGAAAAAAATGCAGCGTTCCAACAAAATCCTGGCTCAAACAGAAAATAATAATAATTCTGACAAAGACCATCCAACTGGAGTGTACAGTATTGGATAGCGCCCCCAGAAACAAAGCAAAAAGGATAGTTTGGGTGTAACGCAGCTTTTATCTATCCGAGACAGATTACCAGCCGCGGGCGCTCGCATCGTCCTTTGTTCATCCCTGACCGTCACGAGATAGAATTCTATCAGAAACGTCAATAGCTACGGATTTTTCTTATTTAAAAGAATGGAGTAATATAGCGTTAGCAGCACGTTCAAGATCTTCAAGGTAAGCAAAAGTAACAGAAAAGGGAAGAAACTTTGCTTGTGTTGGTTTTCAAGGTAATATAAGATAAAACTGTGCCCTATTTTCTTTTACTAAACTGTGAACTTGCCACATAAAAATCTGTTAAAAAATACGCATGCATGCGTTGAACTGTCAAACAACAAGACACCTGACTCTGTGTTAGGGTGCGACCAAACCGCCGCGTATACGCAGTGAAGTGTCTTATGCGCCACGTTTTCTCACCGTTTCTTCATACATTTTGTTGCGATTTCGTAACGTCACCGTTTTTTAAGCGGCGGTGTGGTCGCACCTTAATACCATCGAGCAAAAGGGTCAAGCCATGATTGTCTCTATGGCATAGCAATAACTTCACAGTGGCGTGGCGTAAGTTCTTTCCAGGCAAAGATAGCAAGATGACGCTAACCTGAAGCCTGAAGATCTGATAACTGCAAAGGCCTTTTCCCAGCAGTACAATACAAACATAGACTGCATGATTATAACAATGCAAACAAATTTTTAACGTTCCATGAACAATTTAAACGAATATTTACTTGTGTAAAACGTCAAAGAAACTAAGTAGCACAAAAGAAAATTCTTTATTCTAAAGCGAGCCGTAGAAAGCTATCTAAAGTCACATTAATTCTGAAGTAAAATAAATCTGAGACGGTAAAATAAAACTGATGCTCGCAGATCTTTATCGTAAGGCCCTTTGCGCAGAATAACCGTTGGACTATTGAAAAACTGGAAAAAACTTTTCAGTTATACCTTACGAGGCGAATTCGAAAGGCGAGATCAGAAAAATATGGAATAATGTTTTTTCTATCCCTTTCCAAAGCGCGGGTGCCTATACTAAAAAAGTCAAAAGTTCATTTTGTAAATAGGCCGCAAATATGTCTTCTTTTTAATCTACCAGCGCATTCAGAAAGACCATCATTGCCAAGAAGAATGCGCCGCAAGAAACTTGGCAGAAAGACATTTTTCAAAATAAAGTAGATTTACAACAGTAGGTATGTACTTAAATTCTACTTAACTTACCTATAATACAATTGATACATGATGAGAGATGTATTAAGTCTACTGGTCAAAGCGAAAACAAAATACATATGTGATAAGAAAGAGAAAGAAAAAAAAACGAAAAAAATAATTTAAGTTCAGTGGAGGTGTAAAACGCCTCCACCGTCAAATAAATTAATTGGAGATATCTCCAATGTCGATGAGAAAAAGAAAATAAAATGAAATATGCATTTCATGTCAAGTATGTAACCGATAAGCTTTTGGATTCCGAGTATTTACTAGTATTTATTCGAAAATTTATTACACAAGGGCATAATTTCGGACGGTTGCACAAGGACAATCGTCGCGTGTCAATGGACATCCTTCGTCGCCAACTATTTAGTGCAGAGCCACCAGGGAAATCACTTTACTTATCTCATCTAGTAAGGGCCAAGTTCCGCTCGCGGACAAGGGCATCGAATCTCGAAGCCTCTGGGATATTAAGATGCCAAATGTATGGATTTCTTAGTTTTGTCAGCAGAAGGGTAGAAAGTCGTTCGGGTGCCCAATAGTTTTGCAAGAAAAGTTTGCAAACGCACAGTCATACATCTACACTAATTATGTAAGTGATAATGTTTGTTTGTTTGTTTGCATTGAATAGGCTCCGAAACATAAGGACCGATTTAAAATACTTTCACCATAAGAATCCTACACTATCTCTGATGGACATAGGCTATATTTCATACTGCGTGGTCGAAGTCGCGGACAACAGCTAGTCTGTAATAAGAAGGAGTGTTTTTATTACAACAATGTTTCTGTTAATGTAGTTGCCTGGAGTGTAATAGTGACATCCGTATTGAACATACAGAAAGACGTCATTAAACAGTCTCATTTGATATAAAAATCTACATAAGGTACATCTTGATAAGTATAAAATGAAAAGTTTCAGCCATTCCATTCAATTACGAAAGAAAATAGCGGCAATGGCGCATCGAAAGTTCTACTTTCTTATTCAAATAAACCCTTTGCAGACAGAGGAACAAAGGCGAGCTATTCATTAAAATAATCCGCTGCATGCAACTCCCGCTGCAGTCCTTGGTTATAATCATACGCTATACTATACATCGGCTGTTACACATGAAGCACTGGGTACGAGCGTCGCTTTAGGAGAGTAATGTAAGTGAACTTGATTAGTTCTAGAAGATTACGAGACGATTTCATTTGTTAACGATGTAGCTGGATGCGAGAATCTCATCCTGGAACGCTTTATTGCTAATGGAATGTACCTAACTAGCTAATTAATAGAGATTTCATCATATCTCCAACCCAGCTGGGAGAGACCTTTCCACGCCAAGAAAATTACCGCTATAAAACTCACTTGGTCGGAGTAGTTTTTAAAATTGCTAAAGCTGTAGTAATAAAGGGTAAAGTATTTATAATGTCGGTCGCATCTTTGAACTAGTTAAATTAACTCCTTGAAAGTTAAATAGAATGGACCGTCACAGCACGTAGTGCTTGGTAGGAGTTTGTCGGAAACAGTGAGCATAACTTTGAAGACGGCACACGTTATCGCGAAAGCGTAGTGAACAACAAAGATAGTGGTTTATTGAAGTTAGGTATTTAGAATGAAAAGATAATGTACTTTATGCCTTTGACTTATACTCTGGTTAAAAGGACGTCATGTCTGTGAGATTGTGCGTTTGCTTCAATAGCTACGAAATCGAAATCTGCTGCTTATGCACTTGATTGTTTTATGATTTATTATAAATCTTATACTCATTTATTTCTTTAAATTTATTACTACAACAGTTTTTTGAGCTGTAGGTTGATCGGATTGAGAAAGAAAAGATCTTATCGGATATCGAGGCAAAGTACGTTTAGCAAACAATGCTGATGATGAAGACGAAATGTTTTATGCAAAAAGTAAGGTTTTCTAATGGGAAAAGAAAGTGTTGGTAAAGAAAAATACATTTGGTCAGCATTGTTCAGCGTAGTTAGTGGCTAAGCTGATTTTTAAAAATGCTAACTGATACTATTATGTCAAATGAAACAGCTGTAGCGAGGACCTCAAATATTTTTTGTTTATAATTGTATAATATGAAAACAGGCCAAAATTTGACCGTTTAGAGAGGCTATTAGCGCCGAAATGGCTAGTTCTAAAATTTTAAAATTATTTCCATTTTTGTTCCAGCCTTGCTTTATCGCAGAGCGCGTCTTTGCACCAGACATAGTGCGAAAAAGCGCGCTGTGAGACAAACGAGAACGATGGCAATCATGCTAGCCGTTCAGACACATCCTCGATCCTCATTCGTGCCACGAATCGGATAAAGACCCGAGTTACCCTTGGTTTGTCGGCAAATTTCGTGATGCAGACTAGTTTAATGCAAGTTGGCCGCTCCCTCGAAACTTCGCGGTTTGTAATTAAGAACTACGACAGAGTAACGTAAATGTGACGCTACTGCAACAGCTTTGAAGATTCTTGTAAAATTCAAAGTTTTCGAGTTAGCTTTAATATCTCGATTCCAAGTTACTTTTTTATACACGATTTTTCTTTATAAGACATGGAAGGCAAACGAACAAGTGAACAAGTGGTAACTTGATGGTAAGTGAGCACCACCTCGTCCACCTCCCAATGAGCCCGCAACATACTAGAGGATTGCAAATGCGTTGCCATGCTGCCAGACTAGAGGACCAAGATAGCATACCTCATGTTGTCTTATCTAAAGAAAATTGTCTCTAAAATATTGAATTCAGTAGGTACGTGACGATATGTAGTCACGAGATATGTCAGCGGGTATCGCGAGGGACGACGCGGCAAGAGACGGATGAGATGTCACTGGATTGCGTGGAAATGGGATGTGTGCTGATGAGGGATGCCATCTTTGTTGACGCACTGGCCCTGTCCGACCTACGAGAACAGCTAAATAAGTACCCCGTAGTTGTGGCGAACGAAAAACTAAAGCACGAAATGTACGGAGACATTCGGGGTTGAGATCTTTCTTATGTCCGTAATTTTAATATCCCAGCGCTCGCATTTTATTTTTAATGAATTAACAAAACGACTTATGTACACCCCAAGGAGCGAAGAGCTGGTAATAGTTTACGTATAAGTATGCGACACGCTAAGGAAATACTTCCAGCATTTTTAGGTTTATGCCGCAAAGATTCGTGCAAACAGGTTCAACGTTAACGTGCAATTTGACCACAACTATTTAGGCAAACAATCCAACACGATTTTACGAGTACAGCATTAATTTTTTGTGTGCGCTCGATTTTGTTTTTGTCCCGAGTGACATATCACTCTCTTTGTTCCCATCCGTCATTTGTTATTTACAAGATCAACGGGTCATTGCCCTCTAAGCATCATACGGGTGTAATAATGCGTCATACGTGCAGTTTTCGATGTATTCTTAGGAAATAAGAAATAGAACTATGAGTCAGGCGCCTTTAGTCAAGGACTTCGGATGCCGGTTGCCGGCACCGGCATGCACCAGCCGTGTTATTTTAAACAAACAAACGTACTAATTGTTCTAACCGAGTGTTGTAGAAAATAAACAGACGTCGGCGAGAATATGAGTACCTACAGTTTGCTTGCGTTAAACGTGATTTAGACTAGCTTGAATAAATATGAAATAACTTTAGATAAATAAATAATTACGTGTGTCTGATAATTAATTTATTACTTCCGAAGAAAAACAAAAACAACTAGATCGGAATAAAATTATATACAGCGTCCAAATATATATGTGTAACATGGATATTTAACAGCTTTAAAACTGTTGACCGATTCATACAAGAATTAATGCCACTGAAATGTTTGCACCCAATAAATCCCTATCTAAGCGGTTTTTTAACGTTTTTAATGACATTTCCTCTCCATTGGTTTAAAATTCCACTGTACAACTTCCCCAGCCCCATACCGTATCTCCCATCATGTAAGTAAGTAAATTTACTAGTCTGCAGTTGTAAAGTGGCTAGGTTTTGAAGAGAGTCTCATTTTCGTGGGTCTTCGATTCCTTTCCGAAGTGCTGCAGGTCTTCGAAGGTAAAGGTTCGAAGTTCGATTCGTGCTGTTTCGCTCATACACTCATTAATAGGGGAGGGAGAGGGAGGGCAGATACAAACTTAGAACTTCGAATTTTGGAGTAGCTCCTCAGTTGAACACGTGAGACTCAGATTCGCGGTGACATTCACAGTCGGTTGCCGCGTCCGCCCGAACGAAGCCAGAACCGAATATCCGTCACCCGATCCGAATATCAGAATGGAGCTCATTGGTGAGTAAAAGGAATCCAATATTCCAATGACATTATTTGAAAATATCCCGCGTGTTTTCATAAATTCAAATTCATTGCTTTTTTTTCCAATTTATTAAACCTTGAATGGGTTTATTAGGTAGTTACCTACATTTAAAAGAAATACCTAGTCTTCAAAACTTCCCTTATGAATTAT
This sequence comes from Pandemis heparana, assembly GCA_963854515.1. Classification (NCBI taxonomy): domain Eukaryota; kingdom Metazoa; phylum Arthropoda; class Insecta; order Lepidoptera; family Tortricidae; genus Pandemis; species Pandemis heparana. The sequence goes on along the minus strand of OY978009.1, from coordinate 6,635,523 downwards.
AGCGTATTTTACAAGGCTGAAACTTTTACGAATTCATAAGAGAAGTTTTAAAGACTAGGTATTTCTTTTAAATGTAGGTAACTAATTTTGTCTTTGTCTGAAAAAGGTAATATCAAAGTAACAGACAAAGACAAACGAATGTCAAGTTTATGACAAGTTTTACAAGTGTTCTTGGATAAGGGGCACCTGATAAGTGTGTGAAAATATTAATGTGAAAATAAATACGAAATGTCACTTGACAAAGATAAAAGCTACTTTGAAATTTTGGGCTTTAATTAACTTGTAGGTATCTCAGCGTGACGGATTAGCAACAACAACATTACTAAGGATTATGGGGATGAGCAAACATTCATGTAAGTGCCAAAAACCTTTTGGGATTTGAAGGCCGTAACGCGGAAAATTACGATTCAAACGCCCCTTACGTTGGAGAATTTAATATCGCCACACATGAGCATTATAGACAGTAGGAACATGTTTGATGAGTTAAACCCCCATGTTATCCTACTAATCTAATCTAACTAATATTATAAATGCGAAAGTATGGATAGATGGATAGATGGATGGATGGGTGGATGGATGGATGTTTGTTTGTTACTCAATCATGCCAGAACGGCCCAACGGATCTGGATGAAATTCGGCACATAGATAGAGAAAAGTCTGGAATAGCACATAGGCTACTTTTTATCCCGGAAAATTGCGTAGCTCCCGCGGGATAGCGATAAACGAATTATTTGCAGACGAAGAAGCTGGCAACAGCTAGTATTATAAATGCGAAAGTTTGTGAGAATGGATGGATGGATGGATGTGACGATGTGAAAGTGGTTTGTTCCTTCTTCACGCTGAAACGCCTGGACGGATTTAGATAAAATTTGGAAAGGAGATAGCTTGTACCTTAGATTAATACATAGGCTACTTTTTATCCCGGAAAATTTTAAAGTTCCCGCTGGATAGCGACAAACATGTCAAAAGTCGTAGCTGCCTAGAGTTGCGACTCTACGTAAATATGTAATTATTGTACAATATGCCACCTGTCTGATATGCGTCCTTTGTCTCGCCATCTTTTCAGCCTATTTCGGCCTCCGATGGCTTTCCCCAACCCAATGAGCCAATCATTGTGGGTGCATACAGCAGATATGATCCAGCAGGTTTTGGCACCAAAATATATTTCTGCAAGTTTTGGAGCGCAGAGTTCTGAGTTCTTCAAACAGCCCAAATACTGCGCCAGTGGGCAAACTTTGAACTTGAACTTTTGTGCCTCAGTATGACCGAGTTTGACTGCCGTAGATTGAGATGAGAAAAATGTATATTGACAAAGTTTACTAATATTAAATTACGCAATTACTAGACAGAAATTAGAAATTTAGGTCATAGTAGAAATATGAATGGTGCAATATATTTTTTGAAGAGTGATCAGATTCAACCAACATTATAAAATGCCAATATTATAGCTGCATTGCTTAAAACAAGTTCATCGCATACAAAGGTACTTTTCTCTTTAGTACTGTTATCACTTGGACTGCGGTATTAATCTCGTAACTCGTGTTAATATCAAGTCCTCATTTTCCGCAAGGTATAGCTTGCCAGTAATTTGATACGTGAATGGTTTTCCATCAGTTGACTTTGAAGTTGTGCTGCCAAATAGCTGGAGCTAAATGAGAAATTTAAAGTTCACACCTTAAAATAAACGTTTTTCTTCGCTAACGGGATTAATTAGGCAAGAAAAGGGTGGCAATGCCCATCTTAGAGAAATGGAAACAATGGTAGTCTGGAAAGTTTTACCAAGTGTATTACCACGTACACTTGCTTAATTTTCAGCCCAAATAAGGCCTACTCTAAGGTTTACCTCCTAGAACGACATACGTATAATGCAGGCTCAGTACTATTTGGGAACTTTTTGCACAAGTCCTACTCCATTAAATTGGTTCGCTAATGTAGGACAGCAGAGTGCAGGCTTCCTCCCACTTACACGAGTTCTAACCAACGACCCACTTCTAGAGAGTATAGGTCAAACGATTAGACCACTTTGACAGATTACCATCTTGGGCCCGTGCCCCATTTTTGTGCGTTCTCCAAAACTGGTCCTTTTTAACTAAACTGTCTAAATTCCGTCTGGAATTTCCATCCAATAACCCTCAAAATATTGTTTACAAAACAATTCAACTATTGTTAACACCGCCGTAGTTCGGTTATTCGGTTTTTAATTGTAGTTACGAGCCCGTTCGTGGCCAGGTCACGGATCTGGGTCACATCCCAGCACCCCCCAGGACGTGCCCTGATTCAACATCAATCCAGAATACACATGGCCCCCTGGCAATAGCGCACTCTGCCCTTGTTGCATTGTGGTAGGTTCTGTATGGTAATCAAACTGGAGATACTTCCGACTTTGACGGCATTAATGGGCCTACGCAAACTAACCGCTCTATAATTTAGCTTGAGCCGTGTTTGTGACATCTGTCTTCTCCACACAGTGTCATGATTTTTGGTTGAAAAAAAATGAAAATTACTGTTGTCACTACTCGTATGTTGATCCAAAATTGTATTATGAAGGCTAAATGATGTGCGTAATACTGTAAAACATATGCCTACAAAGGTCTTGGAAGGTCTCATATTAGCACTCAAGATAAGATCTTGAATGTTGTCTTAATTGAGTTGCCATTTAATCTCACTAGATTAAGCTATAACAGCCGTTATCGGTCGTTACAACGGCTGTAGTTCGTCCGAATGGCGACCGTGGTCAATCAGGCGTCGGCGAGACGAGGTTAGATTTCGGAGCGAGCACTAAACTGCCTGTTAATTGACTATAGACTGTGATAGGGTCATTTGTTTTCATGTTGCAAGTTTGAATGTGTAAGAAGTGGGTCGAATGAGGTGTTATGGAAGCGGTAAAGGTCTTCAGGTCAGTGGTTATCGCTTCACATAACTGGAACTGCTGTCTAAAATGGAACAATGTCATTGATTCTAATTTGTAATGATTTCCTAGATTACTTGGAATTAATGGTGGCATCGTACAACTCCTATTGTCGACTTTAAAAAAAGTTTGATTTGTTCACGCGACTGAATGACTGTTAGACCTCGCATGGCAGCAACTTGCAACTGCTTCCGAAATAGCGCTGGCGCAGTGGCTGCCGCTCGCCTGTTTCCGACTGCGTTCGGGCTAGATCGTTTGTCTATTTTAATCCGCTGCGATACAAACAAAAAGGTCAGAAGCCGACGACCTAGTTTCCGAGCGGCGAATGCAAAGGTCACCCAGACATATCGGCCCGGGAAGTGTGATAACGCCGGGAAGGCTGCTGCTCTGCTATCAGGTTATGTAATGATTTATGCTAGTGTTTGCATACCCGATTTGCGGTGTGGATCAATGTGGGCTGGGGCCTTACCATGACGTCTTCATGGGGTATAATTCCGATTCAGTTTAGGTTTGCTCACTGTCAGCACATTAGTATGTTCGGACAGCTAAAACCGGAACTGAATCTGAATTGAATCGCAATAAGACATCATGGTAAGACCCCTAATGTAAAGTACTAGGCCTGTAACGAAAGTGCGTTTGATGAGTGTTCCCTGGTAAAAAAAAAGAGATTAAAAGGTGAAGTTAGTGACGTAAACTGTGAATTGATTTTAACACACAATAAGCCGTTAGCTTAAATTAAGTAATTAGGTTTTAAAGACGAATTGTAATTGCTTAATTATACGATATATAGCTTTCGTGAATGGTGTCACTTAATTAACGTTGTTGATTTTATTATTACGAGCCACTATAAATAAAATGTAGTTCACTGAACTAAATATATTAATTCTGCGAATCTAACGTCAAATACTAAAATGATTAAGGCGATTGTAAACACAATAACGGTTTCGTTCGTGTTATTTGTATTTGTATTGTTATGTAATAATTTTATGTAATAAACAGTTTGATATATATGCGACGCTTATTGCAGCAAGTTACGATTATTGTCCTTTACGACTGCCCTCAATAATGTAATTTATTAGATAAATCAGGACCAATAAATGGCCTGTACCAAATATGTCAGCCACTTGATAAAAGGTAGATCAATATCATACATGAACGGATCTTTTTGATTACCTACCTAATCATTTTAGGATGTCACAAAGTGAGTTCATAATGCTTCCTCCTACTCACGACGCGACATTATCTAAAATCTTACGAGAAACGATTTTGGCGGAATGGAATATGTTTCAAACGGTTATTGGCATTTTTATGATAAAATGAAATGACCTTTATACAACAAAATGGATCATCTTACTACTCGTAGTATCATGAAAAGTTTTGTACTTATGTTAAGAATCTAAGTACCTAAATCTAGGTACCTGTGACATGTGTGTGACATACTTTTTACGTTATGTGCTAAGTTTATGTTTTTTTTTATTATTCGTTTAACTATATTAAAGTAAGTTTTAGCGTGAATTTGTCATGTTCGACTGTAATTTAATTAATTTAATTTTTAATCTTATTTTTCTGTTCATAACCTTGAAGTATACTCATGTCACTTCGTTGATATTTTCTCTTCTTCTATAGTCTGTGTCTGTGATGTGGTTGTCTATGTGTAGAAAGATGATTTCCTATTCCTAGGCTTTGTTCCTAGGCATTAATTCTATTAAGCGTAGAAAGAGCTATTAAGCCATTCGCTCAATATAGAAAGTTGTACCTAAATATTTTTCGGGAACTGTCTGCAGTTATTTGGGTATAATATGAGTGACTAATGTCAGTATAGTACGAGTACAAAGAAAGGAAGAAGAAGAAAGAAGGCATTTATTCCTTTTTGCACTACACAAATACAAGAGCACAGACACAATTTTACAGAAAAGAAACAAAAAACACACGCATGAAAAATAGATCATCAGTGTTGAGTACAACGTTTAACTATGTTTTTTATACGCCAAAAGCCATTATAATCAAATTTTCTGCTTGCACAAGCTCTCGTAACATGGTAAGTATTAATTTGGCGAAAATTTTCCACCCAAGCTATGTTTGTGTGTTGCTAACATCGATGACGTCATCTGAACTCACAAGGAAAGTCCATAAAGAACGTTTCCAGCTATAAATCATTAGGAAGTTTTCGCAGTTGAGTGAAGTTATGGCATATTTGTGAAAGTGAACATACGGAATTTGCTATTTTGTTCGAAGAAGATAATGCTCTCTAAGTTACCGATTAAAGTTTGTTGAAAGTATCAATATTTTTGGTTCAGTGTGATCGGCTATTGCAACCGCTGCAACTAGCACGCAATAAGGTCTTAAAACAAATCCGGAGAGAATTTTCAGACATGATGTTAGTCATCGTTTAGCTCACTCCATCTTTAATTGTAAACCTGAAAACATAAAACGAGATGTCCCGACCCCAACGCTTGGCTGTAACAACTGCATCTCTAAAGCAGCCAACAGTGTCGGATTTATTCATAGCGTGATTATACGATCTTCGGCCGCTCCACATTTTAAATTTTAATCGTTTGTTTGCAGACCTCGACATGATTCTTGCCACTTTCATGTCAAAACCGTTTCACGACCAACCTTGAGTCACTTTTCTAGTTGCTTGAAAACATCTGGGTTCAGGATTCGCGATACGCCTGTCGATATATCAAGATATGTGATATATGTGCTGTACCAGTTATTTTTTCACGGTACAGACGGAAATTCTTGACACAAAACAGTAAAATGAATACAGTGGTAGAGAGCTCACTACAAAGAAGAAGTTATCCCTGATAAGGAGTATCTTCCAGTTAAAGTTTGTTTTAAAGTAAAATCTGTTACTCCTGCGGGAGGCGATAAGTCGCGTATATTAGCAGTAGGTACCTTTTTAATAACGCTTTGTGTGGACGATATGTTGATTTAACTTGATTCAGTCAGGCAAGAGTGTATTAACAATGAAAATATTGTTTGTATAGGACATAGCAACATGTTTTAATGACACTGGTCTGCAACTTGACATGACATTCTGTGTTTGTTAATGTCAATCACCTTGTGGATTTTGCCTTCTCAAAAGCAATTTTATCTTTGGCAGTTGTAAAAAAAACGAAACATCATTGTTTCATACTGTAATTAGTGCATTTGTTTGGCTTAGGCGCCTTTCTGACGCGCAAAAACTCCGTGGCAGTAGACTCATTTGCATGTTTTCTTGCATCTTATTGTTCGCGCTGTGATGAATGAATTAATTTGACAGATCGCATCATCATTTACTTCTGATTCATAAAAGCCATAACACGCGACGATTTGCCTTGAAGGTTACAGTAAACTTTAGATAGGTGGAATACTTGTAGGATGATATCTTCAAAAGCTTTGAAAGTAAGTAGGTGTAAATACCGTTCCGATGAGATGCCGGGTTGTAAAAATTAACACGATCTAATTAAATAACTTTGTCAGTACCAATATTTTATGATTAGAATGATATTATGCTCAGATCAGCTTAAGACTGCACTGGAAAGTCCACTCCACGATTGTTCGAGAAGAGCTCGGAAAGAGTTCGGGAGGAATGGTGACGTATGGTGAAGATTGCCACCATCTCTCTGATATGACGACCACGACCACTCTCCCAAGAGTGTGACGACGAAGAAGAAGAAGAAGGTTTTACTTAGGTACTATTCATTGTCATTTCAGTATCGCTACTGCCTCTATGAAATGGTTTCAAGCGACGGAATTTAAAAAACAAAGAAAGTCGTGGGGTAGGATAAGATAGGAGAGGCAAAGTATGTTATTTTTTATATAAGAGGGGGAAAACGAGCAGACGGGTCACCTGATGGAAAGTGATCACCATCGCCCAGGGACACCTGCAAGACGTGACGTGATGTGAGATCAAGATCAATAATAATATCTATGTAAACAGTTCATTGTGCAAAAAAACAATTGATATGCATTAAGATAGGTACATGTGCAATGCAAATTCGAAGTTATCTATTCAAGGGATCTCTTTCAATCTACCTTTGATCGGAAGAGAAGAGCAATAGACTGGGGATCGACGGCGAAAATGTCTGATGATACCTATGTGTATCATGATATCAGTGTACCTGTGTATTTTTTTATTGTGTCTGTCTATTTTGTATTTTTTATCGTTAGATTCAACTCAGACCATAGAAATCCTTTCTATAATCTGAGGAATTCACCGTATCGTGTCTTAGCAGATGTTTGTCTACGGCACCCAAATATAATTGTGGTAATGACGTCACAGTATCCGTGCTCGGTATGCGCATAGGCAATGAATATTTATTAAAACTGCATGTATGTTTTGTTTGTTGACAGAGTGACAGGTGAAACGATGGACAGCTGGATAAATGCCAAATTGAAAAATGTACAACATTGTTTTTATAAAAATATTTTGTCTGTGTTTTTTTTCATTCATTTTTTTGCTTCTGATTAAACGTTGCTCGTTTTACCTATATTTTATTCAAATTCTTCAATTTTGAAAGTGACCCATGAAATAACTAGATTGAAACCTATACATTGTGCATAGTATAATTATTAATGTTATTTTTATTTTTTTGTAGAAGTAAAATTCTTGATTTATTTGGTAAATACCTATCACTTGAAAACTGCGCCTTCTCTCGTCCCTGGTGAGCATTAGATGTTCCACGGGAGTTTGTAATTGTATCGTACATACACGTCAACTAAACAGATGGCGCTTGGCGAAAAAAATAGTAAAAAAGTCACGTGACAGCTGGTACAGACAGATAGAAAAATGAAAAGAAAGAAATAAATATAATAGCTTTACTTTTCGGATTTGTCTATGTGTTCTAGTAGGTATTCGTATCGTTAAGAGATTTAAACGATAGTGTTAGACCAGCGTTTTCTAAAGTGGATGCAGAGGGTCGCTAGTGTTTCATGGCTAATCCTTTCATTTACCCGAGTTTTGTAAGCCATAAATGTTGCCATAACGTTGTAATGTTTGCCATTATGGTTATGGTTAGGGAAGGTACGATACGAACTTCGAAAATCGAATTTCGGAGCAGGGGCTTTACCATGACGTCTTAATGCGATTCAGTTGAGGTTCGCTCGCTGTCAGATTCATACTAAAAGTGACAGCTAAAACTTGAACTGAGTCGGAATTAGGACGTCATGGTAAGGCTTCAGCTCGCCTGGTTCGGGTATGTATTGTTTACTTATTAGGGCTTTACCAATAGTTTCCTTTTATTCCGTGCAATCTTGAAAAGGTTTCCGAAGTGCTAATAGTTTGGGAACCCCTAGGGCCTCTAGTGTGATCAATTAACTGCTTGCTCACGTAGACGCTATCGGCTTCATTATCTAGTCGGTGCGGGCACGATTTCGTAGATTTAGCTGGTGGAAAAAAGAAATTTGCATACAAGAACGACTTGGAACAGCTAGACTGAGATAAGGAAGTGGCCACGTTTAAAAAAGTTGAACACCGTTTTGTTTGGCTGGGAAAGATAAAATAAATTAGGTGCAAAAAATTTTAGTAGGTACTTTCTATCATCTAACAAATTGATTCCTAGCCCACTCCCAGTAAAAGTCATTATGTTGACAAGGGATATCATGTAAAGGACGTACGATTAATTTGAGAACGTTCTACGGTGGGTTAGGATGGTTATAATTATAATACAAGAAAAACTTTATTCAATACCAGCTGTGCAAAATTTGATAGCCGATGTCCCGCGAGAACTATGCGATTTTTCGGGATAAAAACTATCCTATGTATCCCCGAAACTGAGACTATTTCTATACAAAAAAACGGTTCAGCGGTTTAAGCGTGAAGTGGTAACAGCCAGACATATTTTCGCTTTTATAAATACAACAAAATACAACCTAGGGCTATTCAAGGCTAGGCTGTTGTTGAGTGAGTTACACCCTTGGCCTTATCTTCGCTTTTCATCAGCACGGCTAGCACGAACAGCTTCTTTCTATAATGAACCAGAAAGGAAAAAAATAGGTAGTCTATCGTGTCTATGTCGTGCTAGCCGTGTAGGTGGAATAGTCAGTCTACTGTAAATAAAAGAAACGTGTGCGTCTCGGGATGCCCAACAGAAGTGACAACTTAAACTAATTTAAGTTACTAACAGTATATTATATGTCTATCGAACTCTAAACACTGAGTAGAGAGAGGGGGAAGCATCTGTCCAAAATACGACTAGCGCTGTGAGTTAGAGTGAGAGAGGAAGAGCCGGCCTACCGCTGTCAGAGAAAGAGAAGCCAGAAACCAGACAGACTACCCTCCCATAAGAAGTTATCAGTCAAAAAGTACTAACCTGTCAGTGACCGGGGTGATCCCGGTGCTCCTGTTTGCCGTGACGTCCTCCACTTTTCCTTCTTCACTAAACTACGGTACTAACTTATATAATTTATTGCATTCGGCGTGTAAAGTGTTAACTTACAACTATGGCATAGTTACGAGTTTAAAGCTAAGCTACGTCTATTCGATTCACACGACGAACATTGGTGTTAGACCTGAAACAAGGAAAATATTACTTCAGTAATTAAAATTAAAGGCTAAATAATTAAATTTGCATTTTTTTTGTATTAAATTAGTTAATTATAAATGATATTTAATTATAGATGAGTAATAAATGAAAATGTGTTGCTAAGTACAAAACTTTTGCTTCTATTTCTAGTATATTCGTTAAACACCGAGGACAGCCGAGACTCCGTCTATATTAGCGTCATATTTTCTAAAATTTATTACTTATAGGGTTATTTTTATTCAGTGATTGAATACAGTCAAAATCATTCATAGCATCGCATTCGGACAAAGTATACTGAATGCCAAAATCAGCTCATTCTACAGAATTAAAATAGCAGCAACAAATATATCCTGCTCATTGAAAATAACGACCGTCTGTGCTGGCTTTTTTTTTAATTAACTAAACGCATTTTATCATATTTTGTTTGCATCAAACATATTTTCAAAAGGCTCAGAACAATGGCCGACCGCGAACGTAATCAACCTCGCATCCATGTTGTGATGAATCGGTCAGCAAATCTGCGTTGTACCCTTGCCCTTGGAAATGAAACGTACGGTCATTTCATTCCACATATACTATATCTACAGCGAGAGCGAGTATCGAAAATAATCACCCACTCCGCTCCAAAATCGCCTCCCATCTCTACCGAGTTGAGTCGAAAATTGCTCAGTTACCGACCAGCCATAATGCATTTGGTTGCCAAGTGAATGCACTACTGCAATGAGTTAGCTAGACTGTTTGAATGTCAAACCAATGATCGGCGTCTGCGCCGCGCAATAAAAGAATAATTTATTCACGTCCGCGTAAATAAGATGATGGATCCACAAATTGAAAATTTGGACTGGGTTTGGCAACGGAAGCTCAATTGATTGGGCACATCTCTTAGATTGGCTTTGCTCGATTGCGTTTACTTTTTGCGAGACGGATAATTTGCCGATATTTTTATTTTTTAGCGATAGGATTTTTGATTTTTATTTATTCTGTATTATCAAAGTACCTAGGTATAAGCAGCCCAAGTGAAGAAACTAATAATAAAGAACAAGTGCGGGTAGTTAGGAAAAACCATGCAGCTAGGAGAGTTGATATCCGCCTCTTCAGTCCTCTCGAGACCATGGATGCAAAGTGGCGTCCGAAACGTCGAGGTATTTACAAAAATACATTTTATTTACGTGATTAAGTCCCTTTTTTCTTATAATAATGTACTTACATAGGTATAGCTAAATTTAAGTAGATTGAGCGGGTCATATTGCTAAAGAAACTGAATAGCTGTTGAGAGAAAAAAAATAATAGGAAAAGCTATCTCTTGTTTAGTTTCTCTGAACGCTGAGTGATTATGTGGATGAAAATAGCTGAAGATAATACCAGTCGTTAGTTGTCATGCAAAGATTTAGTAGAGAAGAAAAAGAATGTTCAAAGTTATTAAGTATTTAATAAAGTGTTACAAATCAAAGCTGAACAAATAATTTAGTTGTAAAGTAGATTAATACCGAAGAAGTTAATGAAACCTTAACACTGTTTTATAGCCTACTAGCTGTTGCCCGCGACCCTTCTGCGAAGAATTCACTAATCGCTATCCCGCAGAAACTATTCCTTTTTTCGGGATAAACACTATCCTATGTCCTTCCTCGGGACTGAAACTATTTTTGTACTAACTTTCATTAAAATCGGTTCAATGGTTTAGGCGTTAAAGCGTAACAGATAGACAGAGTTACTTTCGCATTTATAATACAAATAGGGACACAATGGGAGTGTACCTGCTTTCCACGACTTCACTTCACTATATCGCGGAGATAGCAAAGTAGTTTACTCAATTGCGGGGGTGGGTAGGGATTACAAATTGACATCATATAGTATTTGAATTGATAGTTAACCCAAGTTCATTTTCATGACCGTAAATGACTTTACAAATAAGAAAACATTGAACTATTCCCGTGATCCTCGTCCGGTACTCTGAAGTTGAAAAATCGAAATTAATTTCGTGTTGTTCCGCTCTCACAGACCTTAATAGGAGAGTGAGTGGGACGGTACGATAAGAACTTCGAATTTCGATTTTCGATTCGAAGTAGTCTGTTATCCCCACAATGTTTCCTCGTTCAATTCGAAAACAATGTGGCAATTAAGTTGAATAGTTCAAAGAGTACAGGAAATTTGATAGGTTGTTTTGTTGATATCGGTTCCCAAATTAAACAGCAGTCAGGTTCAATTTATTCCCTCTTGATCTAAGGACAGGATGCGATACCTACTTAGGTACTTGGCCTAAATTGTGGGGTGGGCCATGTCGGCATATTTTAGGGTAAAGCAATTAATCACTGAACTTTCGGGGCTTTCAGCGTTCTTGCGGAGTTAGCCTACGCACGTTAATTGAGTCACTGTTAGTAAAATGGTGAACCTTTTTAAGTACGTTTAATAGAATGAAATACCTACCAAAGTTAAATATTTACGGGTGGGCCTCCATTCAATACCGACATGCCTATAACCCGGTTATGCTGGCTTTACTTAGTACGAAATTAGTAATCTTGTTTTGCCTTGTAATATCAATACGGTTTAGGGAATGAATTTGAATTGAAAAGATTTCATAGTTTTATATTTATACATGCCGCCACGCCTCTTTCCCATAGGGGTAGGCAGAGACCACTTGAAACCTTACCATGGCGTGTTAATGCTATTCAATTCGGACTCAATTCAGATTTTAGCCGTCATTTTTAGTATGGATTTGACAGCGAGCGAACCTAAACTGAGTCGGAAATGAGTCTCATTAAGACATCATGGCAAACCAGGGTACAGGTTATAAGGAAGTAATAAACACTGATAACTCTTGCATTGGAGTAAAAAAACACGCACTTGTCATGGAAGAACTCATAGGTAGGTATGCTTTTGGGGAGGCGGATGAGCTTTACTTAAGACTATCAGAATAAAAAAATTGGTTGCCTGTAAAGTCGGTATACGGGCGAAAGTTTTACGTGACAACGACTTTGAGTGGTAAAATAATTTTAATGTGAATATTCATTCGTATAGTAGGAAGAAGGATGAAATAATAGTAACAATTTAAAACATTTATTTATACAAAGAATTATATTTAAAACATTAATTTATACAAAGAATCTAAATCGAAATAGAAGCGCAAGACATGAACCGGTGTGTATGCCTATCTCTCTCACTCTCTCTCTCTCGCTCTGTCTCTCTCGCTCTGTCTCTCTCGCTCTTAGGCGGGCTAACTGTGCTCGAGTGGAAGGGACGCGTGCCTTTCACTTTTTATGTCTGTCTCTCTCGCTCTTAGGCGGGCTAACCATGCCCGCGTGCCTCTCACTCGCTCTCATTGTGAGCGCATAACGTGAGCGGAGCGTAACGCAGTTTCTTGAAGTGTCACCCGGCAAACCAATTTATAAGACGTTGTCACGTCAAAAAAATAACTTAAGCCTAAGGAGTAGTGCCATGCCATATTTAAAAAGTGACCGTGCATATTTACTCCCCGGCAATATTGGGTTTTCACCAAAGTCAACCGATATACGGGCTGCGTTGTAAAACTGGCCGCAAATAAAAATATTCAGCGAGCGACAGGTACCAACAGACGGTTTCACCGACATTTTTACATCCAGTGGCTTAAAAAATGGATAAGCTTTTTGCCATTGAAATAAATGAGATTTGTCTGTAAAATACAGTCACTATGTGAACTGTCAGTATGTGAACTAACTAGAGCCATACCTTTAAACCCGTTAACGGCCAAGTCGAGGTTGGTACTACACAATAGTTTGTTATTAATAATTTTTGATTTTTTTGCACACTAACCCCTTTATTCATAAATGCTCTATAGACTTCTGCTAACTTAGCAATCGTTTGTCCTTATCTGTGAAAGGTAAATGTCAAAGTGACAGATAAGGACAAACGATTGCTAAGTTAGTAGGCCTATATAGGGCGTTTATGAATAAGGGGGTTTATCCGGTAAGTAGTTTATAATAGAATCTTGTTATCATTCTATATGTAACTAATTTTAAAAATGAATCGTCGTTCCAAAGCTCACTTTTAGCCGGCCTTACACAATAACTCCCTTATTCATAAACGCTCTGTAGGCTTCTGCTAACTTAGCAATTGTTTGTCCTCATGTCACTGACATTTACTACCTTTCACAGATAAGGAAGCAGAAGCAGAGCGTTTATGTATAGAGGCCGGAGCGCACCAAATATACGTGCCGGCACGTAAGTCTAGCGATGACGAGTCACGTGGAGGGGATCTGCGCACCCTCGGATACCGTATTTTATACTTCTGCGCATATAAAATCATCGCTAGACTTACGTGCCGGCACTTATACGTGCTACGTGCTGCGTGCTGCTTGACACGACCACGACCACGCATCTGGTCTGGTATCTATCTCATAGTTCATCTAACTAATATTATACATGCGAATGTATGGATGGATGGATGGATGGATGGATGGATGTTTGTTTGTTACTCAATCACGCCAGAACGGCTCAACGGATCTAGATGAAATTTGGCACATACATAGAGAAAAGTCTGGAATAGCACATAGGCTACATTTTATCCCGGAAAATTGCGTAGTTCCCGCGGGATAGCGATAAACGAATTCTTTGCAGACGAAGTCGCTGGCAACAGCTAGTAGTTTCATACATTACAACTGGTGCGTGCGCGACGTGCGCGTGTCACGCAGTACGCAGCGCGCATTTGGTGTGCGCCGGCTTTACATTAACTTATCACTTGAGCCACCGCAAGCGGGCAGGCCTCGATTGTTCCACTGCGGTCCGCCACGGATTTACCTTTTTGACCCTTCCCGGGCTTTCAGTTCTAATTATCCACTCAATCTTGGTGCATTAGGGCATACACTTATGTAGATTTAATTTAGAAATGTGCGGTAAGTAGTTTTCAGGGTTCCGTACCTCAAAGGAAAAAGACTGAACCCTTGTAGGATCTTGCCTTTGTTGTTCATCTGTTCGTCTATCAACACCCTTTTTCTCGAAAATTCGTAGAGGTATAAAGTTGACATCATACCAAATAAGTAGTACTTAGGTCTGCGGCCATTTGGAGCAGTGAAAAATCAACCCTCTTAGTCCTTATCTGTGAAAGATAAATGTCAAAGTGATAGATAAGGACAAACAATTGCTAAGTTAGCAGAAGCTTATAGAGCGTTGTTTATGAATAAGGGGAATACTCATTAGGCCTAATAGGATTAGAAAAGGTGTTTCCATACAAATTGCTATTCCTCCAAAATAGGGAGTGTACTTACTTAATGTGTTTTATGTACAATAAAGAGTTATACATACATACATACTTTACTTACAGTTATCATAGAAATAAAATGGTGATTAGTATTGAAGAAATTTGGGTTGAAGGTTGATTTTATAGCGTAACTAGAGTCGTCGCAAAATGAAAGGCCCGTTTTGACATTTGTCTTCCCGACGTAACTAGTGATGTCACCGTACGACTCGGTACTCGATACTCACGATAAATCGATTCAAGTTTGCCTGAGTATTTGATCGATTTAAATACTATTTCTATTGTAAAGTGGCATTGGATTATTGGAGTATGTATATCGTTGTCTAGTACCCATAACACAAGCCTTACTTGCGCTTACTTTGGGACTAGGTCAATTTGTGTGAATTGTTCCCAAATATTTATTTATTTATTTATTTATTTTTATTGGATTAAAGTTCTGATTAGAAAGTGAATCTTCAGTCAATCATTTTCTTCAGATGATGAAGACGAGCCATTCTATTGAAATCAGTGTTGCCATTGTTTACGGCTTTGAGCTCCAAGGTCATAATTTTCAGTAAAGATCACCACAAAGCTGGTGAAATTCGGTAATTATTAGGATGCGACCAAACCGCCGCGTATACGCAGTGACGTGCCGTATGCGTCACGTTTTCTCACCGTTTCTTCATACATATTGTTGCGATTCCGTAACGTCACCGTTTTTTAAGCGGCGGTGTGGTCGCACCTTTAATTGGTCTAAATAAAATAAATAAAACCGGCCAAGTGCGAGACGGCCTTAAAAAAAATATCTAGATCGATTTATTTTTTCCTTAACCGATTATTAATAGTCTGTGAACAATGTGAAAAAATCGTTATGCACAGCACTTAGCTGAGTGAGCGATACCCAGCCATGAAAAATGCAATTACCTTCTGAACATTTCGATCGGTAAAAAATAGAGAACTTCATGGGCGTGAACTGTCAAAACGGGCCTTTTAAATTGTGACGACTTTAATGAAATAATTTCAAAAACCGAAGTATTTTTCATGTTGGTGCATGTAGTAACCTAGTAACCAATACGAAATTACCTCACACAACCTACATTTTGCTTACGAGAAAGGCATAGCTAAGAAGGGGGTTTTTGAAATAATGATAAATAAGGAGATACAGTGAAGAATAAGCCAGTAAGGTTACCTTCGAAACCATCTCTACCTAATAAGGCATTCGACAAGTTGTCACAACACACGAGTGAACACGAGTTTCCTAATCCGTTTTTGCAGTGAACGTTAACGTGTAGGATTCGGTGAGCGTCAAGTTGGCGGACCTCGTCGAAAATATTTGGGATTCGATAAATCTAGACTAAGTATACTAAGGGCCTGTTTCACCACCTCCTTAACTGTCAGATATCTATGATTCCGTCTCTATTTATTACTACGAAACAGACAGAGACGTCATCATAGATAACTGACAGTTATGGAGTGGTGAAACAGGCCCTAAAAATAGTACGTATAAATCACAACATAAAAAAAATCCTCCGCTGCGTCTTGCCTGTTCGCAATGAACCCAAAACTACTGGACAGATTTTCATGCGATTCTCACAAATATATAAAGAGATTTAAATAAATAAATAAAATAAAAATTCATTTATTTCAGGACCAAAATCCCATAGAATTGAATAGGTAGGATTTATGACGAAGGTAAGTATATGATTTTTTGAGGTTTTAAATTAATTGGTTGAAATATGATGATAATTGTGGCAGTGGTGTGTTAGTATGTACAACACACCCGTGCCAAGCCGGGACGAGTCGCTAGTCTATGTTTAAAGTAAAAACTGTTAGCATTGAAACAAATGCGGCTAGCAACCCACTACTATTTTGATTCCTCTTTCCACCTATACGCCCACAATCATGCTAAACGTGGCCTTTAGGTTTTATTACCTTAGGCCCTGTCTACCCCGTAAGGGATAACGTCGTGATTAATGGATTGAAACCAAATACCCTAGCACGATGTTTTCTCTTTTCGGTTTCCTCTTTAAAAAATGACGCCAATAACACCTTCAGCTTTTTAACCGACGAAAAAAACGGAGGTTCTCAATTCGACGCGTTTATTTTTACAGTAAGAGCACAAAATAAGTAATTTTCAGTTCACAGTTCTTTAAATAAGGTTTGGAGCTCGGCTTTTTATAAGCTCTTAATACTTTTCTTTAGAGACGGCCTGCCGTCTGCCTTGTTAGTACCTTACCTACCTATGTGTAGGTAAAATCTTGCAAGTCAAAGTTTATCGTTTTTTAATACATAGTCGTAGCCGCGTTGCAAAGACTAAATACCGTTTGGAGTATTTTTACTTAATTTGTAGTTTTGTAAATCTGTTTTTGTGGCAATAAATTGATTTTTCTTTCTTTCTAAATAGATCAAATGTAATACCAATAATATAAATGCATAATAAGGATAAAAAAAACAAAATTACTGAATTTATTCAATAGGTACGCTGACTTGACGCTCATGGGATTCGCACGACACGTCGGATCGTATTAAGACATATCAACCACACTCTGCTACCGTACCCCGAGAAATCCGGCTCTTCACGATCGTTGACCGAACTTTTTGCCGTACGACGAAATTTACGTATTTAAATGCTAATTTTAAGACTGGCGACAAATTTTTGATCAAGAGATACTTACCAATTTGCCTCAAGAGTTGTTAAATTCATTGCATTCCGAGGATGGTGAAATACAGAATGTCTCAGATCGCTGGAACTTGTCGCTCGAGCCAAAGGCGAGGGCGATAAACATGCGAACCGAGGCTTTAGTTATCACCGCCCGAGGTGTGTACCGACACAATTTTAAGTCTTCCCCCTGGCCAGGAAGTGAAATTGTTATAATTACGGCCCGAGACGACGTAAAACAAATGATCTAAACCCGTGTTAAATACTTACCCCCTTATTCATAAACGCACTATAGGCCTCTGTTAACTTAGTAATCGTTTGTCCTTATCTGTCACTTTGACATTTACCTTTCACAGATAAGGACAAACGATTACTAACTTAGCAGAGGCCTATAGTGCGTTTATGAATAAGGGGGTTAGTTTTTAGTTCGTTCACTCCTGAATGTTTGAAATTCTGATTTTTGAAAGTTCTTCTGTACATAAATTGATATTATATTTAAATGTGCTATCATTATTATTATTATTTGTCATTTTTTTCCTAATTATTTTAATTAGGTACATTTTAATTGGACGATCCCTGTTGGGTGACATTATTATTGTTATAAATGATTTGATTTTTTATTTTTCATAAGTAAAATGTAATTATTTGTTGCTTATTTATTATTGACATCCAATTATTTTTAATTTAATTTTACTTGTATATCTATCTCTTTGACGATTTCAATATAAGTTCTCGTAACTTGACATTGTACAATTTATGATGTAATTTTATATTGAATGAATAAATAATCTAATCTAATCTAATTTAATCTATCAAATGAATCAAGAAATTTACTTCAATTCATTTCAATTCATTTATTTGGCCAAGTAACATCAGTCACATTCAACCTCACCCCCTCAACCCCTCCTGGCGCTCAACCTCTAGTGATAAGTACCCAGTCCTAAGTTAGTCGTAAGTCAAGTCCATAGTCACAGGTCTTTTATTTTATTTGTGTTGTTACTCTTCTAATTGTGAGTAGCTATAGAATTTAGTTAGTCGTTAAGTTTTAATTGTGTGTCTTTATACGTGCACCAGACCAGAGTGCAGACTCAGAATTCGGATCCTACATTGCTACATTTGGCCTGTGGTTATGTACGGCAGTGAATCGTGGACCATAAAGGAAGACACCAGGCGGCGTTTAGAAGCGTTTGAGATGTGGTGCTACCGTCGCATGCTCCGTATAAGCTGGACTCAAAAAGTCAGCAACGAGAAGGTGCTTCAGCGTGCTAGTATGACCCGAAAATTATTGCACACCGTCAAAAAGCGCAAAATCGAATACTTATCTCGGGCACGTGTTGCGCCATGACAGATATCAGCTGCTTCAACTTATATTGATGGGCAAAATACAGGGAAAACGGCGCTCTGGAAGGCGGAAAAAATCATGGTTGCGGAATATTAGGGAGTGGACCGGAATCAACAGTGCAGAGCAACTGTTCCGGATGGCTCAAGATAGAGAGAAGTTTTCAGAGCTAACGGCCAGCCTCCAGTAATGGAGGGGCACTTTCAGAAGAAGAGATACGTGCACCAATTTATAATTATAGTGTAAGTTATACTCATTTACGTCGTTTCACTCATATCCATTTGTTGACCCATAACAAAATGGCTGTTGCTGAGGGGTTGAGGGTTCATTCTTTTCACATCTTGAGTTTTGTATTTATTTTTACGGTTTTACTATGGTTTTACCAGTAAGAAATTAAATTTCTAAACGACACTGAAAATTAGAACACAGACAAATCCGAAAAGTAAAGCTATGGCTGGGAATCGTACCTACGGTATCTGCTATGGGTAGTTAGCACTAGCAGTATACCACGCATCACGGAATGAAGAGGATCCGCTTTAATGTTCTAATGTGGTAATAAACGTGAACACATGTTCTAATTTTCAGTGTCGTTCAGAAATGTATATTTAAATGAGTATATTTAATTATAATACAATTTAAATAAATTATTAATAAATTATTATTAGGTATTAATTATTTATTTTTATTATTAAATTTAAATCCTTTGTGTATGATGTGTCGAGTACTTATATAAATAATTGAAAATGTATTCGAAATCGAAAGGAATAGTTTCCACTCTGTATACCCAGTCAATTCAATTTAATTTCATACTCTGTCTGCGATTGGCGTTGCGTGCATGTTTTGCCTTTATTAAATTGAAACAAACATTTACAAAGACATTAAACCTATTAAAGTCTAACTAAAGTGAATGAAATTGCAAAATAGATCCAGACTATTAAGTTGATAAGTAAAATGCTCAGAGCCGAGTAAATGCCGGCTTTTTCTTCTAAATTACAATTATTCGCATAACGACGGGCGTAATGAAACAATTTTGTAAAAATGCGCGGCAATTTACTGAAAACTCCGCTATGCTGTCTAGGATTGCGCTCAAAAGTGTCGGCGCGGAATTTTGCTGCTTCTATTAGAGGGAAAGAAATGTCTTCTAAAATTGCAAAATCTTGGTCTTTTAATCTTGTGTACGTGGTTCAAAAGAAATGTAAGTAGTAGAAATGTAGTACAATGTAGTATGTATGTATGTAAACTCTTTATTGTGCAAAATAAACAAGACAAATACAGTTGACAAACAATGATGTAGTATAGGGCCGTTTCGGAACTTAAACGTGCAAATTACAAACTAGAAGTTTACGACTCCATGCAGCAAAATATAACCAGAAAAACGTCGGAGTAAACAGTTTTTTTTGGAAACGTAAGCAATTAAACAACGGCTAACCTCTAAAGGTTACAAACAATTAGTCTTCCTAAACTAAAAAAAGTACGAAGCATAATCGCCTCGGCGGTGGCACGACAGCCGTCTCGCGGCCCGCATTGTTTTAATTTGTATTAAAACCACTCGAAACTTCACCTTGACGGCAAAATGGAGGACATGTTGGTTTTATTTTTTGCTTAAATCTTTTTGCGTCGATACATAATATCGGTTCACAATGGTGCTGGATTTGAAAGGAATACATTAGCAGCGCGGTCGACGGCTCCAGCCGACGCGGCTAACAATGTGTGACAGATCGAATATACCGCCGCAAGATAATGTCCTGTAATTTACTGAACCGATGTCGGCGAGAGAAATATATTGGCGCGCTTAGGCCTCTTGTTGGCTGATTTTTTGCAGCGTGTCTAAGAATAATAAGCAAGTTCAAGCCTTTTTTAGAACAACCTTGAAACACTCTTCGATGTTATCCTAGATGACGTTAACGTATTTGGTCACGGTACGATTTGACTTTTTTTTAATTTCTCAATAGGTTTTAACGTGTGTCAACAGAACATCCAACGCCTATTTGGCCAGTTTCAATGATGTACGGACTACTACTGACGTATTCATGTAAGCGAGGATCATTAATGACTACGTTCAGAAGTTAAGAACAATTAAACAGTTTGCTAATGTAAGTAATTAAGAAAGAAAGAACAACAAAAAGAAAGCATTAATTCACGACCAAAACAGCACAAGAGAAAAAGGAAGAAAACACAGGAACAAATTGCCATGAAAAGGTACCAACTAGGCACAGCGCTGTAGCAAGGGATTATAAAATATTCCATTTAGACCTCTGATGGAACCTCATTTTGGTAATTCTATCTCACACTAAATTACAAAGTGAGCCTAGGTTTCGAGTTACATAATGATAATAATTGCGAACGCTTATGTACCTCAGGGAGCCAAAGAGCACGCATATTAAATTCTACGTACAGGTTAATATTTATTATGTTTCCACTTTCCATCTGTTATTATGTTACGTATATATATTACAAGATGAATTCTACACATACGAACTTAAGAATGGACTTAATAACAATTTGATCATCAATACTGTGATCTATAAAAAAAAATCTAGATAGAATTTATTTTCTTTTTTATTCTTGACATATACCTATAAACCAGATTCATGCTTACACTGTTGAAATGTCTATTTCATCATCTCATTTATCGCCGAAATTCGTTAATATTTTGTCTTCAGTCTTTATATCTTGACATGATCTGTCGGATACTGACTTTCATTAACAATTTTGCAATATTGTACTCCTACATTTGTTACACATACATATATGTATATCATAAATACGTAATCGTAATTAGTCTGGCAATCAAAACCCGATCCCAACTTTATACACAACACGTAGGTATACAAATAGGTTACTACATTATTGGAAATTTTCGCATTCGAGCAGAACGTTCCCAACATCTCATTACTTACTTAGAAATTACAGGTATTTGATATTACACTTCCCGCGTGTATAATTTAAATCTATGTCAAATTGTTTGAGGACCCATCACTCCCATCAGGGATTAACATAAAATAGGGACTGACGCTAAAGACAAACCGGTAAGAACACACAATAGAATTCGACTTTATAGGTCACGGGGTTTATAATTTTTTAAGAATAAGAGAGTAAATTTCTACAGAGGACTAAAGTTTCCTGTTCCCTCATCGGACTCGAGTCTATTAAAGGACTTGCGTCTTTAAAAAAAACACAGTCTAAAAATGACACTACTAAGACTTGAGTCCTTACCTACACTAGAAACACCAGTGACGCTAGCCTCATAACTCACTATAAGACAAGAAGAATAATGGTCGAGGGAAGAAGAAATTTGGAAGGTGTTGTAGTATCACTCTGAACATAGCTTTAGGCATGGCACCCGGCCACGGAATTCAATTAGTTTATACCAGAGAGATTGATAGAGTCTTGCCTTTATTGGAGGCATTCGTCACGGGTATTAATTGGTCCTTCCTACCTTTATTAGGCCCATGTGTTAGCCGTTGTTCAGAGTAATGAGGGTGTCCATATTAAATATACAACACAACTACATACAAAGTTGGGGATTTCTACCGCCAAATTATTCTCAAATTATTAAAAACAACCTTGTTGGTCAGTGGTAACATTATATACTATTTTAGTCGAAAAAAGGGGTAGATTCATAATTCGTAAACATTTTTAAGCATGTTTTTCATCCCTAACGCAAACAGAGGGGTGTTATAATTTCTGATATCGATGTCTGTGTTTGGGTGTCTAAATGTGGCATTATAGCTCTGAAATGTACGGATCGATTTCGATGCGGTTATTTTTGTCATTCAAAAGCTAGTGTCCTTGCGTTGTTCCTTAATCATGTTTGGTAAAAATCGGTACAGCTCCAGCAGTTTGCAGAATATCGTCTCTTTTTTAAAACCTCCTCCGTCGTTGGCGTATTTTACTTACGCGTCCAATTAACAACATTCCAACTCTGTTCTTTTTGGCCTGACAACGAGACTGGCTGCTATCTGGAACCCAAGTGAGAGTATCCTAGACTAGACTCACAGATCCATCAAACCAATTAGTTAAATAATACATTACAAAATTTTCTACACTGTTTCAATACGCATGATTCGGGCGATGACGTCATTTGCTGTTTCGCGTGAATAAAGAATGCCGGGTTATTTTTTTGCGTTTCAAGTGCTAATAAGACCAATACCTAACTTGGCTGCCGACGGAAAATGTGATTTAAAATCTCTTATTTAGAACCATTTGGCCGTAAGCAGATGGATTTTAAACTCGTCCTAACTCTGAACCTCAAAATTTATAACGGACGAACTCCAGCGCACATACGACAACGATATTGCAATACCGGCCGATGTCGAAGATAGTCGTTCTTAGGGGATATAGCTGAAGTTTTAAACGGTGATAGTCTGGTTTGATTGCAAATTTTTTCAACACAATCTAGGTACGTCGACTTTCATTTGTTCTTTTAGTTATTTTCTTCTTCGAATCTAATACCTTTAAACGAGCAATTCTTATCCAATATAAGTATACAGTGTGGAAAAATAATTCGGGCCCTGGAGGGAAACTACCTTTAATTCTTAAGTTGGCTTAAATTACTTAAAGGAGACATTCCTTTATATTTAAAAAGAATCAAAACTGCATTTAAAGATTTTCTTAAACTCGCTTGCCTCATCCGGGACTCGAACCAATTGGGATAGTCTATTTCTTTACAATGCGTGGTAAATCGAAAACCATTTCGAGATGAATGCTTTTTATACCGTTTTCTGTATTTACTTTATTTTATTTTACAATAATGAATTTATTACATGAAAAATAAGCAATGACTTTCATTTGACATTCCCACGAATGACGTAGACGGTACTTTATTTGCTAAGTTTACAAATTCTTCACTATTTACGCGTCGATTATACTACGGCGTTCAACTTGGACCCGCAATCTGACATTTCATTCATCTTATGACATGACAGATGACAAACAAATTACAATCTTATTATGTCATTCTTGTTTTACAACGAATGTGAATTTGCCGTATTGAAGATTGAAATACTCTAGCTGAGTTTATATTGGATTCCGATAACCCTTTCTGAATAAATAGTACTTTGCTTAACCCGTACACCGATCACCCTGCACGAACGACAACTTACGCTTCTCTCCTGGACAATCGACTTGGTTTGACCCCGGCCACCGATCAGCCTGAACGAACGAGGACCTACGCTTCTCTCCTGGAAAATCGACTCGGTTTGACCCGGGATACCGCTCAGCCTGCACGAACGACGACATACGCTACAGTAGAATGGCTGCCAACACCCAGTTTGTTAGAGCTGATTCAACAAATCTTCCCAAAATGGAATCATGCATGACGTTACTGATAAGCTCGTTAAAAAGTCCTTAGTTTTGGAAAAAAATACATATTTCCTAAACTACTGACAAGTGCTCTATCTAAGATTAAGTGAAACCTGTTGGATTGTATTGTCATATGAGTGGTCAGTCACTATAAATCGTATAAACTATTAGTCTTTTAAATAAAACAAATTTTATTCTTTATTCGCTTTTTATTACATAGACATAGACAGATTGATATTATTTCTTAACCCACACACTATTAGAATGATAATGGTCCATATAACTTCAATAGTCAATTTAAGACACCATGACCTCTTCAAACGGTTGTTAACATGTACAAACACTTTTTGTTTGTTATTGCGATCAGTATAACTTGCAACCAACCACTCGATATTTTCTTATACTAATTGATAGGATTATTATTCAGGATAAAATTTAATGTCTCTAACAAACATTTGGTCGGTCATCCGGGTTTAAAAATTTTAATAATTTGTCATCAATAACCCAATATTGTTAAAACCTAGTAGGTAAATTCCTTTTTTGATTAACTGAGCGAAACAACAGGAGTTTGAAGATGGGACATTTTAACATTTTAGTTTAAGTACAGCAATTTTAAGGTAGATCCAGATAATGTTATAAGATTTAACTCGTTATTGACTTTAAATGCTCTATAATACATTTATTTCCGGTATGAATAAATATTGTTCCGTTACATGAATTGTTTGTGTTATTGTCGTATTTAGAGTAAAACAATGACAGAGGTACCTTGAAATGAGCATTGGGTACAATATTAATCACTTTTGATTATTTGTCAAACATTAGTACGGTTTCCCATTGTTACTATTGCTATTGTATGTAACCATTAAGTATTCTTGCAATAATAGTGTTGCGAGCTATTTAACAAAGTTAACAATAAAGCCTTTGGTGAAGTAACGCGTGTTTCCACATAAAATACCTTTAGTTTTTATTATGGTCAAGTTTACGCTGAGGAGAATTTTACTCAGTTGAGTAAACGCAATTATAGTTTTTTTGTTAACTTTACGTTTTACTTATCTGTATCAAGTCTTGTATTTTTTAATAATGTCCTGATTGTTTTGGAATCTCAAAAGTGCCTAGATTTAGTATCAATTCTGTAAATATTAAGGCAAGATCGTAATAACGTTGCTTTTTGGTTATTATTTTATGATTCGATGGGTACCTAAATATAACAAGATTGTTGTAGGCTCTTAGTTCATAGCTATAATACAATGCGACACTATTTAAAAAGATCTTCGGGTCCGTCTTGCTGTCTCACTCACTCTTATGGGTTTGATAGGAGCGCATGGACTGTGAATGATTTTCAGGCACGAGTTAAAAGTACTATCTCACGGTACTTAGTAACTACGCATCACCTGCAACTTCAATTAATGATCATTGTCCGAAATCGTATCTTTTAAAAGCACGGGAGCTGTTAGGTTATAAACGGCTTTTATGGGCAATTAAAAAGTGGTTTAAGATACAATATTACACTCTTTTTACTCAAAGTCCGATACACATTAAGATACAAGGTGAAAAGCTCAATAAATACAATTTTATGGGGATGTAGGTGCCATAAATAATAAATAAAATCATGTGGGTCAAACATTACCAAAAATGTACTTACATCAAACTGGTAAATGGCGGTTTAAAAAAACGACAGGCTAGCTAGTGCTTCTCATGATCTCTATATTATGGTTTTTAATCAGGCAGGTAGAAGTGGTCTTTCATGCTGGTCTCGGATGAAAGAAAAAGCATAGAATGCCAGCTGCTTCCCTTCCTGCGCAGATAGTATAAGCCCATTGTGGGAATGGATTAAAATCTTAAGAATCGCAGCTATGCTCGCAGTATGCGGCTAGCAACCCATCACTATTTTGATTCCCCTTTTCCTATACGCCCATAATCATGCTAAACGTGGTTCTATTGGTCTTGTTACCCCAGGCCTTGTCTACCCCGTTAGGGATGAAGACGTGAATATGAATATATGTATGTAAGTACAAGTGCCGTTTTGAGGTTTTTTTTTTTAATTACACGTTGATTACGAATCGCAGTCCTCCAGAGAGGTACCTACTATGAAAATATTGACATGGATTTTAGTGCAAGTGTTATACTCGTATATAAGATTTGGTACTAATGCACAAACAGGTTTCGCAAAACTTTAATAGCCTTTACTCTACAATCAGCCTTTTTAATGATGCCTTTAAAAATTTTACAGTGTTATAATTTACTTTGATTAAACCGAACATTTCAACTTTCCATAAGAACACCACTTGACAACAGGGACCCTTTATACCGTACAATACAACAAAGCACTAGCCCTTACCTATTAACGCACAACTAGATCGTAGTTCTGAAAGAAATTACTATAATTTCTTTTGGTAATTCTCGGTCCAATTCACATTTAAACCAGTTTAGGACACCCTTGCTTTTGTGCTTCGCGGCATCGAACTAGCAATTGTTGCAGCAACCCTGAACTTGGCCTACTTTCATACATACTTTCCCACGATGTGCAGTGGACACCCCTAGACTTTTAAAGCATAAAAGCAATGGTAAGAGAAGTTATGGTAGAACTGGTCGAAGCACTCTTTTGGAAATTGTCAAGCTAAAATAACGGCTCACTTGGTCACTTCCCATACTACATACATACGTACCGTCACGCCTCTTTCCCACAGGGGTAGGCAGAGACTACTTTGCCCATACTACTAGTTACTTAATGCTCCTCTTATCCACTCAAAAGTTAACTGGAAAAGATAGGTACCTACCTTAAAGGGATCACCGTGGTACATGTATCTTAATGCTTATCAATAAAATTGTTTTGTTATTGATTTTTGTACAGTAAAATTGTTTACATACATACTTACAAAGTTGTACATTCTTTTCCACTTCTAACCACCGCTACCATCAATTTTTTTGTTAATTAATATGGACCTCCGCAAAGCAACGCCTGATTCAATTAATTATTTACAGAGTTGTACGAAAAGTGACACGGTATTTTTTCTCGTCAGTACATTTATGGCGCCAAATCTTACGCCGCGCCGTGTTTTTGTTATAGAAGCGGTTTTTTACAGTAAAATGTAAACTCTTTATTGCACATAAAAAATTAAAAATATAGAAGTACACAGAAAATCGTACAAAGGCGAACTTATCCCTAAGAAGGGATCTCTTCCAGCTAACCTGATACAGAAAGGAAATAGTTTACAAAAAAAAATTACACCAGAGGAAATTAGGTATCTCATCGACATTTTTGCTATGCCCTTGCAGGGCGTCACTATGACTGTGTAGGTAGGTACTATTTGATGATAATAATTCCCACCTCTAAACTATGATGTGACTTGCAATAAACGATTCTATTGTATTAAATTCTAAAAAATAACTTGGTGGTTCACATTAGGACAGCAATTATTTTATAGTGACACCTACTTAATCAAAAATGCTGCATTCATGTGACCTTTAAGATACCTATACATTTTTTAATGATTTATTAACCTGGCAGGCATTGGTAGGTTGTTTTGTAACTGCAAAAATCTAGCTCGATGGTGACTTAGTTTCTTTGACCGTATATTTGAATCAAAATTGAATCAGTACAAGACTTAAGCCAGCAGCAACTGAATTCTACTTTACAAAAGGACGGCATGACACATTGGAAATGTCTCTTTTATTAGCCCACAAAAGATGGCAAGTGCATTCGATTAGGAGTCACCTCTAACTCTACAGGTGCATATTTGATGCACATATGCCTCGGGCACTTTTATTTGTCACTAGCGGCCCGCCCCGGCTTTGCATGGGCTCAACCAGCAAGCTTATTACGTAACTCGCTCGCGATCACCATCGTGTTCATTTTGACAGTTCATGTATGGGCTGACAATTGGCATCGGAATCAGCTAGCTGTCACATTCATACAAGAACTGTCAAAATGAACACGATGGCGATTTCGAGCGAGTTACGTAATAAGCCTGCAGATATTATAACGGAGGTATCGCCATTTTTTACAATATTCTATTCCAACACTTCTTCTCAAGCTAGAAGAACTCAATTTGCCGAAACGCCTCAGCAAATTGCATAAGTAGCAGTAAACGCGCATTGCTCGTAGAATTGATTGCCATTGAGGCTTTGAGGTTCTGGTGCGGCAATGTTAACAGGCCTCCCACAAGATGAAAGACGATGTAGTAAACATCGCGGGAAGCCAATTCGCTGTAGGTCACAAAATCGATCTTCGCGGAGAGTGGAGATCTTCGAGGAAAGCCTATGTCTAGCAGTAGACGTCTTCTGGCTGATATACTAAAAATGTTGATGGTGATAAAGTTACAATAGAGCTTTGTTGTAAGCTGCTATTGATTAAACACCCCCGATGACCTCTTTGGCACACCCTCCGTCGTTTAATGCTGCATGTTCCTTAACTAAAACACATTTAGCTTTGGCTAAGCATTTCTCTAAAGAGACATTTACGTGGGTAAATGCATGACGCAAACATTCACATGTTATTAGAATTAAGTATACTGTAAGACAGTTAGTACGTACCTAATTAGTTTTTAGTTGTAACTTGGGTATTCAAGTGTGAGTCGGAATCGTGCACTGAGAGTTGTCGAATGGGGAAGGTGCCAAAAAGGACGGCATGTCTTGTTTGAAAAAAATAAGCAAGAGTTGCCTCGTAAAGACCAAGTTACTGTGTAGGTACATAAACATGAAATTATACTCGTGTTTAGGTATTCCTATTTTCATTAGGCGGTTCGTTAAGACCCGTACAGCCTTAATGACGGTCGATTACTAAATTCGGGTCAGTTATTGAATTTACGAGCCCTACGTGAACCTTTAAGGAACCTTAATTATCCCTTCCACAAGATACGTTCTATTCGTGACAAAATTCCACTCGAGGGAGTTATAATCCTACTTTTAAACGCTAAAGGCTAACTGCAAAAGAGAACTTCATTTTATGTAAGGCTACAAGACTACACAGTCATATACCTAAGTACAAGTGTGTAGTACAAACGACCCTATACTATCTACGATTTAGGAAGAGGGAGTAAGGAGCCAACAATAAATTTATCTACTAGACGGACCGTTTCAAGCAGTTGGCGCCAACAGCTTCAAGCGGTTGCTGTTAGGGTTATCTACAGTTTCAATAGAAAATTCAGAGCAGTCGCATTGAAGTCGACTCCAACCGCAACGCGACTGCTCCCGGGCTGTTGGTCTCGCCTGCTCCAAGCATTCCATCTACAGGCCTTAATTCTTAAAACTTTCGAATTGGGGTGGTTTAAACATAGCTCAAAAAAGCGATAGCTGATGAGACTTGAGTGTTGGTGGACTCAGATCAAAGACGTTGGTCTTTCTAGGCAAGGAAGAAGAGCGACACGGAATAGCAGATTATATTTGATCCAACTCTTAATGGTTACAATGAGTTCGAAAGTTTAAAGATAAAAAGTATTGTTTTGAAATTTCGAAGGTTGTTACCGGCTAGGGAAAATTATTACTACTAGTATACTATATGTAGAGTCGCAACCGCTAATAAAATCTCTGCGCAAGCTAGCAGGCAAACTGGCACCTTTACGCAAAGAATGATGCAGAGTGGTTGTTTTCTTGTAATGTTGTGAAGTAAACCAATATAAAATTTTAAGTTAGTTCAATTTATAGGCCTACTAAAACTTCAATGAGCTTTAATGCTTAGTCACGATTCTAATATAGACATTGTATAATCCCGGCACCACTTTGCAATGCGACGGACCATTTCATAATTTTAACAAAATATCTCATTTTGTTTACTCAGTAAAGTTGTCCCGTTAAAATAAAAACAGATAAATTAATAATATACTAGCATAAAATAATAAGAAGAAGGACTAAATAAAGAACTGACACATGATACTAAAGAAATAAAATAGCGAGCAATAGATGCCAATAGCTGTACGATAAAGACATTCCGGTAATTGTCGCAGAGTATAACGCGGCCACTTTCACAGCGGTTATTGTCAACGAAGTTGGATATTCGGGCTATTATTGAAAATGGTTTATGGCCGGTTATTACCTCTTAAAGACAGAAAATAACGCAGCTTTGAATACGGAATCTGGAACTACTTTCTAATAGTACGTAAATTGTATGAAGTGTATACCTACATTATCACCAAAAACAAAGGCTTTGTTATGCACCTATTTAATAATTAACCTAGTCACACTGTAAACCGCAATAGCTGAATTATTTCGAGAACGTAGCCAAGTAGAATATTGCTTCGTAATAGTTGGAAACTAGCGCTTGCTTTGGCATGAATAAACAATCACTCAACCTATTTCCAGGCAGGCCACTTGCTCATGCTCTTAGTACTTATGAGTGGACTTTATCTACGTTGAACCTAGATATGACTGAATCACAAATCAAAACAAACAAAGCTTATCTCTAGTAAAAACTGCGCACCCATTAAAATAGGTAAGCATGTTTATTTTCGCTGCTCCAACGGCTTGGTTAAAAAATTAGTTTATTTAAAGATTGTAACCTCATTCCTGGGCGCGCTAACAGGCGAAAGTAACCACTCGCTACACGCATTAGATAATGCGATGCGTGAGTGCAACGCCGAACCCGGCTCGAACATAAACAAGCAACAATCGATGTCCACGCCGACATCCAGACACTCACCGTATTGCTGACGCTCACGACTCCAGCGGGTTGAATAAAACTTCACTTTGATGACAAAATCAATGCAACGAGTAAAACAATAACAAATAATAAAGTCCATAGGCGCAGACCGGAGAAGCGCGCGGTTATCGACGTAATCGCGCAGGGTTCGGGTTGTTGCCGGGAAGCGCGCCGTGCACTGACGTCGCGGATGCGTCGGGGATTTCACAGAAAATAAAATCGGTTTATCTCTTATTGTTTTGAAGGAGAAAGAGTTGGGAATTGAGTGCGGCGACGTGGTGGAACATTGAGTGTGCGCACTCGAGTCCGAGTCAGTACTGGCGGCGTCCGCTAGACGGCGCTGCGGGCGGGCCGTATTGATAAAAGCGCAGGGCGCGGGGCTGCCGCGACCCGCGCCGAGCGAGCGCGGTGCGTCACATCTCGCGATCTGCGACGACCAACCTTGAACTCTCGCTATCGGATATTAGATAATACCAGCTTAGATAAAATAATGCGGTAACAAACAACACATAATTGATAAGGGGGAAAGGCGTAGATGGCTACACGCGCCGTCGTAGCCGTGAACCGCTACGAGTTCGTTGTTTTGCTGCGTGTTGTTTAGCGACAGCACTTTACTATGGAGGTCTTTTGACTCGCAATATGCTGCAGTTCTCATTAATTATCAGACCACTACACTCGCTTTTTACGTTAGTAAAACGACTGCAGTTGTAATTTAATTTACTCACAACAAAATTTGAAGTTTATAAGTTACAACGTTATGTTTGTATTGTTAATGGTTTCAGGATAACTCGCGCGGTGTGCGCGTCAATGACACCTAATTTGAATATTCATCAGTCGATACTATTTCAAAGACGTGACTTGAATGATAATGTGTGTCGTAAAGCTACGATTTCGGAAAATTTTGCAAAATTCTTTACAAGAGATGTTATTTAAGAATAGCTTGCAACTTGCCAAGAAGGCCAGACAGCTAAATTATTAGGTGCCTTTGATTCACGGTTTTTTAGGGATGCAACAGTACGAAATAGACACGAGTCATCAGAAAGATTATAAGTAGGTACTTAAAAAGTCATTTTCAAAACACGTTAAAATGTCATGAAATTTACATTCTTATCAAATTTCAAGACAATTGGACCATTGGAAGTGAGTGACATTAAACTTGCTAAGTGCGTCTCCTACCACGCTTAAAGACCCTTCTTTAAGCGTGGTAAGACACGCACTTAGCAAGTACTTATACTTAATTTAGATCATAGTACCCTTACTATGATCTAAATTATGTGAAAGTACTTGTACCTCGAGTCACTACAGCAATCGCGTGTCCAAAGTCCTGAACCGCTAGCTAACTTAGAAGATCGTATCTATAAACGGATATCATGGCGGTTACGTCTTTTTGTATAAGAAGCACAATTTTGGCAATATTTCCTAAACTATACTGAGCTACGAGGTTCACAACAATTTTGTTGATGTATGACATTTTGGCTACGAAATCCTAAAAATCTAATTGCAAGGCATATGCTAACATTGTTACTTACAGAAGGTAAAAGTTCTTTGTGTCGAAAAATTGCATAAAATGTAGAATTACCCGGGTTAGCAGTGATATATATGTAACAGAAATGCAGCAAGTAGGAATGCTGCAGTGTTGCCAGGACAACAAAACAAAAAATATCTAAGTACTCAGCAATATTTTGCCGAAGCGTAAAAACAGGTTTAAATTTGTCACTCATTATATTCGTACTTAGTCCGAGATAACTATGTAGTTCCGTCCTTTCTTGCTACTTGAACGCGACGTATAAAGACACCATAAACAAAAAACAGCACCTGTCAATACTAATCACATATGTCATCTGTCATTTCGCGCTGGAGCGCAATCGACACAAAAGATGTTTTTTCTTTCGGGAAAAATACTTTTTATTGTATCAGTTATCGAAAATATTATATTGCACCATGCCAAAAAGAGAAATACTGCAATTAGAGAAAAGGCTGGATAGAGATAGGAAAAAGTACGACGCAATTTCTACAGAACATCGGCTTCTCCAAAGGGTAAGTGATTAGGATTAATATAATACAGGGGGTTTAGGCAAAGAAATATACATCTCTCTTCCTTATAATTATAAGTTCATTGCAACACGGGAAAGCTTTTCCCAAAAAATAGTTACGAAGAGATGAGAACGTACGTACATTCCGTGGGAATGCTATGTACCTACACGTCTCACTGTATGGAGACTTGAGTATAATTAACTCTGTTTAAAAGCATTATCGTGTGACGATTTTGCTATCTATCCGTTGGATAGTCAATACTATGGCCAATGGTCAAACCTTGACATGTTTGTCACGATCCTAACCTAAATTGTTTGGGATAAACAAATTTTTGTTTTGAAATTCAGGCTTGGTATTTACTTTTTGCCTGCATATAATTCAGCTCAAATACCAGAGCTTGACCCAAAAACGGAACCTGTAGCATCAGAATTAGAAACTCAGATTACTTAATTAATAAGCAAATAAATAATTCTGATCAAAGTGACTCAGAAGAAGTGACTGATATTTTGTCGGCACTAGGTGAGTCGAATACTGGTGAGAAACAGTATGGAGACAAGGTGCATGATCAGTTTTATAATACAATAAAGTATATCATTGTATATTGCCTGCCCAAGTAAATTAAAGAGAAACTTCTCGAGTCATTGCTGGTCCCTACACTGAGAAAAATGGATTTCTGGCTTAAGGTGAATTCTGCCGTCGACGGCTAAATTATAATGACGTGAAGTGATTTTGTAACGCTTACGGTTATATTTGCTTAGCTAGGCGTTATCGTTAAGACGGTACCGTCTATTATGCTGGACACGAAACGTCGAAACACACTTACGGTAAGGTAATCTTGGAGTCCAACTTCCTACTGTTATTATAATAATAATGGACTATTAAAAACGCCTTCCGCTTACGTCGCTGAATATGCGGCGAATATCACCGCAAATAGGGCAATATTCATTTTATGATAAAGCGAAATTAGCTCAAATAAAAACATAACAAACGTAAACGTAAGTCTTATGACGACTTCCAAAAGAGGCATATATCACCGTAGACATGGCAATATTCACCTTACAATGAGGCGAAATATACTTTAATTAAAACTAAACAACCGTAAACGTAAGTCTTATAACGACTTACATAATCGGCGAATGTCACCGTAAACATGGTAATATTCGCCTTACAATAAGGCGAAAAATACTCAAGTTACAACCAATCAAACCTTAACATAAAGTCGTGTAACGACGTACACATGCGACGAATGTAACCGTAAATATGGCAATATTCACCTTACAGTAAGGCAAAATAGACTCAATTTACAAATAATCAAACTTTAACTTAAGTTTGTTATCGACTTAAATATTCGGCGAATGTCACCGTAAATATGGCTATTTTCACCTCACAATAAGGCGAAATAAACTCAAGGGCCAACTAATAAAACGTTAATATAAGTCCTATAACGACGTACGTATTGGGCAAATATAACCGTAAATATGGCAATATTCACCTTACAGTAAGGCGAAATTTACTCTAGATGCAACTAACCAAACCTTAACATAAGTCTTTTATCGACTTACACATGGGATAAATACAACCGTAAATATGACAATATTCATCTTACAGTAAGGCGAAATACACTCAATTTACAACTAATCTAACCTTAACATAAGATTTTTATCGACTTACTTACTCGGCGAATATGACTGTAAATATGGCAATTTTTCACCTTACAATAAGGCGAAATAAACTCAAGTTACAACTAATTAAACGTTAACATGAGTCTTTTATCGACTTACACATGCGACAAATACAACCGTAAATATGGCAATATTCATCTTACAGTAAGGCGAAATACACCCAATTTACAACTAATCTAACCTTAACATAAGATTTTTATCGACTTACTTACTCGGCGAATATGACTGTAAATATATGACAATTTTTCACTTTACAATAAGGCGAAATAAACTCAAGTTACAACTAATTAAACGTTAACATGAGTCGTGTCACGACGTACACATGCGACGAATATAACCGTAAATATGGCAATATTCACCTTACAGTAAGGCAAAATACACTCAATTTACAACTAATCAAACCTTAATATAAGTTATAAAACGACTTACATATTCGGCGAATATCGCTGTAAATATGGCAATTTTCATCTTACGATAAGGCGAAATAAACTCAAGTTACAACTAATATAACGTTAGTATAAGTCGTATAACGACGTACATATTCGGCAAATATGGCCGTAAATATGGCAAAATTCACCTCATAGTAAGGCGAAATAAACCCCAGTCACAATGAATCAAACGTTAACATAAGTCGTGTAACAACGTACACATGCGACGAATACTACCGTAAATATGGCAATATTCACCTTACAGTAAGGCAAAATACGCTCAATTTACAACTAATCAAACCTTAACTTAAGTCTATTATCGACTTAGTTACAATATTTGGCGAATATCTCTGTAAATTAAGGCAATTTTCACCTTACAATAAGGCGAAATAAACCCAAGTATTTTGCGGCAATTTTTTTTTTTTTGTGTGAATAGGAAGGCAACTAAAACATGGAAGACGATTTTCATTAAAATTCAACGTAAAATGGAAAAGTACCGCGACTAAGGTTACATGGGTCATTTAAATAAATAAATATCTCGGACAATTCAAATCAATTGTGGGTACTAGGCCCAAATTACAAGCCTATTCAAAGGCTTGTGATATGGGTACCAGAGTGCAGATAAATATATACTTACTCTTACTACATATCTACTTATAAATAATATGTAATATAATAGTAATAATTATAATAATTATACTTTTAGTGATCCGTTAATCACACACTTAGGTTCTGTATCAGACGTATTGTATTGCTATGCATGTTCTATCTACCTAATGTTATTACAAAACTGGCTTTTGCCCGAGATTTCGTCCGCGTAGAAATCAGGATAACAATAGTTATCAGACTAACAAAGAAACAATAGGTACTTGTCTTAAACAAGTTTTAAACCAATAAACTGATTCGTGTACCTTGCCTACCTACCGAAGACTGTTTCTCATTTCTTCCGCAGGCCCGCGATTTCGCCCAATTAGAAATCAGAATAACAATAACTATCAGACTAACAAATAAACAATACTTAAACCAAAAAACTGATTCTCATTTTTCCCGCAGAAACCACAAATATTTACTGAGTAAAGCACAGACCTAAACCATACTTAACAAAGAGCTCAGCCTTCCAATAAAAGGCCCATCGAAATCAGTTCAGCTGTTCTCGCGAGATTAGTCTGGATACACATACAATTCTCCAGGCACCGGTTTCCTTCCGTAGGTACTGCAAGTTTCAGGTTGATAAAACGCAGGAAATCGTTTTTAGGGTTCCGTAGTCAACAACAACTAACTCTTATAGTTTCGCCATGTCCGTCCGTCCGTCTGTCCGCAGCTTAGCTCAGAGACTTGAAGCTGGAAAGCTGTAATCCCATAAAAAAACATTCCACGTAATAAATAGGCCAAGTCTCGTAACTCTCACTGTAAAAAGTTGTGAG
The DNA here is from genome assembly GCA_963854515.1 of Pandemis heparana. Classification (NCBI taxonomy): domain Eukaryota; kingdom Metazoa; phylum Arthropoda; class Insecta; order Lepidoptera; family Tortricidae; genus Pandemis; species Pandemis heparana. Next base: position 6,599,397 of record OY978009.1, on the reverse strand, counting down.
ATAATTACGTAGAGCCAAGTCAGGCTTTCTTATTAATATTTATATTGCTTGCTAAATAAAAGTTTGTAACTTGGGAATCTCACTTTACTGCATTTATTATTTTTTGCATACCTAAAACTGAACTATTGTGTGATTGCTAAGCCACAAAATTTTATTTAGCAAGCAATAAAGAGAAGATTAAAGGAATGCCTGATTTGGCTCTACGTAATATCTCAAACACTACGGTCGGTGAAAGAGTTTCGAGATGAGGCCTGTTACCAAGCCATATTCTACAAAAAAAAAATATTGTGCCTATTTTTTACATGGAACGTTTTTTATGGGATCTCACATCTTATTGTAGAGTAATGTGTCCATCAATACCTACATATAAATTTATGAATGCAGCTGGAATAGTATATTGATAAACAAGGGTCGAAATTAACCCATTTCAGCTGAGATATTTTTGGCACTCGAACGAAGTGAGAGCGCCAATAGTTCGAGGGTGAAATGAGTAATTTTACCCGATTTGAACACTCTACTTTTCATTTCGAATATGAGGAAAGTAAAAGAAGGTATTATGACAAATAATATTTATTACGTTTGTCATTATTTTCCTGCTTTTTTTTCTATTGCGCGATTTGCGCGCATTGCGCATTTTCTTCTGCGCACCAATGGCTGACGGCTTGTTTTTTTTTTAAACTTGCAGACACGGAGGTCGCTATCAATTAATTGCCGACTTATATCTATTTCAAGCTAAAAAGAATCACCTTTCTAACGTAATAATTCCTTATAATATAGCGTGAATGTTATTTTCAAAAAAGATTATTTAGCCTTTTACAATTAATAAGGAACTATTTGTACCTATAGATGATTATATAAAACATAGATTACATGGCTGTATACGTATTTCCATTGCTATGTACTTACCTCATTTGGATTAGCTATGAAGGGTTGAGATATATTTTTTTAAATTGAATACTTTCGATTTCAACCCAAGGGTCGCTATGAGTCGCTTTCAACCTGCTATCCAGATAATCAATGACCTACTTTCAGATTATGAGAAATTAAAATATATTTTAGCATTGACTTTGTATGGAATAGTTATTTGTGTCACAAGGGAGCAAAATGATGTATACTCAAGAGCAAAAATAACGCGTCATTTTTCATAGAACCTTGTATGAAAAGTGACCCGTTATTTTTGCTCTTGAGTGTATTTACGAGGATTCAAGTGTTAATTTGTATTAACACTTAGAAAGCCTTGAAGAGAAAAGGCTTTTCGAAATGTTTTTTTTTTTTGCAAATGTAGCTTTTGAAGTTGATAATTGTAAAATCACGCCATTTTCTATGCTGGTAGGTAGCTCATGTAATTATATTTAGAATTATTTTTTCAAGTTTTTTATTGTTCGGTGTGAAAAGTTGTATGAGCCACTCAGGAGCAAAATTATTTTCATCTTGGGCGTTAACACTTGAATCCCTCGTTACGCTCTGGATTCAATGTAGCGCCTTCGCCGTAAATACATAATTTTGCTCCCTTGTGACACGAATAACTATTGTTATACTTTTCAAGTGCATTGTACACCTACCTAACACTATCCACAATGCAAAATTTCATGTTTGTACGTCTGCTAGAACTAGAAGTACCTACCTTAGAACTTTGATCGGTGAGTCAGTGAATGAGTGAGTGAGAGACAAAATTAAGTAGGTAAATTTGACTTGCAATAATTTTTTAACTACTGGTTCAAATTTAATGTAAAAAAATGACCTGTGTGGCTTCGAGAAAAGAATGGTACGGCCGTGCCTTTTTAGCTCTTTGCCTTGGGGCCCTTGGCGGGCCACTTCCGTGCCCCCAGGTTTGCCATGGTTAAACATTAATTAGTCAGGCCACAATCAATTTTTCGATTAAGGGATACGTTTGTAAGATATTAACATGGACAAACATTATGACATAGGTCCATACTTAGAGGTAAAGCGCTGGCTGTAGGCCAGCATTAGGTACCTATGCTGAGGTGGGACCATTTCGTGACAAGGAACTATGTCCTTATGTTTTTACTTCTTTTTTTGTTATTGTTGTTATGTAATGTACCTATCTAAATTTTTTCCTATCTACCTATTCAGCCTGCGCAACGGTATTGTGATCGAAAAGGTCTCTTTACTAATGAAACGACTTTTAGTAAGGCCCTTATAGTCGTACGTGCGATAAAAAAAGCTTTCTATTAACTAATATAAACGCCTTTACCACAGTAGAAGTAATAGTACTAAGGTGCTAGACATCATAGTACGTCGGCTGCACTGTGGTGGAACGCAGTGACGATAAGAAATTCAGCAGTGTTTTGTTTCTATCCATCAGTCATCGCGTAAGGTGGCGCGTGCGCCCTATGTAATTAGAGCTGCCGGTGTTCTTGTGTTTGTGATTTTATCAAGTACCTGTCAACGCCACAAGTTTGGGTAAGTTTTTGTTTCAATTCAACATTATAGTGACTAATTTCCGTGGTATTGTGAGATTTTAATTTGAAACTGGCCATTGGCGACTCCGCCATCTTTTTCTAACCAATATTTTATCAAGTTTTATTTTGTATTTTCGTTTTCTTGATAAACAAATCCCTGACAACACAAAAAAACGCTCTCACTACAAATGCTGAAACGCTGCAGCTGTGACTAACCATCTCGCTTGACCGACAGATTCCCTCCAATTCCGAGACCTCGCCCGAAGCCAATTCTACTCATCGAACATGGCAGACCAATATACAGTCGTTTTACTTTCAAAATGGGGCTGCACTGAATTGATTGATACATTTCGAGGTAAGTATCCGTGTTGAATGTGAGATGGCACTACCTAAGTAAGTACCATAATTTTATACCTAGAGAGCAAAAAAAATGCATCAGATTGGAAATTTGTTTCCATAACTTTTAACACTTAGCAGTAAAAGTATTGTGTTCTTTAATGTGTCTAAGAAAATGTTTCATTTTGTATGGGAATAACAAAAATTTTTTTTTCTTGGAATGTGACCCTATTTTTTACATATATGTATATGTCCTTACTGCATTATTTTAAGTAGCATGAGTCGTACGGTATTTACTAACTAAAATAACTGGTGTGTTTTGCATTTTATGTACTCTGGTTTTGTTGCTATTTTTAAGATGCTAGGATTGACGCTGTTGCTTTGGGGCTACTGAAAGAAAATGACATATCATCCTTAATCCCATTAATTGGAGATAGAGTAAAGCTCCAAGCTAACTTGTCTATGTGGAAGGCTGACAATCAACCAGTGAATGTTGGGGTTGGTGGTGTTTCCTTATTTTAGAATAATAAATAAATAACAGGTGTCCACATAAAATATATGTATTATTCTATATCAAAAACTATTATTATCTTATCGATCTACATGCCTGATTGTGGTCTCTATTATTAATTTATTTTCAAGAATAGAATAGAATAACAATGGTGGAAAGATGAAACCTTCAAAGCATAATATTTTGCTTATTTAGAGACATTGTTTCTAAGGATGCATTATTTCAAGTTGCATTAGCTGTCAAACAATAAAATAATGTTATTACCAAAAACACAGTATCTAACTTCTGAAAAAATGTTGTATAAGTGAAATGGCCCCTAAAAAATTCCAAGGAGAAAATATGTTGAAGCGACTCATTTTATAGAATTTATACAGATCTAGAATTTTTAGTTGAAGGCCAAAAAGTAATTAATAAAAAAACCTTTTGTTAGTACTATTAGTTTGTATTTGTGTTTCTCCTTTCCACCGTAATTTTAATTTATTGCCTGTTTCTTGCCTTTAGTTTAATTTGTTTATTATGACTGGTATCGAACCCTGATTGCATGGGCGCAACTTACACAGGACTGGTTTATTATCTAAGGCTGCGTTCGACAATGTTACTCGGGAACTGGAACTCTGGAGTGTAAAAGCTCTCAATCTGTATAATCCAGCTGAGTCGACTTGCAGCCGTCTCCTAGGAGCTGGGCGCAAGTTCATTTGCCTCTGATTATACAATTTGTTACTCTTGAGTAGCATTGTCAAACCCACTTTAAAAATTAAGTATATAATAATAATATGAAGTGTTCTAGTAATATGTTTTTTTTTTAATGTCTAGGACTCTTCACAGTCGCCAGTGTTGATTGGTGAAAGCTTGAACGGAATAATTAATGAATTACAAGGAACTCGGCAGTTTGAAGTTGTGTCTTTCGACGTGCAAGTAGAAGATCCGCCTCAGCCTGACCGAGATAAAGTTAGTAAAAATTTCTTTATGAAACATTTATAATACCCATTTGCACCAACTGTTATGGGGAAGGATAACTTCACTAAACAGGTGTTTATGGGTTGAAAATAGTCCGGCTATTTTAATAAGTATTTATCATTCTTGTTGCATTAATCTGTCTATTTTGGATCGGGGTATACCAGAAGGTCAGGATACGGAACTTAAAATTTACCGTTACTGAGATAATTCGAGGTTATTAAATTATAGTATATTTTCCTTTTTTTAGATAAGGTCCATATTACAAAAAACTCACAGAGGACGGGCTTTACTTATAAGCGAAGGAGCTACTAAGGGCCTCCTGGATTCAAACCAGAGGAAGGAATTGGCGCATTTAATATTAGATTCGGTGTTAGATATAGATCCCAACACCCAGCTCAAGAGGAGTGATTATCAATCATGGCCACGAGGGATTGGAGAACTTTTTGAAAAGGAATCGCCAGTTGTGTACTACGCCGCATATGTTGCTGTAAGTGAGCTATATTTTTTTCCTTTTATACCAATTTATACTAGTTACAGTTAGTTAAAATTCTTGTAACTATTGTGACCTACCATATACATATTATAGTCATCGATTTTTGACGCTTTTTGACCTCCCCTATAATTGTATGGCAGGGAGGTTCTTTATATAATGTCGGTACGGTGATCATTATACAGGTTGGTCCAAACACTGACGTAAAAAAAAAATTTGATGCATCACATCCGGGGCTATCCGAATATACCTACCCCATGTATGTTGGCCGATTTTTTGTAGTTTTCGAGTAATTTATTTTAAAAAATTTAATGCTATGTATGTAAGTTGACGGTAGAACATTTGAAAATCTTTTATGAAATATTCTACCTAAGTAAAATTCAAAAAAATAATTACTCGAAAACTACAAAAAAATTGGCCAACATACATGGGGATATATATTCGGATAGTCCCGGATGTGATGTATCAATTTTTTTTTAAGACGTCAGTGTTTGGGCCACCCTGTATAAAGAACCACCTTCCCTTGTAAAAAACTGACGTCAAACAATAGAAATCAATGAGCTCTAATATTTTATGCAACCGTTACATAATGAGGGTCCTTAAAACACGAGTGTGGTTTTCTGAAACAAGCCTTGGCGAGTTTCAAAATTAAATCACACGAGTGTTTTAAGTTTAAGGCCTTATTATGTACAGTTGCATACATTACTTTATCTACACACATATCATAATGCAAATGTGCTCAAAAGGGTGTAATAATGCTGGACATTTCCAACGGTTTCTCAACGCATCAACTAATGACATGTGCGTAGATAAAGAGTATTTGTATTGTTATATGTATTGTATGTACCTCGCCTTCTAATATCTAGTAAAGAATGACAACTTTTCCGGACATTAAAAAAAAAACTAAATATGACATTATTAATTATTATAAAAATTGCTAATGACCCTTAACATGTTTTATTCTAGGGAGGGCCCTTTCAAGCAAAAAGAAATGCATCCGGTATATTGTATAATACATACCTGAGGAAGAGGAAGCACCTTATCAGAAGAAAAGTAACAGAGCCTTTCCGGAAGCGACGCGCTGCTAGCGAATCCAGTGACCTATCCTCTGATGTAGAATCCGCTCGGCCACAGTGTCCTATTGACTTATCTGTTATTGACGAAAGTAAGATTTTGTTAGACCAATAATTATACTCGTACATATTCAATGTTAATGCTTTTTTCGGTACCTAGTATTCTTCTCTTCCAAAAATGATTTAATATTCAATTTTAATGTTTTTTTCGGTACCTATTCTTCTCTTCCAATTTTGATTTATCATTTCAGGCGAGAGTGATATTGTTGCGGAGGCTAAACTGGTACTTGCGATTGCGATTGCCGTCGAAGGAGCTACATCATGGAAGGAAATTGATAAGTTTTGGGCAATTACGGCGAAGGCGCATCTTGAAAAGCTGTACAACGAAAAGGGCACTCTCCTGGATTATTTAAATGGGTATCAGATACTCAAAGGCTCCAACGGTTACAAACTTCTCATAGCAGACTTCGATCGACTTTATCCCGCTGCGGGCGCAGATATATTGCGTTCCTCCCTACACAACGTCAGTGGCAATATCATTGCTAAAGGAAAGGCATTGCTGTCCTCAACCAAAAACCAGTTCCTGAAATTGGCACTTACGGAATTACTCACCTCCAATGACGGTTAGTTTTACCTTTAAGCTTTTTCCACGTTTTTAATAAGTTACTATCTTGTTTATTTTCTTTCTGTCTGTCGTTCCGGGTAGAATTTTGCAATTCAAATTTCGAGCAATTCCCGGCATCCGAAATTTCACACACCTTTGATTCTGATGACAATGCAATATAGTATATTTATTATCATAATCATCATCATCATCAGCCTATTTTATGTCCCACTGCTGGGCCCAGGCCTCCTCTTAGTGTGAGAGGGCTTGGGCTATAGTTCCCACACGGGCCCAATGTGGATTGGGAACTTCACACACACCATTGAATTGCTTCGCAGGAGTGTGCAGATTTCTTCACGATGTTTTCCTTCACCGGAAAGCTACTACAAATGTAATTTAGCACATGAATTCAGAAAAACTCAAGGGTGCGAACCAGGGCTCGAATCCACGACCCTCTGCTTGAGAGGCCATAGGTCAAACCACTGGACTACCACATTTATTATTATGGTAGATCCAATATGGCCGACATCGCAAAATGGCGGACTACTTTTTTCTTTAGAACCCCCTCAACATGGGTATCAAATGACAAGTAGACTATAATTAGCCTTGTCATTGTCACATAATTCTAAATGGCGGCCAAAAAAAGATGGCGAAAGACGTCTAAATTAAGCGTGTTTTACTCGAACAGATTTTTATTATAAATATGTACTAAACACTTTTCTTTAACATCTCACCCACCACCATTTATCTTTTCATAACAACCAATTATGTAGTTTATGCCATAATTTTTTTTTCTGCATTGTTTCAGTCGATTCAGAAAATAAACTGGCTGTATGCCTGCTGTTGCTGCCCCTACGTTTCTCTATGTTCTGCTAAACGTGCCTCGAAGTTTGCACAGGCTCGCAGGCTTGCAGAAGACTCGCAGAATAAAATTATCTCGTATGACCGCCTTGGATGTCTTTTTCAAGTCTTTTCCCTTCAAAGGCGTAATGTTCAGTTCTTTTGGTCCTGTATTTTCAGGTGTTGATTGTGTATCTAGTTTTTTATATGTGAAGGTACGTGGTTTTATAAAGTTCGTTTTTATTCTAAAACTTATAACTGATGATAGTGATGATACAATATTTGATATGCGCATTTGAAAACGTGTCTCGTTGAAATTGTGTGTCGCTGGATCCAAATAGATAGATAGTGCTGCGATACTATACTAACACATCAATTCATCATCATCAATTTAAGAGCCCAGCTCTTGTCGGTGAAGTAATCGCCATTCACTTCTTTTTTCTGCCATTGCTTTGAGATCCTGATACGACACTACATTAACCTTCTCCTTTGCTTGGTCCATAAATGCACGTCTCGGCCTTCTTCTGCCTCCTCTTCCTTCTATTTTCCCTTCTATCCAAGGTTTTTATGTAATCGTCATTTCGTATCAGGTGCCCCAGCACACTTCCTCTTCTATTCTCAATCGTCCTCAGCAGGGATCTCTTTTCCCCCACCAAATTCAAAACTTCATTTGTTCTTCTCTCTGTCCAGCTTATCCTCTCCATCCTCCGCCAACACCACATCTCAAATGCGCTCAAACTCTCCCTTTCCCGCTGGGTCAATGTCAGGTGTAAGTCTTAATAAGACGTTTCCTGATGTTTCCGGATATATTAGCTTTAAGAAGTTTTTTTTTGCCATTGAACGCTTTTTTTGGCCATAACACATTTCCAAATGCATGCATAAAATATTGCATCATCTCATCAGTTACAAAAGTATTTAACACAGATGTACTTATTCACGTCTGGAATTCACACACTGTATTTATAGACATACAGCGTGTGAATTCCAGACGACCATTATCAATCACTTGATAGATTTAAGTGGTGTTAACAGTTTTAGCAAATAATTACAAAAAATGAATACCCTTGTTAACAGATAGAAATTAATGTTTAAAACTAATGTTAATGTTAATGTGAATAGCGCACTTTTTCCGAGTTCTTATAATAAAGTAGGTAATAGCTCTTGCAATTCACGAAGACAAATGTTAGAACACTTATTGCTATGACCATAAAGCCTAATTTAAATAAATCCACTCGCCTTCCAAGTAAATTCCAAGAGCTATCTCTGGTTAATGGCGGTAACTGACGTATATATTTTTTAAATTAGGAGCGCATTATTCACATTATCGTGTCAAATTAACATAGCTCTTACTGCCCAGTTATGAGATTGTAGATGCTAGTAAAAAAAATGTGCATAAAAAGAGTATTTTAAAACTGAAGTGTTTTTGGTCCTGTATTTTCAGGCGTTGATTGTGTATCTAGTTTCTTATATTATGTGATCAAAGTTCGTTCACCTTTGTAAAATTGTCATTTGTTACGTAGTATATATATCAAAATTTACATGATTTTTCAGTGTCATGTACAACTTGTGTACTTATCTAAGTATAGTTTCATGCAAGTAAATAAGTAAATATAATAAAGATTTTCATTTCTTTAACTATAATAATAGTTTCATTGCGATACGACCATATCTTTTCTACGATACGATATAACGAAGTATATAGTTGGTGTAACAGAACACCCCAATAATATTTAAAGGGGTCAATGTACTCATAATATACGAACATCTTTTACTATTAGACCAACTACAGAAGCGCAAAAAAATATAAGCCATTCCATAGAAAAGTTCATATTATTATCTACCTACTAGCTAAGCTAGACCAAAATGTATAGTATATGCTGTTATTTCTTATTGAATTGCTTTGTTAATTGTTGCTTTATTTATTGCAGAATCTTACAAGGACAGGAGAACAGCTTTCTGAAGACAGCAGGCAACGCTGTTCACTAAAGGCATGGTTGACGGCTCTGCTATCATGAAGTTCATGTGAAGGATGTTGGGCCGCTGCTCGCTCCCGCCCACCATTACGGTGGTGATGGTGGTGCAATCTATTGGTGACAATGCGCGTAACATATGTATTTCCTATAGTAACGAACGGCATGCAATTCTTTTCAAATAACGAACAGAACACTTACGGGCATAACAAAATTATTTATGATCTCTACACTTTATCTTCCATTACCTCTTGGATGGACTTCTCTAACTGGTCACTTATAACCTTAAGGAAGTTGTGTATTTAAAGTTTTAAGAGAACATTATAATTTTTTATGCTCATAAAGTGCTAGCTTTTTAGAAAAGAACCAAAGGACATTCCTCTTAACGAAAATATATCAATAGCGTACATTGTCACCAACAGATCACGTTCCTTTAGGTGGAATGTACATCTTAACTCGCTGCAATTATGTTTTTGTACATTTAACGGCCTAATCGCATTAAAAATGCGTAATTCAAATGCTATTCGGCCGTCAAGAGTACGAAGACATTATTGCGGCGCGTTTCGGTGCACGTTCACCTTTAGCGGCCCAATGCCCTTAATATGAACTATATGATAGTAAAGCAAGTTCATCAGGCCTTCAGGGAACAGCGTTACCAGCCGTTAGAAGGCTATTTTCCCAGTCTTTACAAAACGTTTCTGCTCGTAAATAAAGCACAATATACCTTACCATACGGTTTATCCAACCGTATGAAGGTAAATAGCGATTTAGTGGACATGTTATTAAGCAGTAATGAATGATTAGAAAAGCCCTAAAGTAGGACGGAAACGCTTGACGAGTAGGTTAAACCACAGTAAGGAAAGACGTAAAACGCCTTACTAGAAGTCAATTACGACTTACCAAATAGTAAATAACGTTACAAACGCTTAGTTAATAGGTGAAACCACGGTAAAGAAAGACTTAAAACGCCTTACTAGAAGTCAATTATGACTTACGAAGTAGTAAATAACGTTAAAAACGCTTAGTGGATAGGTGAAACCACAATAAGGAAAGACTTAAAACGCCTTACTAGAAGTAAATTATGACTTACTAAATAGTAAATAACGTTAAAAACGCTTAGTAGATAGGTGAAACCACAGTAAGGAAAGACGTAAAACGCCTTACTAGAAGTCAATTATGACTTTCTTAATAGTAAATAACGTTAAAAACGCTTAGTGGATAGGTGAAACCACAGTAAGTAAAGGCGTAAAATGCCTAACTAGAAGTCAATTATTACTTACTAAATAGTAAATAACGTTAAAAACTCTTAGTGGATAGGTGAAACCACATTAAGGAAAGACGTAAAACGCCTTACTAGAAGTCAATTATGACTTACTAAATAGTAAATAACGTTAAAAACGCTTAGTAGATAGCTGAAACCACAGTAAGGAAAGACGTAAAACGCCTTACTAGAAGTCAATTTTGACTTACTTAATAGTAAATAACGTTAAAAACGCTTAGTAGGTAGCTGAAACCACAGTAAGGAAAGACGTAAAACGCCTTACTAGAAGACAATTTTGACTTACTTAATAGTAAATAACGTTAAAAACGCTTAGTAGGTAGATGAAACCACGGTAAGGAAAGACGTAAAACGCCTTACTAGAAGTCAATTGTGTCTTACCAAAATGTAAATAACTATAAAAAAGGCCTTAAAGTAGGTCAGAAAAGCTTGACAAGTAAATTTAAAATGCTCGGAAGATAGGTGAAACCACAGTAAGGAAAGACGTAAAACGCCTTACTAGAAGTTGGAAATCATCGTCAGTCCGTCGATTTCTAACTGACTTACCACGTTTATCGCTGTTTAATTAAGGTCAATCTGTTTAATATTACGTTTAAAACATACGTTTAAGAGCCATTGTGATTGTGTTCATTGCGCCTTACGCTTAAGTCATATAACGCCTTCAACCTTGTAAGGCGTTTTTGTTCATATGACTCGTAGTCGGTATTTTGCCTTCATTCCCACTAAATCGGCCGTAATTAGGATGCTTTCAGCTTTACATTTTTCTCAGTGTATCAACTGTAAACAGTTAGAAACGGGCTTGGCAAGTGTCAAGTTATTCACAACTTATCAAAGACTTTGACAGTCTGAATATCAATGCATATACCTATGCCTAATGCATAAATAACACATAAGAAATATTTAAGGTTCCAATTTAATTCGGGTTATATAAATACAATTGCTTACCATTTGGCATAAGCACCGCACCATTCCATTTCACAAATTTGTTAAAGCCGGTGATAGGATATCTTAAGATAAGACGGCATTCGCTTACTGGTTTATGTCAATGATCTGATTTGTCTGGGCTCAACTTATGATGAATGTGTCAGTAATGAAAAAAATTTAAAAAAGACATTTACTATGTCTTGATTTTGTCATAAATGGGGAAAAGAGTAATTTTACTCCACTTAATATCAGGTACTTGCTTCGGCAGTACATATACTAAAATTGGAACGATACAGAGAAGATTAGCATGGCCCCTGCGCAAGGATGACACGCAAAATCGTGAAGCGTTCCACAAATTTTTTGGTTTCCAAATAGATTGTAAAGATGACATTAGCCCATACAAATATAAAATGGGAAAGGCTGCGGAGGATAATTTAGAATTATTTAAATTTAGATTACTGCTTAGTTAGGAACTAGGATGTTAGGTAGTTTAGTTTCAGTATGGATGACAACATCTTAGGGTGTGTAATGTTCGTCATAACAACGATTTTTGCAAGTTTTAATTTCTCATAACACAAATATCAGAATTTCAATCTCGAAATATTGAGATCATACAAAAACAATATACATTTAAACAAATTGCCGAATTTCTCAAATCATAATATCAATTTGCATAAAATAATAATAATTAATTAATAATCATAACGGGTCCCCATGGGCCCGTGATCGGAAACCCGTACCAACAATAATAATAATAATAATAATTAAATAATAATAATAATAAATAATAATAATAATAATAATAATAAAAAAAAAAAAAAAAAAAAAAAAAACTAACATTGAAGGCTAAGGCGGAAGCTACGCTACGCTTCGCTCCCGCCTTAGCCTTCTGAACCTAACCTATCCAAATCGCTTCTGCTCCGAACCGTCTTGCTCGCTCGCTTCGCTCGCTCGCACAATGCAAATGTTTTATGCATTCGGCACCAGCCAAATTTAAATATGCGACAAGAGATAGTTCGCTTACTTATTAAACATATTTTGCATAATGTTATACCCTCTAATCATTGTTCTAAATGTCGTTATGGATTTTAACTATTATATTGAATTATCGAATATTGAAATGAATTTATTGCAATCGTTGTTATGACTAATGAATGTTATATTGCTTGAAGTTTATGCTCGGTAATAATATTATGATTTTTGAAATTAGTAAAATGAAATTATGCTAATGAAACGGCACCCAATAATATCTAATGGTTTTGTGTATACAATAAATTTTGAAGCAGCAAAATTTAGGGCTTTGGAATGGTTGTGGGTAATTATGATAACATTATTACCATTGGCCAGAAGGCCAAAGAAGATCTCACATGGTGGAAGAATAATATTAGGACTAGGCCACATAAAGCAATATAATTTTGCTTTAGAGATTTTCCCAGATGCATCTTTAGTTGTTGGGGTACAGTATGTAATGGAAAGAGTGCTAAGGGAAGTCGGCCAATAGAAGAAAATAAAAATTACATTAATTATCTAGAGTTATTAGCGTTATATTTTGCTTTATGATGCCTTGCAGATGAGATTTTATTACGAATTGACAATACTACTGCCATTTCCTATATAAATAGGATGGGTTCTATTCAATTTCCACTGTTAAATAACCTTGCAAGACAAATTTGGAATTGATGCGAAGCAAGACATCTATGGATTCTTGCATCATATATTAATTCTAAAGATAACTCTCTGAGACAGATTATAAATCTCAGAGTTCAAATCAGGATATAAAATGGGAATTATCACAAGAAGTCTTTCAAACAATAGTTGACTCAATAGGGTATCTATCTATTGATCTGTTTGCTTCTCGTTTTAATGAAAAATGTGTTAAATACATTTCCTAGCACAGGGATCCATTTGCATGGAACATTGACGCCTTTACAGTCGAATGGAGGAGGTTATTTTAAACATTCCCTCCATTCTCATTAATCTTAAAAGTATTGCGTAAAATTAAGACCGATAGAACAACAGGAATATTAGTATTTCCAGTATGGCCCAACCAAGCCTGGTATCCATTGTTAAAATTTCTCATAGGCTCAGAAGTATGGTCACCCCATCCCTTACATCTTCAACTTACCCTGGGGGCCTGTATATTATCAGGGAATCAATGAAGAGAAGAATGATACCTAATAGTATCTCTAGCCAAGAATAGCTTTAAGCAATATGATTCACGTTTAAGACAGTGGTGGCAATTCTGTAAAACTCATAATGAAGATGTAGTAAGCGTTGTTGTACCCAAGATTATATCATATTTAATGTTAGTATTTCAAGAAGAAGCCAAACTTTGAATTGCTAACGGTTAACTTGGTCTTTAATTTTAGATAGCCATAATTATAGATCTGATAATGACGATAGAATAAAACGCTGGTGTAGGGGAGTTTATAAACTACTCCCAGGTATACCTAATACTCAAGTAATCATAATCAAGTACCTGGGACCCAGCCACTGTTCTGTCTTACCTCAAATACTGGTATCTGTAGATTGCAAACTGTTGAATAAATATCTTTTGTTATTATTATTGTTATTATTATCCTTTAGAAACTTTAAATTTAAAAGAGCTCACTTTAAAGTCTATTGTATTAGTTTTGACTACAGGACAGAGGGTCTAAATGCGGTCGCTAATTAATTACAGTAGATTAAATTAAATTATGAAGAAGGCGTCGACATATTTTTATCAGATATCCAAAAAACCTCAGCTTCAAGACGGTTTATGAATAAATTATCTCTACCATGTTTCAGTAATAATCCAGACTTTTGCCCGGTATAGACCCTGTTAGAATATTTGAAAAAGAACTAATGACTTAAGACAGATAGTGACTGCATTAAATTATTTCTGACTGTAAAACTTCACAAACCAGCTTCAACACAAACAATAAGTAGATGGCTCAAATTAGTGATGAAAGACAGTAGTATTGATGTCAATAAGTTTTCTTCACATTCAATTAGGCACGCAGCATCGTCGCCAGCATACCGTACAGGTCTCACAACAGACAGTTTTTTAAAAAGCTGTTGGGTGGTCTAGCAGGTGGTCTACCTTTGCGAGACATTATAACAGACCTCTAATCATTGAGTGTAATGCACAAAATGTATTTGCCCAATCTGTGGCATTGCCTAATTATTCATTAAAATAATGTTAAGATTTTAAATTTAAATGTAGAATGTAAACTACCAAAGGCTGATTTTCTTAGGATTTCCTGTGGTTTTAAAATTATAAGAAGTAATGTTACTGATTTTTGTTGTTTTAAATAATTATGTTCATTTTGATTTATTATTAAGAAAATAAATACCTATCGAAATTTAATTTGGATGTTTATAAATATGTTTATTTTTGCTCTAAACATCTACATAGTTATCTCGGACTAAGTACGAATATAATGATAGGATTAAACGAACTTACCTGAAGTGAAGTTCGATCCTGATTATATGAAGTACTTAGTCCGAGATAAGGGAGCCTCCCGCCCTCCTCACGGATAGTCACTTTCTTACTATCCCCCTAGGCCTTATTATGACGACTCTAAACGTAATGACATATGTGATTAGTATTGACAGGTGCTGTTTTTTGTTTATGGTGTCTTTATACGTCGCGTTCAAGTAGCAAGAAAGGACGGAACTACATAGTTATCTCGGACTAAGTACTTCATATAATCAGGATCGAACTTCACTTCAGGTAAGTTCGTTTAATCCTATCATTATTTAGTAACATACAATCAATATAAAGGTGTTAGTATACTTGGCTTGAAGCTACATACACGACTGGCTTTTATTTTATATGGGATGGCAGAAATTGCAATAAAACAATTGACATCTGTCCATTTTCTAAGAAGCTGGCGACTTTAAAAATTTGAGGCTAAAAGGGGCAAGAAATAGGCCATTACTAGCCACGAATTGAGTCACTTGGCAACACTGGAATTGTGCAGGGCGCGGGACGAGCTAGCATGTACCTAATGTACTTATGCATGTATACGTAAGTATGTCGTCTCGAGCTAGCCAGCCATTTGCATTTTCCTGTACCAAAACATGTTAACGACGCTAAAGCGATACATAATAAACGTACCGAAACTAATCACAGTGGCTTTTTTAATTAATGGGGTGGCTATCGAGCAAATACTAACCCAATGTTAATTGAATGAACACGCTCCGCTAGAGGACAGAGGGCTAAGATGGAATATCGAATACGTCATCAAATACATGAATAATAAACACTTAGGCGACACCAGCCGCGAAACTAGCGCCACTTCGGAAATGTTCTTATATCTCCTAAATTAGATCAATTTTCATTAATTTTCGAAGGTTGGATACTAGGGAAACACCTATAATATGTATTAAATCAGTGTACACAATTTGTCGTTCTGTAGTTGTCCCAAAAAACTTGCATAAAACTAAAACGGTCGCTTTTCTGGTTTAGGACAATTCCGTCTAAGTCTCCTGCTCCAAGCCTAACCCCCTTATTCATAAACGCTCTATAGGCCTCTGCTAACTTAGTAATCGTTTGTCCTTATCTGTCACTTTGACATTTACCTTTCACAGATAAGTACAAACGATTACTAAGTTAGCAGAGGCCTATAGTGCGTTTATGAATAAGGGGGTAAGGGTCTACACCTGATTTGACTGTTTTAGGCTCTCCAGGGCAAAAGTTGTTAGGCTTTCGTCTGGACTCGTTTCATAAAATAAGTTTGCGGATCTAATGAGAAAAGTAAAGTCGCCAAATTGTGATGAGAGCGGGCTAGATGAGGATGTGCATTACTTATTAATAGAATTTGTAGGCTCAAGCCAAGAGGGACGAGTTATGTAGAGGTTGGGGATTTTCTGTTTTTAATGTCAGGATTTTCCGCAGGGATACCACGTAAGAAAATTTCGACTGGCATGGGCATGGGACTCTACATTTAATTGTAGATACAGAATGAGTATTCAGCCAAAATAAGTTTTCTTATTTTTAGATTGGTGACACTCAATTTTACAACAGTTTTCATTTCGATAAGTTTAGGACTTTGGTACGATAATTGACGACCGGATGGCCTAGTGGTTAGCGAACTTGACTATGAAGCTTGAGGTCCCGGGTTCGATCCCCGGTCGGGGCATATATTTGTATGATGAATACGAATGTTTGTTCTCGAGTCTTGGGTGTTTAATATGTATATAAGTATGTATTTATCTATATAAGTATGTTTATCCGTTGTCTAGTACCCATAGTACAGGCTTTGCCTAGTCTGGGACTAGGTCAATTGGTGTCAATTGTCCCACGATATTATTATTATTTTTATTAATTCACTCTCACTCGACTGACGTCCCTGATTTTCAGAATAATATTAGCGGGACACTTGTTTGGAAGACTTGGTTTAAATAAGTACGTATAACGATTTTTAATAAATTAATGCAAGTAAAAATTTGTTTTTATTTTTATGTGGTTGTTAATTTTATTGTAAAGATTTATCGAAGCTGCCATTTTCATTTGGATCTTAAATAAAAATTTTAAAGTATTTGTACATTACGAAAAACAATTTTTAGTTGACGTGTTTTTCTTCAGATTCAGTGGTACGGGGGCTCCGCTGACCTTGGGATGTTGCACTACTGCGCCCGATACCCTCCTCTTCCTTTCGCTCACCCCCCTTTCGTCTAGGTGGGAGTCAGGTTTTTAATAATGCTTGTGTGTGTTACGTTGCTGTAAAAAGTAAGAAGATTATATAAACATTACAAAAGTACTTAGTCGTCGTAAGCAACTGCATGAGTTAATTGAACGTAAGTGGGTATTGTTTACAATACAATACAATACAATACAAATACTCTTTATTGAACACCACAAATCAGTACAACACAATACAGAAACATAGAACAAAGTATACAATAGGTGGTCTTATCGCTTAATAGCGATCTCTACCAGACAGACAACCTTGATTGTTTTGTTTTGTTTATTCGATTTTTTTTAAATGTTTCCTGCAACATGCAAGTAATTAGGTATTGCTTGTAGTACGAACGTACATCTAGTTAGGTAATAAATGCAAGCGCCATAGTAATATTATTACTGTAATAATAATAAGTAGTACCTACCTAGGTACATAGTTTTAAAAAATATTATTTTATTTTTATAATTAATTGATGTGCCTTACAGGGCAAAAGCATGTATGCAAAGATCTCTGTTACAACATTTATACACAACTAGCTGTTGCCAGCGACTTCGTCTGCAAAGAATTCGGTTATCGCTATCCCGCGGGAACTACGCAATTTCCCGGGTTAAAAAGTAGCCTATGTGCTATTCCAGTAGGCTTATTGTCTAACTCGCTCGCAATCGCCATCGTGTTCATTTTGACAGTTTCATGTATGGGCTGACAATTGGCATCGGAATCATCTACCTGTCACATTCATACAAGAACTGTCAAAATGAACACGATGGCGATTGCGACCGAGTTAGACAATAAGCCTACAGACTTTTCTCTATCTATGTGCCAAATTTCATCCAGATCCGTTGGGCCGTTCTGGCGTGATTGAGTAACAAACAAACAAACATCCATCCATCCATCCATCCATCCATACTTTCGCATTTATAATATTAGTTGGATAAATAGTTTGAGTTTGGACAGTTAAAAGATTTTAAAGTTTTGAGATGCTACATGTCTAAATGGAATAGGTACGTATTCGTTTTATACCTAAAAGCTCCTATGTATCTATTTGGACTGTACCTATATAAAAACACATAGAAATAAAAACAGAACCATATCTTTTTAAAAGTCGATTAATTAGGAGGGGAGTTCGATTATAAAAGGGGGAGGGGTGGTTCTAGACTATGAGAGGAGGCTATGTTGAGGTTAACTTTATTCGTGTAATAGTTTATAGGTACGCCGCCTAAAAATATATTTTCATTTTATAACTATTTAACTTTTTCAACAGCATTTCGCTATTTAGTAGGTATCCAGTAAAACACATACGTAGTTTACAGTAAGTTAAAGAACTGCGGGCATTTGGATTATCAAATTAACTTTACTTTGAAATTTAAAGTGACTGTATGAATTCAATGTTGGCGATCTTTCACCGAAACTAGCGTTTACTCCCAGCTTGTAGCAACGTCTCCTCCCTCCTCCGTCATTTACCCCCGTCTCTGGTCAAGGGCGTACATATCCTAATGTAGCACTTACATAGCTTACATAAACTAGACGAACTTACCGTGCCCGTAAAACAGCAAAGATATTTGCTCTATTAAGACCTGTGCTCATTCTACTTTACTTTGAGCGTTCCGTGCAACTAAAAATCAGAAATAAAAGAGAAGAACGCGAAAATATAAACTTGAGATCAATGTCAAAGACCTCTTTTAAAACTAATTGAGGTTCAAAGTAATAATCGGCAACAGGTTTTAATATCGCCCCAATTAAATAATGTGACCCGTATCGCAGTCGCGTAAAGACTATTTGAACTGCGTTATCCAACTTAACATGACAGATTGGAACCATCAACATGTAATTTCGTCGCCGATAGCTAAAATATTCAAGCAAATTTACAAAACGTCCCGCCTTACCTAACATGGTAGACGCGGCGATGTTATCTTGCTTACGGCGGATCGTATCGCAGAAGAGGATTAATCATCCAATTGCTAAGTGCAAATTTAACAAGATTATCAGCTCCGCAGACAGGTTGCAAGTTGCAGTATCCTTAGCGTATTAATCAGGAGGCTTGTTCCAAATTAATCCCACCAGCTTCTGAAGATTAATAATCACAAAATTCGAGGCCAGCCCTATGATTAGTGCACCCAATTCATCGCCCGGCAGGCTTATGAAGATTGAAATCTTTTTTATTTGGAATTTCGAGTAAGTAGGCGTGCTACCCGGAGATTTTAAATAAATTAAAGAATGAGATTAGACGCTCGAGGGGTTCGTCTAGTTAAAACCTTTGGTGTCAAACTGGTTTGAAGTTGCGCCTCCAAAAAAGCGAAGAAATTTAATGAGAATGTTAAAAATGTAAAGTTATTACTTCGGAGCAATCTGCGGGGGACGGGAATCTGAAACAATTTGTCAGTCTGGAGGCGAGAGATTTGGGTCCGCGGTTAGACCCTTTTATTTTGCAATGTTTTGACAACTAATGGGAGAACTGCGGTTTGTAAAACGAATAAAATAAAGTCACGGGACTCGTGCTGAAAACGGGTTTAGTTGCGCTTGGAATAAACAATTTTTTTTACCTACCCAGAGGCTTGAATGTATTGAATGAGAGAATTTGAAACAAGATCAAACAAATAACTACATTATTGTACTCGTCACTATGCTAAAAAAAACTTAGAAATAGTTTTAAATTGTCCAACGGAAGCTCCTAGTTGTGGATAAATTTATACACCTTCCTTATGAAACTCGTGTTGTGTATCTTGTAAACTTACCTACTGACTTAATTACGTAAAAATATTAGTTTCCGACCGAAACACGATTTTTAGCCAAAACCGAAACCGAAATTTTTGAAGAAGTATCATATCAAACAAAATATTAAAAATTACTGTACAAATCGTAAGGAAAAGGTTATTGCAAGAATTTCTTATATGAGACCGGTTACTTTTTTTGTTAAACAAAATAAAAAACTGCATGCATACTACTGTTGCTGGTCTCAGCTGGGCCGGCCGCCTGTGCATTACCTATACCTACCCGACCGAGCGTGCCCGAATTAAGCCGAGCACTCCCGATGCGAGACCCACGAAGTAATTTCGGTCCGGCCGAAGGATTCGGCCGGATTCTGGCCGAAACCGAAACTTCGGCCGAAATCAATTTTTTGGCCGAAATTGGCCGAAACCGAAACCGAAATCGAAACTTCGGTCGGACACTAAAAAATATCGTTAAGATTTCTTTTAACTTTCGGCCACTATACAGCGACACTGGTCACGAGTAGACATTACCTACTCGGAACTAGGAACGTGATAATAATTTGTAAAATTACAATAATATTATTACAGACCGCATTATCTAACTTTATTTTTCCCAGTCGATTAGATCATGCGCGAACGCTGCGTCGCATGCGCCTCTCACGATGCAGTTAATGACCGCTGATTGATATTTATGACTTTGGGATCGACTGTATCGCATTACAAACAGGGTTGCCAGCTTTATTTGCAAAAGCCGACAAAATATGCATATCGATGACACGTGAAAAATCGACGGTTACAATTCGTGACGGTTCGGGGCGTTTAACCTGTTTTGTGGGTCAAATTAAAAAAAAATGAATATTAAACAAGTTTTGATTTAAAAACATTTAATCTTTATGATTTTCCTAAAATTTGGATGTTGGATCAAGTGTTTAAACCGTTTTTCAAGTAAATCAAAGTCCTCAATTAATTCCATTCACAATCTCCCTTATCAAGCTACAATCATTATAATCAAAATCAAATATTGTTGTTGGATTGAAAACCCTAATTACAATCTGCAGACTTATGTCATTCGTGTTGACAAGAACCAGGGATGCTCTTAATGCATTCTTGATATCTCGTATCATTGGTATAAATGATTATCATTCAGTTTGCAAGTGTGTTGCTCACTCCGGACAGAATCTAATTATTTACTGGCTAGAAACTGTTTACAAATGGCTTAATTCTCCCTCTTTCAAAATGGGTCTTGACTAGAGACACTATCTTCCTTATTTATAAACGTTTCTATTAACTTCTAAACGACACTGAAAATTAGAACACATAGAAAAATCCGAAAAGTAAAGCTATGGCCGGGAATCGAACCCGGGTTCTCGTCATTCCGTGACGCGTGCTATACGCCTACACCACCTATAGCAGGTACCTGTTACTTTTACCGTTACTTTTCGCATTTTTCTATGTGTTCTAATTTTCAGTGTCGTTTAGAAATTAAATTTCTAACGGTAAAACGTAAAAAGTAAACATTAAAAATCAAGAAGTAAATTTCTTGATTAATTTGATGTTTCTATTAACGTTAGTTGGTTTTTATAAGCCCAAATTTTTCTTGTATCAGCTTAGACTTGTAACTTTGTGTGAATTCTTGATGGGGTATAATATTAGTAATGTTTTACCAACAAAAATCATAAAGTATCAAATATGTAGTCTTAATGATAGAAATGTACTAGGCGACACAGAACAGTTAAAAGCGGTGTATTTAGGAAATCATATTATTATGTTTGACATAATAATAAATAAATAAATAAATATCATGGGACAAATTACACCAATTGACCTAGTCCCAATCTAAGCAAAGCTTGTACTATGGGTACCAGGCAACGGATAAACATTATACAATGTAGATAGATAAAAACATAACATACTTAAATATAGTAGAATCCGTTTAATATGACTCCGGCTATATTGACCAACCGCCTAATATGACTAATTAGTAATTGCACAACGGATTTTGGTTTTCATATAAAATTCTTTATAAAAAAATCGGATACAATGACTTCGGAGGGATAAGTTCGCCCTTGTACATCTATTTGTCTCATTATCTGTAAAATTAATGTGTTTTATGTACAGTAAAGAGTTATACATACATACTTCGTTTACAATGACAAGCGACTTATTATGACCCATTTTTAACCGACTTACTCCGGTCTAAGTTGCCATGGTAAAAAAGTCGTGCTTTTATCTCGAAAGGTCTGTATAATAAAATTAAAATCCGCCCTCGATTGACCTGAATGAGGCTTTGTTGCATGCACCGAGCACTCTCAGCCTTAGCACCCTCAAACAATGACGTCAAGCGCGACGTGACGTAAGCCCAGTTGTGGGGGGGGGGGGGGACTGGGAACATAACCTATAAAATTGGTACTATCTACTTGATGGAATCATGCGTCAGTTGGCGGAGTTCCATTTTAATGAACTGCACGTTTGGTAGCGGAGTATCAAGGTAAGTGGATGTTTTTTGTTCGTTATACTATCTACACTACATTATTACGTTAGGTTCCAAGCATGCATGTAGTAGGATTGCCATTATCTCGAACAGTCAATTTTTTTCCGACTGGCAACATTTTGTAACTAAAAAGCTGATTCTTTTGGCGGGAGATAGTAAAGAGGATTGACAGGAGCGTGTTGGATTGGACGTAACGAAAATAAAAAGGAACGTCTGAATTTCATTTTAAACAATGTTGTATTTGTGATCATAAAATAAGATAAATGCAGTGTTAACAGAGTGAGTGTATTTTATTACTTGATGTCAAATCTGTATTTGGTTCTTGTAGGTATTAGAAATTAACCACCTAAGTAGGTAAATGATTTATGTTTTTGCCTAAAAGATCTGACAAGTTTCTTTCAGCGTAGGTATTCTTCTTGGCAATGATAGTGTAATCCGAAAGTGCCGGTAGCTTCAAAATAGTATATGTAAAAATAACCTTTTCACCTCACTTGCTCGAAAGAGCTGTCTTTCTCCTTAAAAATCTGCGTGGAAAAGTGCTTTTTCCCCTCTTGGGTGGAAAAGGTTTTTGAAATTCGAACACCGCGCTGACCACCATCCCATCACGACCACCAAAACCACCACCACCTCATTACCTACTCATATACTCAAGTACTTAATTAGAAATTAGAAATTCTTCCATTCACCATTTTTCTCGCTGTACTGAGGTGGAAAATTGTGTGTTTCGCTCGGGAGCAAAGTTTGTTTAGTGTCTCGTGCCTTGAAACCCTCGCGACGCTCAGGAATCATAGAATCCTTCGTTTGCTCAGGTTTCAATACAGGCACTCGCGCCAAACAAAAACCTTTCCAGCCTTGCATAACAAATAAATATTATGGCCTACTAGAGTAGTAAAGCATTGTACCTAATACTGGCTATGATGGGATGCTTCTTGCTTCAGTAATATCGAAAACCTTTTAAGTATCTAGAATTTAGATTCTAGAACGTAAGAGCGTGACAATAATTAACGGCAAACCCCTTAACATAGGTACACCTACAATTTGATAAAAATCAGTAAGTAATACTCGCAAAATAAGATGTCAATAAATAAAATAATAAGAAACGAGTGATTTATTCCATCAAATAAAGATAAGCGTCACTGAGGTGACAGCTACACCGAACGTCAATTTAACGGTTGTAAAAAAGTAAGTTCGAGCTGCGGTTCGTTTTTGGATCCGTCCGAGGGGAAGAGCAGTGCTTGGTCCGGTGCACCCTGGGCTTCGGTTAATGATTTCCTGGCGGTCTCCGTGGGATATCATTGTCCGTAGGCTAAGAGCCCGACAGGGGGGGAGGGGGTCGTTTGACCGTGTTCTACCGTACAACGTTGCCGACATTTTTATGTCACAAGATTTTTGAATACTGTATTTTTTACTTTGACATTGGCGAAATCATCGCATCGATCGATGGGGCCATATTATTAAAAGAAGAAGAAGAAAAGTAAGTTCGTTTTTGCTTTTGATCAAATTTCTCATTTACGAGAGAATGCATAACCAATACTAACAAATTGATGGAAACGCAACTAAAAGTTTCAGCGATTTAACGAAAACCCGTTTGTAGTAAATAAATGGTGGTGAACTCTGAAGTAGGTAATAGCTGTAGGTAAGTACTTAAATTTATATGAAGGTCTTTTCTTTTGGTATCGGTCACGATGTAATAAAAACATTAATCGGTTCTTTGACTCCACTCCTTTTTGTGAGGGTACAAAGTAAACAATGAATCTTTAGAAAAGGCTCCCGCAGAAGTTTATTCATCAACAGGCACAGCAGGCTATGCGTAGACGTATTTCGTCCTTCATCCTGCCCGCCCCTGTGGCCTAATGGATAAGGCATCGGCCTCCTAAGCCGGGGACTGTGGGTTCGAGTCCCACCAGGGGTATATACGCTTTTTTATATTTTTCCAATGACGGGGTACACCAGTCGAATGCAACTGAAAGAAATGTGTGATTTTTACTTTTTTATTCCAAACCCAAAAATTTAATTGAATTTCAAAAGTTAAATCTACTTGCATCACTTGCATCTAACATTATTTAAGAAAGTAATGCACCCTAAAATAGGTAAGTATTCTAATTTTAAAAATGTCATTATTGATGGGAGTCCATACATAAACCACAAAATAAAAATAAATGTCGAAATAAATTGAACCTTCTCGTAAAAAATCTACGCACGTAAATAAATCGCGGGTCTGCAATTATGACCCCTGTAACTACCAAAACGCCCTTAAGGTATAAATAAGTGCGCAAAGTTTAACGGCCGCGGCCTGCAGGCTGTGCGTGTGTGCGTACGCTGCGTGTGTGCGTTGTCTGCGACCTTGCGAGGGCGTCTGAAGCCTGAAAGTTGGAAATACGCCGGTGGGAGGGGGAGGTGGGACTGAAATCGATATTCAAATTTTCGGGACAATGCATCAGTGCTGTCGGTGTTTAAATGACGGTGGAGACGTCAGGAGATTTTGGTGGACGGTAATGCGTCTCGTAGTGTCCCTACTTAATTTATAAAATTGTACGAACCTACTATTAAATACACGTAAGATTACAAAAAAAGGCAGAAGAAAGCCAATAGGCCTAAGCCTAGGATTTTATTTTTTATTTTTTTTGTACACGTAAGAAAGGCAAGGGGGCTAAGTCCATACAGTCAGGTAGGTACCATGTTAGTTCCGGGAATACCTACCGGGAAATTCGATGCGGTATTCAGAACAAAAACATTTTAAGCATTGATTTTTATAATTAATTTGAACTATCATCAGTAAGGCACTTATTAATTTTAGACTAATTCAGTTGTCAAGGACCTTAATATATCTTAGTGTAAAATAATCATTAGTCAATCACTCTTAAAACGAATTTGTTAATTAGTCCAGTGGGCAATATGATTAGACTACCAGTAGAAACTGTGGGAAGCAAGTATTAAACTGAACTATTTAAAATATTTCGAGTCAAAGGTTCAGTAAGCTCAGTATAAATACACTACGTAACTACATAACTAGGTACTCGTAGGTATATTATATTTACTACTACACTGCTAAGTCTATTATTAAAACATTTTTGAAGAATTCTGTTTTTGTGAATTAGTTTTATCAGACAACAAGAAGCGTAACGAATCCATTGGAAGTTCGGCGGGACATAATATCGCCCACACCGCAAAGTTTGCCCAATTTCTATACCTACTTATGTGTAAAGAAATCAAATAAGAAATATCCAAATTGGGTTCATTCATTGAATACTACGTGAGTACCTGGATGGGCTAGGAATTTCCACTTCGAGTTGGTATTAGGACTATTGAAAAGAGAACTAGGTACTAATACTAAAAGAGGACTACCTACTGAATAGAGTTTAATTTATGAACTAATTTAGCTTCTGCCCACGACTTCGTCTGCGTAGAATTAGACGTAAGAATGTATTATACATATAAACCTTCCTCTTGAATTACGTACTCTATTAAAAAAATAAAAAATAAGAGGGGTGTTATAAGTATAAGTTTGATGTAGATATCTCTTCTCTCTCTCTCTGTGTGTGTGTGTGTGTGTGTGTGTGTGTGTGTGTGTGTGTGTGTGTATATATCTGTCTGTGGTATCGTAGCTCTCAAGCGGATGGACCGATATCGATGCGGTTTTTTCATTCGAAAGCCAGTTCATGTAAAATCATGTAAAACCGCCGAGAAAAATAATTTTTCATCTCTCATACTCTGAAAGTAGGTCATTGATTATCTGGAAATAGGGTTGAAAGTGACTCATCTCGACCCTTGGGTTGAAAGTAAGTAATTTTTTTTTTCTAGCTAATCCAAATGAGGTACATACGGTACATAGCAATGGAAATACGTATACAGCCATGTAATCTATGTTTAAAATAATAATCTATACTAATAGTTCCTTTTTAATTGTAAAAGGCAAATAATCTTAAAATAACATTCCCGCTATATACAAGCTTATGCAAGCGTATACAACGAGAATTAGTAGAAATTATGTGTCTGCAAGTTTAAAAAAAAACTAGCCGGCCGCCATTGGTGCGCAGAAGAAATGCGCAATGCACGCAAATCGCGCAATAGAAAAAAGAGCGGGAAGAGAATGACAAACGTAACAAATATTAAATGCGACCATGCGACGTTAGTCAAATTTTTATTTCCTTATATTCGAAATGAAAAGTAGAGTGTTCAACTTGGATGAAATTACCCATTTCACCCTCGAACCATTGGTGCCCGAACGAAAAAAAAAATAAAATAAAAATATCTCAGGTGAAGTGGGTATATTTCAACCCTTGTTTATCAATTTACTATTTCGTATGCTATCACTTTAAGATTGTTCTAAACCTCATTCTACATATTTCACATACATGTTTCAAATGTTAGGCCCATAAAAAGTTATCTTATCACTTGGCTAGGTTATGACATTTCAGCAGCAATATAAAACATTTCACATTCCATTTCGGGCAATATACGACGCCATTCTAGTAAACGCACACGCAATAACAAAGCCTAATTCACACTGAGCACGCAACACTACGATTTGTAAGTGCATTTCGATACTGTACGTAATGTATCCAAAACCATAAAAGCTTGGTTACAGTTGCGTTATGCCACAGGCACGGCTATACAGGGTGTATCAGAAAGCCCCTAACAATAATCAACTGGGGTATGTAACCATAGCTACAGAAGCTAAAAAAAATAAAAAAAAAATTGGAGTAATTTTTTTTTATATTTTCTATAGGAATGGTGTATTAACTGTAATCATTGGTATAGAAAACATAAAACAAATTACTCCAATTTTTTTTTAATATTTTTTTTAATATACCCCAGTTGATTATTGTTAGGGGGTATCTGATACACCCTGTAGACCGACCGCTAAACTTAGTCCTACGCGTACTCCTACCCCGCGCCCCTGGGCCGCGCGGGCGAGGACTCATTTAAGAGCTTTTATCCCTACTGAGCTGGCAACGTCGCATTTTTGGTGTTTTTTTACGATTATTTCACGGAAATTGAATGAAAATTTCAAATGTGCATCTGTAGTGCACTTCGTTTTTTTAGTGTATTAATGTGCCTAATGCTATAATTGATCGTGATGGATTTTTATTTTCTTATTAAACGTGATATATTATTTTTCACCGCACTAGCTCGGAAAGCCCTTTTTGTTTATTTGACATCTATTGAGAAAATCGCTTTTTATCCACATGTGAAGAAAGAGTTTTGACATTTGAAGGCGGCTTAGTGTTGCTTTTTCAATTTTTTCCTCTAGGGAAAAGGCAAAGGTATAGAACCATACAGCCAAGTCTTCGTTATCATTATTTTTAGTATTGGTAGTTTTAAAAAGGCCAATAAAGGCTAAGTGATATTTGACAGCTAACAAACCGTAAAACGTTATACGTGCTGAATTTTTAACATCACAATTAATGAATTGCATCGAGTAAAAAACACTAAATACAGTCTTACAACTTTATTTTAATTCATAAATATCAGCATTCAACATTAACCTTCATTCTTGTTGTGAAAACGGATAAAATGTTCTGACAGTCCAAGTAAGTCGATGTGCGAACAAAATAATTAAAAAAAACTTAAGTCAAAAGGGGAGTATGTAGTTCCATTAAGACTTGTTATGCTTAGGCTATTTTGCATTATTTTTGATTTTACCAATATTTCTATACTTCAAAATTATTGTATCGACAAAGAGGTAAATAAATAATAATTGATAGTACAAACCCTTTTTCTTATTTTCCTCGCTGTAGTGAGGTGAAAAGTTTTGTGTTATACACGGGTGAAAAGTTATTTTACGTCTCGTGTGTTGAAACACTCGCTACGCTCAGGATTCTATTTTTGAACCACTCGCTTCGCTCGTGGTCAATCATAGACTCCTTTCGCTAGCTCGTGTTTCAATTGAACAATCGCAGGTAAAATACAACTTTCCCCCCTTGTATAACAAATTATTATTATCCCTTTAATACAAAAATAAAAGGCATTGCTTCCATGCCAAGACCAAGCAGAGATTGACCCGTACAAGTGCCGGCACGTAAGTCCAGCAATGACCGTTGATGCGCAGTAGTCGAAAATAAGGCATCGCGGGGGAGTGCAGGGGACGCGGGAGGGCGTACTCCACGTTAGACTTACATGCCGCCACCTGTATAAAGACGCAATGCTACATAGAAAGTCCTCGTAAAATGGCATAAGTACACAACCAACTGTGTACGTGAAGTCAAATTATTTCAGACTGACTTACCTACCCCTATTATATACATAAACATTCTGCCAGGTACAAAGTGAGCATCATAGAGTGTGGCACACACACTCTGGGCTGTCAATGCACAGTAGGTATTGCCGGTTCCATGTCTGGTGGCTGGTGGTCACTAAACTTACCCTTAAATTTAAGTGCTCCACTTAGGTACTCGTTTGCCTTTCTTATCGCATAAAAAAACGGCCGAAGCACCGCTTTAGTTAAGGCGCTGTCAACAGCAAATGACCTGGAGCAGCGCCACTCTTCACACATACGGTTCACGTGCCTGTTAGTGAAAGAGAAGAAACTATTCCGGCAGCTTGGCGCGCGTCTAAAATCTTGCAAATAAGACACAAATCATAAGAAATCAACAAAAGTATGGATTATTTGTGAAATATGACTCGTTAGCCGTTTAGGTATGAATATGTTGACTTTATGTTTTTAATTGCAGACCCATACGTCGAAAACATAAATACATAGAACCGTTTAGTGATGATTTTAAGACCAATCTTTGCAATTATTTTCTATCGAGCCGATTTTGTTCAATTATGTATCGAGCCCGTCTAGCGTGTTTGAAATATGATGAAAATTAACATTATATTTTTTTTGTATTTTTTTTTGTGTGCAGTTTTTCTTAAAAAAAGTGTTTAAATAACATCAATTTCAACAAAATTAGGTGTTGTCAGCCTCTTAAGGTCGTTTGACGACGGTAGGTCCAGTGCAGAGCGCTTAATCTATGTTTATCTATATCTATCTATCTATATTACAACAAAAATGTCTCGAAGTATCAAATTATGCGAGATTACCTTGCTACTGCTACATGCTCCTATATAGTGGAGCTGTCAATTTTTCTGTCAATCAGCGAAGGAGTGAAGGGTAAGACAACGGTGTAATTACTGGCACATGAGGTATAAATTACCTTAGCCGGTACAGATGTACCTGAGCAGTGGTAATTGCTTCTATCAAGTACCTACTTAATCCATTTGATC
Source organism: Pandemis heparana (assembly GCA_963854515.1). Classification (NCBI taxonomy): domain Eukaryota; kingdom Metazoa; phylum Arthropoda; class Insecta; order Lepidoptera; family Tortricidae; genus Pandemis; species Pandemis heparana. The sequence continues at coordinate 6,569,910 of OY978009.1, read as the reverse complement.
GTCTAAGCCTTCTTGTTGTATAAAAAAAAACTTCAGTAAACCAGGTTCGGTTAACTACCTATATTAAAATTTGCTTCGTTATTGGTGCTACAAAACAAAACGCAACGAATTTACGCGTCAAAATGCATCAAGTTATAATTTGATTTCGCTTAATCAGCACGTCTCGATTGTTTAAAAGATGGTATACAAATTGGTACTTAGTAAAGTTTAGGTGCAAGCGACCTCTAGGCGCGGCGAACGAACGCGTGACATTGAAAGCGGGTAGGCCCGCCCACCCCACTACCTCAGAGGGTGGTTTGTGGATACTAGAGCTGGGGTATTGTTAAGTTAATGGGCTGAGACGGATCCCGGAGTAACGCAGCGATTTTAGTCAATAATGCAAGATGTGAGCCTTTAAATTGGCGTTTTGGGCGATAAAGATGGAGCCTGGTTTTCGAAAGCACGTCCATAGCGATCGAAAGTTCTACTAGTGAAACATTGCTGAATTTGAATTACGAGTGAAGTAGACGAAAATTACAGCTCTAAGTAAAGTCAGTCCGATATTCAATCACAATATTTGCAATTGCAGTTTTATGGCAATAAAATAACGCTGATTTTTATCACTTTCTTCTTCAAAGACTATATTTAAGGACTTTTAAGTCTCTTCCAAACGCTAAGCTCAATCAACGGCCGTACGCTTTCTGCACCAAATTCAAATTGCTTTAAATTAAACCTACTTAGTAAAATAATGCTTCGTGAGGCTTTATTTTCTGACGCTTTTTTATCGACTACAAGACAACCGTAATTTTAGAGCCGTAATTTTCTTCTACCTTTTTTACAAATAAAAACTTGTAGATCGTAAATGCCCGTGCTACGCGCGGCGTTGCAATTATTGGAATCACTAGTTATAACTTCATTTAAGGTTGAATAATCAATAAAATTATCATTATAAAACTTAAGCAATAAGTCTTCTATAATTTCATCTAAAATTCAATTTTGAATGTATCAAAAGTCAAAAGTCAAAGTCAAAAGTAAATTGCAAATAGGCCGCTAAGGGCTCTTTTACATGTCTTTTTTTTAATCTACCAGCGCATTCGGTAAAACCATCATTGCCAAGAAGAATGCGCCGCATGAAACTTGGCAAAAAGTCATTTTTTCAAAGTAAAATACAACACAATAGTACTTAAATTCTACTTAACTTACCAATAATAAATGTATTTAAGCATTCTTCTTGGCAATTATGGTCTTTCCGAATGCGCTGGTAGATTCAAAAAAAGTTTTCAAAGTAAAATACAACACAATAGTACTTAAATTCTACTTAACTTACCAATAATAAATGTATTTAAGCATTCTTCTTGGCAATTATGGTCTTTCCGAATGCGCTGGTAGATTCAAAAAAAGACATGTAAAAGAGCCCTTGGTGTCCTATTTGCAAAATAAACTTTTGACTTTGACTTTTACTTTGTCTTATCTAGGTAGGTACCTTACCTACTCTCCTCGCCGGAACACAGTTCCGTAAACACTCCTTTTTTTCGGCAGGATTAGCAAGTAGGTAAGACGGTGGTGGCTATCTGGACGGACCTTGTGTACAAGCTCCTACCACACCAGTACTACTAGATGGTAACAAAATATAGTAGGCGGCAAATAAATAATTATTTATTGCTACTGTATGTTTGTAAATAGACTGGAAATAAATGCCTTAATTGACAAAAAAAAAGAAGTAAAACGTGGACGGGATATGCGCAGTATGAAAAACAACATTATTTTTATACTGCGCATATCCCCTCCACGTTTTACTTATTTGCCGCCATCTGTATTATTGTGATTGTTGTTGAATCAAAACCAACTTTTCTTTCTTTTTACGCCATCTATTGTGAAGACAACGAACTACATTGTCGCAGTAAAGGACTACACGTTGAAGTGCTACGAAATAGTGGTTAGGTAAGATGGCTACTTAAAAGTTCTACGTAGCGTATCAGAGATGGCGTTGTATGTTTCCAAAGTTTTTCCATAACTTTTATGCGTTATCATAAACTTTTCCAGGGAATTCATTGAAACATCAATCAATTCATCAGAATGATCATTATTTATTTACGTCGCACGGGTTTGACGCAGAACTACCTAATATTAAATTTAAATAAAAGAGGCAGTGGTGTAAATAGGTAGGTACCTATAATAGCTACAAAATATAATTTATAATGCAAACACATTCGGGTCGTTGCCCTTCTTAGTTGATTTTAGTATAGGTAGGTAACTGGCTTATTAATTCATTTAACGTTGTAATGTTAACAGGTCTAGCAAGCGTATTATGGCCCACTAGAGGCCACAGGGGCCCGATTTATGAAAGCACATATGTGTGAAAATACCACTCGAAAGTGGTGAAAAAATGTGCTGAATTTGAAAAACGAGTAGCTTAGAAGATATTTACAGCTCTCATTAATCATGTGGACTAGTCAAAAATTTGATTAGAGCCGTAGTTTTGAAGATATAAACAGATTTAAGTATACCACTTTCGAGTGATGTGCTATCAAAAAACGGGGCCCAGGCCTCCACTTACAGTGTGAGAGCTTTGGCTGAACTTTTCACAGAGTTTCTTATTTTTTGTTTCATTCATTATTTCTTCGCGATAATTATAATAATCACTAAGTTTTATATAAAAGATACGTTCCTGTGGCAGACGGACAAACAGACAAAAGTGCCTTAAAAATGAGGTTATTTTAGCGTTAAAAAAATGCGCTACGAATCAATTTAAAAATCTTTATACCTACAAGATGACAAAAACGATATTGTGAATAACTTCCTAAAAAAACTTAGATAGTTAGTTACCTACTTATTTGTAATTCGGTTTTCAACAGAAAAAGTGAAATCGCGTCTTAGTATAGTATTCTATGGTTGTTTAATTTGCCTTTAAAGATATACCTAGGTGGGCAGTTCTCCGAGATGAGCTGTTTTAGGTGACTTCGGTGGTCAATTTTTCTACTAACTTTTTTATTGTATCACCTCAAAATCTAAATACAGGCCTAAATTTAAAAAATATTAGTACTAAAGGCCTTCTTGTAAACCTGTTAGTTAGTGAGATATTTAAATCACCGAAATCAAACATACTCACCGAAATCAAAATTCAATAAGACACTTTCAAAAGCGTAAACAAGCGACAACTTGACTGATACATACTTCTTTAATTTTATTATGTGCGTGGAATAAGTATTCGTGTAAAAATTAAGAATACTTAACGTTTTTCTAAAATAAATACTGATATCTGTGGGTGGCTTTATTGATTTCGGTGGCAGTTTTATTGATTTCAGTAGCAGTTTTTTTGATTTCAGTGGCAGTTTTAATGATTTCGGTGGCCCGAAAACCCACCGAACCCGCGGAGATCATTGCCACCGAATTCAAAATTAAACGATGTTTTTCAAATAACAGAAAATATAGGAATAGTACATAAAAGAGTCACTTAATAATGAAATCGCATACCCTTAGAGATGACTTACTTACTATCAAACTGACAATTAGACTAACACTGAAAAAAATAATTGCTTCACCGAATTCAACAAAACACGAAACCAAACCCACCGAACGACCAATATTACCTCGAAAAATCTGACGCTTGAGTTGTGAGTCGAAGTCCGATCTCGCCGGCAAACAAGGCACGACCAAGGCTACCTACACGCGCGTTTCGGGATTTCTGATATGTTTCTTTGTTAGGATGCCGGCGCGTTTCGTAAACTCCACTGAGTTCAGACGTTACCCTCTGACACGGTGAAAAATTGTTTTTATTGACTGAATTTAAATGATATTTTTTATTTGTGTGTATAATATGAGTTATGAACAAGTTTAGTATACGGGAATCCATTTAAGACCTGGCAATAAAATTCCTATCCTAAGATATAATTTTTTTTCTTCGCTTATCTGCGTGTGGGACACTACCACCGAACGTCTATTTTCAAATGTAATATTTTTTTCTTTAGATGTATAAATAACTATGAAGTATTCTAATACTTTTGTAGGCGGAACTGAGCCTAAAGTATATGTCTGATTTTTTTCAGTATTATCTAGCGACGAAATCTATTATTTTTTGCCCCGGACACGTAAAAATGCCACTCCGGAGAACTGCCCAGGTGTATTTAGTTACTTACCTACCCATATTGACAGTTGACAATCGCCTTAACGGCAAATAGATAATCCAAAACGAATGAACATTTGTTTTGATAATGTTTCGACGAAACGACAGTGCAAATCGTTAATACTCGTAGGTATACGTTTATGGAACTAAAAACTAGGTGAAGGTGACGCTAGCAAGAAATCATTATCTAAATAGGGGTGTGCTTGTGCTTAACTATACATATACAGGGTGTATCAGACACCCCCTAACAATAATCCACTGGGGTATATAACCTTAACTATAGAAGCTAAAAAAATATTTTAAAAAAAATTGGAGTATTTTTTTTTCTATAGGAATGATTACAGTTAATACTACCATTCCCCAGTGGATTATTGTTAGAGAGTGTCTAATACACCCTGTATATGACAGCAAAAACGTTTTTTTTTCTTTTCGAGTGCGAATAAATTTATTAATTCGCAAAAATCGACTGATAGAGAAATACAAACACATAAAAATAATGTACCTACAAAAGTAAAAAAATAAGCAACTTTAATTTGCGACGTAACAAATCTGATGAACGCTTCCTTCCATATCATTTTGCAAAAGAGCAATAATTACATACCACCTTTAATCGCATCGCTAACCGTTTTAAAAAAACCGGCCAAGTGCGAGTCGGACTCGCGCACGAAGGGTTCCGTACCTACTAGAAAAAAGGCTAACAACTACTCTGTTAACTTATTCTGTTATAACGCCAACAACTACTCTGTTGTATGGGAGCCCCCCTTTATTACTATTATTATTTTGATTTTAATATTTTGGTGTTGTAGCCACAATAAAAATACATAATTTGTGCAAATTTCAACTGTCCAGCTATTACGGTTCTTGAGATCTAGCTCGGCGAGTGGTAGCCATGAAAAAGGGCTAAAATATCACGTTTTTTGTATGGGAGCCCCCCTTAATTATTATTATTATTATGTTTTTAGTATTTGTTGTTATAGCGGCAATAGAAATACACAATCTGTGAAAATTTCAATTGTCTAGCTATTGCGGTTCTTGAGATACAGCCTATGGTGACAGACGGACGGACGGACAGCGAAGTCTTAGTAATAGGGTCCCGTTTTTACCCTTTGGGTACGGAACCCTAAAAACAAGAATTAGTTAACATTAAAAACGATATAGTTTTTAGGTGCTGCAAGCAGGGAAATGGAATACGGGTTAAGCGGGCGAGTGACGTCATGAATACATACGGTTAAGTATTTTTAACATAAAGCGGCGTTTATTTCAGTAGCTACCACAACCGCAAACGTCTCTTGTCAAGCTTGAGGTAGAATACGTAGCTTTCGTATCGGTTTGTATAGCCACAGACGGCTTTACTTGTACATCTAACTAATATTATAAATGCGAAAGTATGGATGGATGGATGGATGGATGTTTGTTTGTTACTCAATCCCGCCAGAACGGCCCAACGGATCTGGATGAAATTCGGCACATAGATAGAGAAAAATCTGGAATAGCACATAGGCTACTTTTTATTCCGAAAAATTGCGTAGTTCCCGCGGGATAGTGATAAACGAATTCTTTGCAGACGAAGTCGCTGGCAACAGCTAGTATGTATGTATATATTTCAGTAGCTCTTGAGCTGAGGACAGATTCTAGATGTAAAGTCTGTGAAATTACCACTCTAGTAGTTTAGTTTAACATTTTGTATGATTTTGGTTGAAACTTAACTTTATTTTAAGTTTCTTAAATTTTTTGTTAATGCTAGCGAATATTTTAAATGTAAAAGCCACTGTCTCTGTCATTCTGTTTGCTATCTCAATTGAATCTGAATTGAATCGCATTTGACTATTTAAGACGTCATTAAAACGCAGCGTTATCGCAGCCGTCGCTCGCCCCGTACGTGCGCACACGCTGGCGCTATGACGTAACGCAAACCGGCGCGTTTCGCAAACGCGCGGCCGCGCCGTCTCCGTTCCTTACATAATACTTTCTTCAACTTAAACTCATAACCCCCACGACTACACACATGCTGTCCTTTTTAAATCCACCATGAAAATAAGGACGGATAGAAAGGCTCAATGCTGGGGTATAGTTGAAGTTAAAGTTAAGTTATTGAGTCATTGCTTTCAATTAACTAACAATAAAATTGGCGCCTTGTTACTGGACTTTGGATTTTATTTTTGGTGAGATTAGATACCTACTTAATCTTAATGGGTTGACGTTTTGCAAACTATACCTATTTACCTAATGTTGTCTGGGTAAGATTTGTTTGAGTTCATTGCACTTTAATAGATGCCGGGGAAGGTACTCAATTAATGTGAATTTAAGTAAGTACTTAATGTGAGTTTAATTGCAAAATATTAATTTCACAAAATATTTTAGTTAGTTACCTATGTCTATTTAGTTTTCTATATTAACGTAACAGTAATAACAGTTCTATTCAAACGATTATTATAAACAGACCTAAAGGTAAGTAAAACTATTCGCATTTTTTTCAATAACAAGTGCTATCTGTATAAAAAATATTGCACAAATGATGTTGTTAGAAATTATACATCATTATGTGTTTTTTATTATCAACTTCCAATAGGCTATGTTAAGTGTTTTTGCGTAGATCCCACTTACCTATAACCTATACCTTAACAGTCCGCCTTTATCCACATACACACAACCGGCGGCGCTACGAATAATTTTATATCCATTGCACGTTGCGACGCTCATCATACAGAACGGCTGAGGAACAATACACGCAATGAATTAGAAATTCAATGGTCGAGCCGCTAAGGTGAGTTAAATATGGGCTAGCAAGGGTGTGACTTCTCTCCTAGAGTCATGAGAGTCATGTCTCTGTTTAACTGGGTACTATGACCAACGACGTAAGACAGTATGGGTCAAGTTATGATTGCATGGCAAGCATAGAGATAACTTTTTTGCGGGTGGTAGGGCCTTGTGCAAGGTCCGTCCGGATCGCTACCACCATCTTACTCGCTAATCCTGCCGCTAAGCAGCAGTGCTTGCACTGCTGTGTTCCGGTGTGGAGAGTAAGACAGTCGGGGAAATTACGGGCACAAGAGGCATTTCATCTAAGTCCTCTAGGTTGGCAACGCATCTGCAATCCCGCCGGTGTCTATGGGCAGTGGTGATCGCTTACAATTAGGTGACCCACTTGCTCGTTTGCCTTCCTATTCACATAAAAAAAAAAACTTGATAAGGGACCTAGGATTAACAAGTGGAGGCGCCGCTCTTGGCTCGGAAATAAAATTGGCGGGGGAACGAGTAGAAACCATGGCGCTGAAAGGCTATCTCGCTCTGCACTGATAAAACAGACTATTTCCAAAGCCGTGACTTAAGAATTCAAAATCAAAAGGCTTATTTTGCAAATAGGCCGCCAAAGACAAGGGCGTGTGAAAGATAATGTCTTTTTATGAAACTACCAGCGCTTTTAAAGAGGTCGAATCATCAGAAGAATGCGCTGCGAAAAAGTTCGAGAATTCTTGCAGTGTTCTCGAAGCCTGAGGTGCAGTGCCCAGTAGTCAGTCCCACTCTAGTACTCACCTAAGTATGCGTATAATAATAATTCTTTGAATGACATCAAACTGTAGAAATTCCAACTTCAGCCTAATCTCCGGTTGTAATGCAGCGATATACTCAACAGTTGCGTCAACAGTCATGGACTCCGAGCACGTTACATTATCACAACCATTAGCCGGCGTATTAACCCAGTCTCTTGTCAAGATTACACATTGCCACGTTTAACGCTGGTTTGCTCGCAATTGCATTCATCATTTCTTTCTGAAAAACCAGTATAAGATCATGGTGGAAAGAGTCAATTATGCGATTGTGATCGGCTACTGGCTAGACAACATAGCCTAGTGATCTTTAACCTAGTACTTACTGCATAGGGCTACGAAGGGTTGTATTTTATCCGAAATATCCTTATCCTCGTTCCGTCCTTTGATTACGTTGTATTTTAATAATTATTATTTTGTGCCTATTTAAATTTTAATACTTGCAGATTACATTTGGAGACCGAAACTCCCTGTTGAAATTAATACACAAAAATGGAATTAATGGCATGCGCTTTATAAGACGGATCATGGGGATGTTTTGCCTTACTTACCACAACGTACCATTGACTTACCATTTATCTGGGGATTATGGTAATCCATGATGGTTTAACAAATTTGCAACCATATGACACCTTAATTTTTACATTGAGAATGGTGTCCTTACGTACTTGCTGTGTGCGCGTACTTTTTTGAAGAAAATTGGCTATGGAAGCCACATCACGGCGCAAGAACGGAGATGAAATTATTATTGCGTTATGTTCCGGTTGCATCCAAAAATCCACAAAAATAAGTTAACAGTACGGCAAGGTGCTAAATTAGACCGCTACTTGCCACTGTTTGTTTATCTGTGTGACTGGTCCAATGGAACGGTTCTAGTATCAGTCATTTGGGTCGTTTAACAGGAAAAACAAAACGGAGAACGAAGTTACATTTTAAAGTTTTCTGTATAATTTTAATGTCACTAAACTGATCGGAAATATCGCTTAAGCCACATCCTGAGAGGTCTGTGCTCAGGAGTAAAGAAAAAGAAAAAAAGACAGATTTATTCAATAGTTTGTTTGTTTGTTAGTAGGATGTTGATGTATCGAGGTGATGATGATGAAACGGATCATGCAAAATAATTAAGACCAACGCACGATGGAGTAAATACTGACGGATTGCGTAGCGCTCCGCTTCGCGTAACATTCCGGTTATGTGCATTGTGACACTTGATTAGATATGGTGAATGTCTAATACTACACTATAGTGAAGATTTAGCCATACTTTTTATACTTGTTTTAAAAGATAAGGATATACTCCTACCGACTAGACCCGGCAGCGTTATGAAGCATCAACGGCAAATTCGTGACCATCCGCGCTGATTCCAATCTCATCACTACCTCATTTTTTAAGTGCTTTGGTCAATTTGAAGCCGTTTCCAGAGGCAATTGGCAGGCGGACGAATCAATTTTCTTCGTAGTTAAGATAAAGAACTATGCTTCTAAAAGTTGGTCATTACTCTTGGAATCAATTGGACTGTTCTTGGTGTCCGAGGTAAAAAAATTGAGACCTACTACAGACAGAATACACTAACACTCTAGATTTTATTGTGTAGTTTATTATGAATATTGTGGATGAGTTCTAAAATGTTACGTAAATTTTTGGTTAGATCCTGTTCACAGTGTCAATAATACCTCCAACCGTGTCACCAAAAAATAGCAACCCGTATCCTACCCGGTCCCATTTCACATTACACAACCTTTAACATGTCTATTTCTCGTCACATGCCACCATAATACCATAATTACGATGTCTTGCGATTACCGCGAAACTGTATTGATGGTGACATAACCAAGGGACGCGGTCAGTAGGCCGAGCGTCGGAAATCTCCCTCGGAAGTGTGTCACTGAGTTGCGCACGCGACCAGTTCGTTGTGGATTTACAATGCAGTTAGATAATTTGACCTTTGTATATTTGACTTAGGACTAGTTTTTGTCAGTGAATGAGACGTGCGTGAAAATTGACAAGCGTTCAATGATCATGCCGGAGGGATTTGCTTGAGAACACCCCTGTTTTTAGGTTTCAGGATTTAGCTGTCATTTTTAGTATGGATCTGACAGCGAGCGAACCGAAACTGAATCGGAATTGAATCGCATTAAGACGTAATGGTAACCCCCCTGGTAATAAATCAGCAAAATTGTAGAGGTGTAATTATAAAATAATAAGCATTAGAAAACTAGAACTACATCTAAGTAACCAACAGTTCAGTTTGAGCGACCTAAAAGAATAACACACGTGTCGATAAAATTGCACGTATCTAATATAATTAAGACGCTTTTTCTTTCAAAAACCAGTTTGAAACTAACAATAGAGAAATTAGTTCTCACTTCTCAACGTGACATAGATTCCATGTAAGTAAATGTTTCTACCAATGTCAATGCCTTGCGACAATATGGAGAAGTGAAGTTGTAAATGAAGCTATCTTTGACGGGAGGTTAGATTTTGTCAAAGGTTCATCAGAATTTCTACCAACATACGACATAGGTAATAGGTACGTACTGACAAGTAGGGAAAAGCTAGAAGTTTCCTTCAATTGGTAGATTTATTTACTTAACTGTGTCAGTTAATATTCTATTTATTAGTTTTACTCTTTATGGTGTGGCGAAGTAAATACTCTATAAGCAACTTAAGAAACTTCAGTAACCACATTCTACACTTGATAGAGGCCTCGAAGTAAATGGGAGCAGTGCATAGCTATGAACAAACTTAACTTAAACGGGTATATACTTCATTTAATTTAGAATGAGAAACCACAATAACATTATATTGCGTCTGGTCAACTATTTCTTACCTAGCAAATAGTACAGTGCAATAGTTTGGCAGCCGCAAAATAGAATTGTTTTAATGTCACTTTATTTGCGTGTCGTCAATTGTTACTCTAGTACAAATTGTAATGAGACTACAGTTTACGAGCCGCAATATAATGTTGTTGTGGTTTCTCATCCTAAATTAAATGAAGTATAGAGCTCGTAAATCTATTGGCATCAGCGTTTACTCCCTCGCTAGTTTCTCTTCCTTAGTACTTAAACAAAGAGTACATTTTCGGCATAGTAATTTGGCTACGGAATAGCCACTATGCACCACTGGTGCTCTAGCGAAAGAAAAATGAACAGTTTAAATTTTAAATTGTTAACAAATAGTACAGCCGTAGTTCAGCAAAAGTTATATTGTAATATGTAATGCGACAAGAAAACAAGCGGCTCGACATGATTGTTCCGAAGTGAATTGAATGGGAGCCTTATTAGTTTTATTTTGTGTTGTAATAATAAGGCTACGTGGTTGGGAAATATGATTTGCACACATTTTCTTTTCGGGTGAGTGGTTTTACGTGGTTCTTAGCGAAAACATTGCGTGTATTCTATTGTATACAAACTGTAAATTCTAAAGAGTTACTGAATTAGACACACACGTATGTTTAATTTTAAGGTCATATTTACATTAATGGTCACTTTGACATATTTATTAGTTTGACACTACTAAACGGAGCTTAAGGGCTTAATGAGCTGAAGGGCCATCCTTTGCTAAATTTTTTTCATCTTAAGTGTCAGAAATTATATAACGCGGTCTCTCTCTGTTTCATAGTAACAAATAAAGACGACCTTATTGACTTCTGACACTTATAGTATCAGGAACTTAACAGAGAGTGATGAAACAAGCCTTAAACCGAGAAGTAGTTTTTTTTTTGCAGGACGACCAAATTGTATTGATATTCGTATGTAGAGGTAAGTCTTGAATTTTTGCTTCCTAGACCTCTTCATTGGGGTGTACCATTTTCGCCTCCAACTTAATCCTGGGACGTTCTTCGGTCGAATGTAAGTAAATAAGAAACATTAATCCACTTATTAACAGCTCCAAAAAATTGGAGGTTTTCAATTTGGTTGTATTTTTTAATTTGTCTACTTAAATTTTGAAGATTGATCGCATCATGGCTATTTTAACCTTGACCAAAGATACGGTCGTGATCAAACAAAAAATGTATTACACGATACTGACGACGACACGAGAATGGTACAGTCAGGGAAAAATATTCACGTACATACCAACGTAGAGCCCTATCGCGATTGACAGGCCGCCGTCACTTAAACTCGAGTGATATGTCACCTTATTGCGATAGGGTTTTACGGTGGTGCGGTGGTGGCGGTGCTGATGATCTTACTGTATAATACAATGGCAATCGGAATATTGTATTGCCATGTTCTTCTATGTATGTACCACCAGCCAAATAATGTTGTCTACCACCCTAAGGTTAAGAATCATTTGCTCGTCGTAAAATATGATGTCGATAAGACGTGGCTGTCAACTTGAAAATTCGACTTTAAAGCCGGCTACTCACACGCTTGCCGCAGGCAATTTCGGCTGTTCTAAAAATTGCCCCTGCTTGCCTATACACATCACAATTAAGGAGGCAATACTGGTCCTGATTCCAATATTGCCCCTGCGGCTGGTGTGTGAGGGCTTAACGACTTTTTAGTTGGATGAAAAATGGTAGACCACTTATTTGGTGCGGTACAACGACGACAATCGAAATACGAAGTTTGACGAGGGACATTAACAAAATTGACTCACTGTAGTTAAGCTAAGAAGAAGGCAAATGGATAGACTGACAGATGGACAATGGCCTAGTTAATACCAGCTGTTTACAATTTATTAATATCTTTACTAATTAGAGAGGATGAATGAAAGAAGATTAACTAAACAGATTTATATGGGGAGTGTGAATGGGTGCGTTGGGAGGGGAAGGCCTAGGCGGACGTTCCATGCTCAAATTGGGGACGTTTTGGAGAAAGGCCAGGTCAAGAGTACCCGAAACCGACGAGCATGTATGAAGAGATTGATGAATGTGGATGAAGCGAAAGAGGTGTGTCAGGATCGTAGCAAGTGGAACAAAGTAGTCTCTGCCTACCCCTGTGGGAAAGAGGCGTGACGATATGTATGTATGTATGTATTTACTAATTACAGACCACGCGAGCTTGCTTACTGACCTGTAATTACGAGTACGGTCTATTTACCTCAACATAAACACTACGGCTCGTTACCTTAACTGTTACATATTAATATTACTTACGGTATTTTAATGGTACTATATTGCAGTAAATTATGAGAGGAGGGAGCTAAAATCAAAATCAAAAATGCTTTATTTTGTAAGTAGGCGAAAAAGGGCTCGTACATGTATTTTCTACCAGACCAATTAGAAAGACCACCATTGCAAGGAATGCGCCGCAAAAAAAGACAATTTAATAACCAAACACTAAAACGTACTATCCAAATAGTATAGGGTCATTATAGGGTCCCTATGTACAGAAAGAAAAAAAGAAAGAAAGAAAAAATATTAAACATATATATATTATTATTATTATACCTATCGGTTTAAATCTCATTTTTTCTTCTGATTCATAAAAACGATTAAACACTGGTTATTTATCAATATTAAAACAATAATTGTCGGGCCAAATTTATAAATGCGACATGTACCTAGTATGTTAGGTACCTACATTTATGTATGTATTTATGTAAACTCTTTATGAGCAAAATAAACAAGACAAATACAATACCTACATGTAGTCCTGTAGACATGGATACACACTTGATTTGGGTACAAAACTTTAAAATGCGGGTGGTAGGGCCTTGTGCAAGGTCCGTCCGGATTGCTACCACCATCTTACTCGCTAATCCTGCCGCTAAGCAGCAGTGCTTGCGCTGCTGTGTTCCGGTATGGAGAGTAAGACAGCCGAGGAAATTACGGGCACAAGAGGCATTTCATCTAAGTCCTCTAGGTTGGCAACGCATCTGCAATCCCTCCGGGGTTGCGGGTGTCTATGGGCAGTGGTGATCGCTTACCATCAGGTGACCCACTTGCTCGTTTGCCTTCCTATTCATATAAAAAAAAAAAAAAAAATACACGTATTACACACGTGCACATGGCAAGGCGTGGTTTAAGCTGGCTTCACTTTGCCGTTCGCAGAACTCCATCTTGAGTTTTTATTATATCTGAGGCTAGTCGCTAGTTTTCATTCACTTACCTTGCTGTGGCCTTACCTACAAAACTAACCGTTATGATTTATAGTAGTATCACTTTCAACGTTGAGCAACGCTGCAACGCGACCTGCGCAAGGGCAACATAGTTTTAAATGGCCAAGCGCATGTTGATTTTCGCTATCGTTTGGCATAATTTCATATGTCATAATGATCATTTCCCATAACTACTTTTTCTATCAACTCTTGATTGTTAAGGATTCTTATAAAACTAACCTAACCTATAGAGTTCTACCTACAGGATGGTCATTTCAAAGCCCCCGGAAAAACAGCGGTTTCAGAAAAAAAAAAGTTTATTTTGGCTTATAAAAATAGTGCAAAAGAAAGGATTAGCCTTAGCATAGACAGTATTACGCCCATAATATTGTTTAACTATTGTGAGACATGATTTATAAAACTGCAAAATAAACATTTAACTTACGATAAGTCGAGGACAGTTCGAAGAGTTTTGACGCTATCGCAGATCTTTATCAAAAGCGAGTTGCGTTCACATCACTACAAGGGGCACGTATGTATTTGAAATGCGGCTCAATTTTTCACTACTTTCAAAATCCACCCCTGAACTCTAAAAAGTGTTTGATTCCACTCCCTCAATGGTGCTCGTAATTTCATAGTTGTCACTTAAATATATGTATGAATAAACGAAGACCTAAGAAAGAGCGCATAAATTTGCTTTTACCAGTGTGTGTGTTTTTGTGTTTAGTTTTATAATTTTATCTGGGTCCCACTGAAAAACATTGTTGCTGCTTGCCGCAACATTATACCATATCATCACGACATTACGTAACAAAAACAATAGTCTTACTTAAACCCTATTTAAAATAATTGTGATTTACTGTCTTTATTCGCAAAGTAATTATGAAATTTTTATAATGATTAACGCATTATAAATTATAAACGTATATAACTACGTGTCGTGTATTAAATTGTCTTCTTGTTGTTATGATGGTGATTGTGACGGTAATTTTTTGATGACCGGATGTCCCCAACCTTTGTCAAGTTGTATTTTACGAGCTTCTTCTGTGAGTATAAACAAAATTGCAATAAATGTTTCTTATGTACCTATATTTACTGATCGTAATTTAAAAATACTTCCATACTGCAGGCTTATTACGTAACTCGCTCGCGATCACCATCGTGTTCATTTTAACAGTTCATGTATGGGCTGACAATTGGCATCGGAATCAGCTAGCTGTCACATTCATACAAGAACTGTCAAAATGAACACTATGGTGATCGCGAGCGAGTTACGTAATAAGCTACCTGGGGCCTTACCATGACGTCCTAATTCCGACGCAGTTCAAGTTTTAGCTGTCACTTTTAGTATGAATCTGACAGCGAGCAGACCTAAACTGAAACGCATTAAGACGTCATGGTACGGCCCCTGGTCTGTTACCAGTACCAGTTACTTCTCTTCCCGCGGAGGTAAAAGCCCATCGAGGGAATATGCGAAAATATTAGGAATAATGGTAGGAAGGCAATGCGGCTAGCAACCCATCACCATTTTGATTCCCCTTTCCACCTATACGCCCACAATCATTCTAAACGGGCGTTTAGTTCTTGTTTACTCAGGCTTTTGTCTACCCCGTAAGGAATAAAGAATAATGATGATCTATTTCGGCTGCGAAATGTAAATACAGGAACACAATTTTGAAGGTTAACTTTGGAACCCGCATAATACTAGCGCTTGACTGGTTATGGGTAATCCGTTAAAAGAGTCCTTCTTTATATACAGCTACAGAAAAACTGTGGATTCGAAGATAGAAATGTAGCGGCATCCTTTCCATGTGGACTGGCTGGAAGGCCTGGAAGTATAATTAAAAAGTAATCAGGTTAAACCTCCGAATCATCGATGGGGTAAACCCATAGATAGTAAAGTCTGTCAAAGGCGTTCCGTCACGACACTACAGTGCTACAAACTTAAAGGTCTGACTACACCGGTGCGTAAAAGACATTGACGGTGCGTATACGCAACAAAATGTATGAAGAAACGGTGAGAAAACGTGACGCCTATGACACGTCACTGTCGTCGGACCTTTATTTGATCCGTTGGCCGAAACTTGACCAGATACCATAATATTCATGTCTGTTTAACGGAAACATAGCGGCAACGCTGAGTTAACGAACACCGATGCCGTCTCGATCAGATATATTAATGTTTGTGGCTACAAACCTAAAGAATAAGAATAAGAATATTTATTTGCAAAATAAATATATTATTATCCTACTAATATTATAAATGCGAAAGTTTGTGAATGACGATGTGAGTGTGTATGTTTGTTCCTTCTTCACGCGGATTTGGATAAAAATTGGAATGGAGATAGCTGGCACACTAGATTAAAACATAGGCTACTTTTTATCCCGGAAAATTGCATAGTTCCCGCGGGATAGCTATAAACATGTCAATTGCTAATTTTACGCGGACGAAGTCGCGGGCATATATATATATACATATATCCTTATGACTTAAATGGGTACCCAATATGAATTTCTTTAAATTAAGTGCAAGTGCACTAAACTAAAAATAAGTTTTAATGAGACTGACCATTACTGAGATAACATTCCATACCACCGTTAGACCAATACCGAACAATAATTAACATTTTATATGATACTAGTTTCTGCCCGCGACTTCGTCTGCTTAGAATTATACATAGGTATAAACCTTCCTCTTGAATCACTCTATCTATTTAATAAAAGGCGCATTAAAATCCGTTGCGTAGTTTTAAAGATATAAGTATACATAGGGACGGACAGACAGCGGAAAGCGACTTCGTTTTATACTATGTAGTACTGATGATTAAAAAGAAGTAAAGTTTGTGAGTTTGTGAGGTTGTAGGAGGTAATCTCTGGATCCACTGGACCGATTTTGAAAATTCTTTTACCAATAGAAGGCCACATTATTTGTGTGTTATGACACTATATTTAATTCTGCGGACGAAATCGCGGGCAACACCAGTGATTAATAATAATAATTCATAAGACTAACTTTAAAATAGGGTCAAGTAGCCTATTCTAAAGGGTGATGCCAGTACTTACAGCAACCACACGTGTACTAAGGGGACCTCACAAATTGGAGATGTCCGCTCTCTAATCTAATCGGTCCTGCGTAGTGAACTCGTGAACGAACTCACGCTAGGCAATACCTCGTATTAATCTATAAATAAACTACTACTGTTAGGACTTAGTAGCTTTCGCTCTCGGCTTTGCTTGTGAGGATAGCTGAATGTTTTCAGTTTGAGGTCAATGAACTAACATCTCATAAAACAAAAGAAAGCACAACCCTCCCCGCACATGCTGAGCTTGAGCCTTTTGCTTCACTTATATACTGGTTGTTTTTTTTGTGTGCATATACTCGTAATTGTAATATGGGCAGAAAATGCTTTTTTTTTTCTAACGGCTGCTGAATTTGTCACTGGTCCCAGACGTTCTAGTTACGCCACTGCTTAAGTAGGTATGTGTATAAAAGTGAAACCCACCCTCGAATCTAGTCGTCACTAGTTCATTTTTTATACGAGTTAGTACGTCAGCTGTTCAGGGTCCCGATTTTTGAAAACACATCACTCGAAAGTACCACTTGAATGTGGTATACCTAAATCTGATTATATCTTCCAAACTACAGCTCTTATCAAATTTTTGACTGGTTCACACGATTAGTGAGAGCCGTAAGTATCTTTTAAGCTACTCGAATTTCAAATTTAGCACAATTTGTCACCACTTTTGAGTGGTATTTTCACATTATGTGATTTCAAAAATCGGGCCCCTGATCCTTTTATTTTTCACACCACACTTTGGTGTAATATAAGTATGGGTACCGTAATAAAATTACGGTTGCCTCTAGACAAATCACTCCCACTTAGTAATTCAAGAGGATTAGCAGCCTAATAAAGCAGCATAAAGACCACAAGAAAGTTGTGTACCTAAGGTACCTGCGGGTAATAAAGCCTGTCGGGTAGTAAGGCCTAAGTAGCTAAATTCGTATTTAAAATGCTTGCTTACGCTCAAGGCCGCGGTAAGTAGCACCTAGCGGACGAACAAGAAACTAATACAAGTTGTTCGGCGCGCTGTCCCGCTCCCCACCGCCAGTGTTGCGTCATTCATTTTGTGGAGTGGCCGCGTCGCATGTATTACAAAAATAGATCCAAAAGAATCGTTAGTATCTTTTGTACTTTTACATTTGGCAATGTCAATTGACGTTTATTTTCTCTCTTACTAAACTCTTCTAATGGACTAAATATAATGATTAATGTGATGTGATCCAAATATTTTTTATTCTTTTTTGTTTATAAACGTGGTTGGTGGCTATTATGGCCTACAAAAAATGCCTATAGGCCTTATTGCACTCTTTTTTCGTGTATGGAAACAAGGCTTTATTATCCTCGTACTTGACATATCGCTTTTGTTTATTCTATAATTTAGTTTATGTAACTACGAAGTTAGTGTATAACAATTTGTTATATTTTCATGATGTGAAACATTATTTATTTTAGGCCTTATTATCCACCTACTTCACATATCGGTTTTTGTGTATTGTGCTAAGTAGAAGAGCCAATTTTTATTTTCACATTTTGTATTTTGAAGATTTCATTTTGAAGATTTTTCAACTAATGATAATTAATCATCATTATTCTTGGACTTTATGTTAAAGTAGACGTAGGCCTTCTTATCCTACAAACAGTAAAATATGGCCTGTAGTAAAATATGGCCTATAGGTGAGATAATTAATTTTATTTTTGTTTATGCCAAATATTTGCATATTTTGTTTATTTGTTATGTACGTTACTCTCTAACACTGATTATTGTTCCTTATATTGATATATAAGTGACCGGAAGGTACTGATGATTTTGGGTGCTAAATAAAGGTTATCTAGGTAACTATGCAACCTATGCTTAGCAATATAAACGTAATTATTCATGTTAAATGACTATTGATGTCAAGAGCCAAATAAACGACGTATTTTGTAATTATTTAAGTTGTTAAAGTCTTAGGCCTTTATGCACTGCCACAGTAAAATAAGGCCTATTAGCAAGGTTTTTAAAAACATTTTTTTGTGATTTTATTTTTGGCTGTAGCTGCCATTTTTGTAGTTTATTTTGTAGCTTATGAAACTGACGACTGATTAAAATTAAAATATGTTGATTTTGTTCGCAATTTTTCATTTTATTAAGAATCTCCCTTAGCTAGGCCTTAATACCCCCAAGTACCTTACGTAACGTAGGTATTCAACTAAAACAATGTGTTTTTGTCGATTATTAATGCTATAAAATATTCGGGTAGCTCATCACAGAATTTAGCATCGACGACGAGGTAAACTTCGCTTGTTTCTGTATAACTTGTCAGTATATTTGAACAATAAAAATACAAATAAAAATCACTGTAATTTTGTCTCGTGAAAGATTGTTTATCGCCGATATGCCTTTATCCAGCACCACGGACTGAATTGTTTTTTTCCGTTTTGTGCGTGCAACACCTAATGCTCAACTAACAAAAAAATATACTCATTCTTTTATCTTTCCACCGTATAAATACAATTATTTTATCACCGTGACAATTCTAAGGAAATTCCCCTGCTCACGGGAAACCCCAAAAGAAGATTGAAATGCCCAAAATGCATCGACGCAAAAAAACACCTTTACATTCCTCGACTTCAGGGCCCTATTTTATAAAGCTACACGTTACAATTTACAAGCGGAAGTCTCTTTCTGACCCTATGTGTTAGATAGAGACTTCCGCTTGTAAATTGTAATTTGTAGCTTTATAAAATAAGGCCCTGGTCGAACTGCACCATTAGGATTTTTAATAATTTTATAAGTAATATATAATATTGGCGCAAGTAAAGCACACAATTTGATACCGGTCTACACTACAGATAATAAAACACTAGCGCTAATATTATATTTATTAAATGAAGTATTTTTCTTTGACAGATTCATATTAAATTATCTCAGTCATTCTGTACGGCAACATTAAGATTGAAAAAATTGGAGGTTTCAGAAACAGGGGCCAGTAATAACCCCGTAGTTTCTGTAGTTCTTTTGAAACTTAATAACCATTTACACTAGATTCTAAAAATTATTTTATTTATTTATTTATTTATTTATTTATTAGATTGTAATGTCATGTACATTTATATTAAAAGGTGTTAAGCATAAATTAGTCGGTCCACGCCCTTATTACGAGTATTATTGGTTGATTGATCCAGTGATTGATCCTATCGACCAACATCATCATTTCAGAGATAAACAACATTTAACCGGATGTTTAGCAACAGTCAAGGCTTGGGCGTAATTAAGTAACTGAAATTCGCTTTTAATTTCTAACTGACGCAACGGTTGCGCACCACTGACTTGGAAGCAATGTATTAATATAATGCTGAAAATTCATTAATATTACTACACTAGACTCGCAAGTCTCAATTTAGGCAACAGTTCTAGTAAATATCGCTCCTTTGCCGGAACAACGTGACATATCGAAAATGGTAATATTTTTTTTATTCCATATTCGAAACCGCCATATTTTAATCTATTCTCTGCAAAAACGTGGCATTTTTTAACGTATAATTAAAAGAGTTATGCAAGAACAAGACCACAATACGGCGCCATCTTATGATGTAGCGTTGTCTCTTTCGGTTATCCTGCTTACTTCGAAACTGTATTATGTCAGTTGTCCCGCGCCGCTCGGAAGGTGAAGTGCTGCCGGCTATCGGCAAAAACGTGACATCACGAGTGTACCACGTTTTTGCTGTAAAGGTGAGTTTCAAACGAATTATTTTCTTTTCTTCGATACTGCGATAAGTGCATTTAACCCGACTTTACTGAAAAAACACATAACAATTTTTTGTAGTCTAGTTATGATATCATGTTTTTGTTGTAATAATAATATTTTTCAACTGTGATATCTCATAATACAACATTGTAGGTGTTAATGTGTTTTCTCATGTAAAGTTCATGTTCCGAATATTTACTGATATACAGTTTTTCTAGCAAAACAATTTTAGTTGGATGTATTAATTATCATAATATCACGTTATATCTGCTAAAACGGACCAATTAAAACGCTTGTTGTTTTTATGTAGATGGGATCACGGAGTAAAAGGCTGGTTGAATTGGCTACAAAATCGCAATGTCAAGAAGAATCTTCCATTGCCGAAAAACAAAATAATCTAGTTTCTAATGAACAGAAGCATACACTGAGAAACCTGGCATATCAGAGAGGAAAAAAACTGATCGATGGATCTCGTGAACAAAAATTTAATTCCAAGATGCCATAGGCCTTTTTATGAAACTTTATAGTTATGACAGAATGTGAGATTATGATTGCGGGTGAGAAAGTACAAGAGTTTGTATATCTGGACTCGGCGTTTACGAAAGATGGAAAGTGTGAAAGTGATATTGAAAGAAGAGTGAAACAGGAAACATTGTTAATGGAGCGCTGCGCGCCTTTGTGAGCAGTGAGAAGGTGTCAAAGAAGAGCGCGTCTTGCTGTTCTCAGAGGGGTGCTCTTTCCAATACTAATGTACGGTAGCGAAAGTTTGGATATGACAAAAGAAGCATGAAAGTAGATTAAATGCAGTAGAAATGAGAGCGTTAAGAAGTATGGAAGGTGTATCACTGAAAGATAGAATAAGAAATAGTGTGATAAGGGAACGTGCTGGTGCAGGATAGAAAAGAGTATGTTTAGTTGGTTTGGTCACGTAAAAAGCTAGAGAGGATGGATAAAAGAAGATTAACTAAACAGATTTATATGGGGAGTGTGAATGGATGCGTTGGGAGGGGAAGGCCTAGACGGTCGTTCCGTGATCAAATTGGGGACGTTTTAGAGAAAGGTCAGGTCAAGAGTACCCGAAACCTACGAGCATGTATGAAGAGATTCATGAATGTGGGTGAAGCGAAAGAGGTTTGTCAGGATTGTAGCAAGTGTACCTAACATAACAAGGTAGTCTCTGCCTACCCCTGTGGGAAAGAGGTGTGACGGTATGTATGTATGAATTATAGTTTATTTTATTTTATTAGAATAATGAATAGTGCCTTAAGAAAAGTAATTACAAGGCTGAGTAATTTAAGTGAAACTTTTTTACTTAGTATTTTGTAGTCCTTTGTTAATAAATATTTTTTTAGAAAAATGTGTTTTTATTAAATAACCCATAACATAACATAACCATAACAGATATAAATATCAACAAAAAAGTGATAAAGCATTATAACACAGTCTATGGTTTCCATTCTTTCAAGAAAAACGTGTCATATGTTCCGTTTATTTTTTGATGATATGTTATGACTATGAATACTTTATTGAACTAGTTTTTGACTATATCGAAGCGAAGTTAATTAGTGTTAGTTTATTTTAAAGTAAATTATAATATCAAAGACTCTATTATTAAGATTTTATGATTTTTTTAAAGTTTAAAACTCGTCTCCTGTAAAATCACGTTTTTTGAGATATCACGTTATTCTGGCAAAGGAGCGATATGAAATCTCAAGGACGTCTGCGGATGGAAATACTAGATTGCTTTAAAAATTTGATACCTGTTTTAGAACAGTTTTGTCTTAATTTAGCAAAGGCAAATGTCAAGTCAAGGTGAGAGATAAAGCGGAAGTATAGACAAAAGTTAAATGAGAATCAATTTTTGTTTTTGCTACAGCTATCCTTTTTCCGACTATCTAAAATATATATATTTGGTGCATACAACATCCATGACTACGTATGTTTATCCGTTGCCTGGTACCCATAGTACAAGCTTTGCTAAGTTTGGGAGTGGGTCAATTGGTGTACTATGGGTACCAGGCATCGGAGTCAGGAGTCATGGATGTTGTATGTATTTAAGTATGTATTTATCTACATTATATACGTAAATACATACTTAAATACGTACAACATCCATGACTCGGGTACAAACATTCGTATTCATCATACAAATGCATGCTCCTACCGGGATTCGAATCCGGGACCTCTAGCTTCATAGCCAGGGTCACTAACCACTAGGCTATCCGGCCGTTAAAAACTATCTACGTATGATTTTTTTTTTATAAATCCACAATTTAGCTCCCAGTTAGCTCAAAAGTTCTGATAAATTCTATGAATGTTGCCAGCAGAGCCTCAGTGCGCGTGACCGCACTTGTTGCGTTCGGGAGACGTCGCAGGCGCAGCCGACCGTGCGCGATCGCTTATCACGACCGAACGATCTACGGCGAAGACATTCTTTAACTTTCTTAACTTGGGAACCCTTTACATCTCATCAAATAGATCTGCTTACGTAACGATTTGACTCCCAGACCATTTTATTTGATTGTTGCTACTTTTTGTGTAATATATAGCTGTTGCCCGCGTCTTAGTTATCGCGGAATTGATAGAGAGAGATATTTATTTACTTACACACATTCGAATTGAAATTTGTGTCCCAGACAGTTTGATTATTCCCGATACTTCGGACAATTTATCGGTATACATATTTCAACCAATTTATACTAAACCTGGGGCCTTACCATGACGTCCTAATTGCGACGCAGTTCAAGTTTTAGCTGTCACTTTTAGTATGAATCTGACAGCGCGCGAACCTAAACTGAAACGCATTAAGACGTCATGGTAAGGCCCCTGTACACCTAAACGTTCCGCGTGAATTACTTTATTAGTAACTAGCTGTTGCCAGCGACTTCGTCTGCAAAGGAACTACGCAATTTTCCGGGATAAAGAGTAGCCTATGTGCTATTCCAGACTTTTCTCTATCTATGTGCCGAATTTCATCCAAATCCGTTGGGCCGTTCTGGCGTGATTGAGTAACAAACAAACATCCATCCATCCATCCATCCATACTTTCGCATTTATAATATTAGTTAGATTTTTGAGTTTATCGCGAACAGACAGACAGCGACGGAGGATTTTTTTTAATTAAATAATACGTTCATCTTGAAAAAGCCATGGTACCTTAGTGGTTTGACCTAATATGGCCTCTCAAGTTAGAGGTCGTGGGTCCGAACCCCGGAATAATGAATTATGCGAAATCTCATTTGAAATTTGTCATGAGCCTATCCTAAAGGAAAGAGTTCCTTACTAAAGGAAACAGTTACCCGTATACCTATGGCTCGCTTAATCTGACTCGTTGGATTAAGTAGGCCTGGCTTTTATGGCAGCCCACCCTAAGACTAAGGTCACTACCGCGTCCGTTCGAAAAATAAAACATTTGACGCACTAACTTATGCAATGCTCCACGCAATGCGCAGTTTATTATAGTCCACGGCACTGCGACCGCGCGCATCGAGCAGGATTTTCCTCAACACTTTCACTGCAGATCGTTGCAACAGATTGATTACAAGAGATATCGTTAAGCAAGATGGTTTTGATCTAGCTTTTAATACCACGATACGGCACACATGTTTATTTATCCACTTAGTTGCGATTTCGCCAGCTTAACCAGTGAAATGCTTACAGAACATTTCTTTATTCCTAGTACTTTTGACGTTCGGTACAGCGATTCATGGCGCGGAAGACAAGAGCGAGTGGATTGAGATTGTGGATGACATTTGTCTGAGTCACAATCTTTAATATTGGTGAATCAACTGAAGACAGAGAGGGAGAGAGAAATAAAGAGACAGAGGGAGAGAGAGGGAGAGTCTTTGGGGGTTTCGGCAGGGCATTGATGAGCCCAGTCGCTCAGGACTTTTCTATAATTCAGCGATTCAGTATGCTTAGTGATGGCACAGTACCATAAACGCTGCATCAACCTAACCCTTTATTAATCTTAGGCGTTTTACTAAAAACATTTCTCGGTAGGTCACAATCTATAAATAGTTGACCAGTTTACCCTACGGTTTGAACAACGTTTATAAATGCGGCGAAGTGATGCAAAAGCTGAAAAACTGCAAAAAAAATAAGCTGGGGATACTTAGAATCGATAACAGAACATGTTTCAACAGTTTTTAGAATTTTTGTCTGTTTATCTGTTTGTCTGTATATTTGTGCGCGCATCACGTGAAAACGGCTGAACGGATTTTGTTGGAAACTTTACTACTTAATCTGTTGAGAAAATCACCGGCCAGGTTATAGGCTACTTTTAATCCCGGAAAATTGCATAGTTCCCCCGGGATAGCGATGAACATGTCGAAAATCGCAGCTGCCTCGAGTCGCAACGTACATATATAAATATATTGCTTTCGTATCATAGAGGTGCGCTAAGGAGGGATTTTCAAAATTCCCACGGGATTTAATATCGCTTATTACAAATAAAAATAAATTAATAGGAGTGTTAAGTGCCTGTTCAAATATGCATAGCAATATGTGACTGATGTCAATAAATGAAGTCTACGCGGACGAAGTCGCGGGCTTAAGCTAGTTTCAAATAACTTCGTTGTGTCACTGTGATCGAAAATTTATTCGAGCAGTATTTCTGTAGCATTACACAGATTGGCGCTACTTTGGAATGGTTTTGCGCAGGTGCTAGCTACTCAAAAATCAGGCCCCGATTTTGACAAGGTTTCTGCGAAAATTAGTTGAGTCGAAATCTGGTTCTCGTTCATCTTGCCTAACCTCTACCAGTTTTCCTTACCGACTGGTTTATGTTGTTTATTGACTGTGATTACCATTTGAATCTAAATACCGTGAACTTAGCGTGATATCAATTAATGTGGTAATTAGACGGGTCTGTATTTCTTTCATTTCAAAAGGCCGAGTGGTGTCCAGATGGTGCAAAGAATTTCCTCTTTCATCACCACTATAAGCTCACCAGGAGCTTTGTTTAGTGACTGATTTTGAAAAAAGGAGGAAGCTCTTTTATTTTGTACTAGATGTTGCCTGCGACGTCGTCTGCAAAGAATTCGTTTATCGCTATCCCGCGGGAATTTTCCGGGATAAAAAGTAGCCTATGTTCTATTCCAGACTTTTCTCTATCTATGTGCCGAATTTCATCCAGATGCGTTGGGCCGTTCTGGCGTGATTGAGTAACAAACAATCATCCATCCATCCATACCTTCGCATTTATAATATTATTCGCATTTATAATATTAGTTAGATAGTTAGATATAAATGTCTTCATAAAAAAAATTGCCGGCTGTGAACCATAGAAATAAATTTAGCTGTGACAATTTTAAAAAAGCAACGTTTACGCAACTTAAACGGAATAAAAAGGGCGACTGGATTTATTTCAGTTAAATGATTGGTCAAACCCCGTTAATAAGAATTTTTTCCAACTCGACTTCTAAGATTAATAATGTAGTTTCTTAATTGGTTATAATAGTACATTACTGCAGAGGCCGTGAAGTAAGGGATTGCAGGACGAGATTGCGGTACACGGCCGAGTCGTAGACGAGGCCGGATAAAGCGAGTCCTGCAATCCCTGTTTCCGGCCGAGGATTGAATAGTGCTTTTCTCAAGCAATGCGAGGAAATCAAGTAAAAATTGTTTAATTAGCCGCATTTTTAATTTTTGAAACATGCCATTTGAACAAACTATTGCTCGCGCCATGAATATAACTGTCAAAAAAGAGTAGAAATTAACAAGTGGCAATACTGTAGTATCGTCCCTTTCTAATCTATAGGTATAAGAGAACGGGACGACACTACTGTATTGCCACTTTTTAATTTCAACTCTTTTTTGTCAGACTGTAATGTAGAGTATTTCTCAACTTTAATACGTGAGTGAGTAGGTACCTAATTAATTACCTATTCCGTTTGATTTCACAGTATTTTTATTAAAAGAAGTCAATGCTCTTTTTTATTTATTTTTCATTTAAATTAGGTACCCTTTTCAAAACCGTAACATTCGCAACTATGTCTGTAGGTATAAATTAATTACAACAGCGATTACGAAATGCACTTCTTTTGTGAACGTCAGTCAGTTGTTGCCTTTACTAATGCACCAATGAATAATGTTTCCACGTAAATAATGGCGGGTGACTGTTTGTTCTTCTTGGTATGTATTAGGTATCTACACAGACTATTAAACCCAGTGCATCGTTTGTACCATTTTATCACACTAAGAGACGTCCTTTAACAACAAACTCTAAGCGCATTTCTATTTTTGAACTGATTACTTCTTATGGGAGGGTAAACCGCTACGTAACGTAACGCGTTACGGCGCCAGTCTGTTTGGCTTCCCTTTCTTTGACGCAAACGGCAGCGGTAGGCAGGCTCTTCCTCTCTCACTCTAACCCAGAGCGCTAGTCGTATTTCGGACAGACGCTTCCCCCTTTCTCTACTCAGTGTTTAGTATGCGATAGATATATACTGTTGTAACTTGGATTAGTTTAAATTATCAGTTTTGTCGGGCGTCCTGAGACGCACACGTTTTTTTTAGTTGAGCACATGGACATGGATAATTTAAAAAAAAAAAAAACATTTAATTCAGACCACATAAAACAATATTGTCCATATTATTGTTAGTAATGTTAGTAACACAAGAATCTTATATAACTACGTTACTGGTTAAATTTAAATGAAGAAAGGACCAGTGCCTGGCAAGGCTACTGTCCGTCCTCTCGGCCACGGCGGCCAGGAGGCTGTGGCGGCTGTCAAGTACCCTACGGCGCGTCGCGGCACAGCGCTTGCGCAGCGTCGCCAATAAGACCAATTTTAAGACCAATACCAAGACCAAGACTTAAGACCAATTTTGTACACCCGCTTTGACAAATAAAAAAATCATTTCATTTTCAACATGAAACTATCGTGAGACTCACACATACAATTGTCGGAGCAATCCTTCGGCTTTTATACGTGAGTTATCCGGTGTGTTGTTAATTCATTTCATTTCAAGGTAAATTACTTCTCTCATATTTAAAAATGAAATCCTATTAGTAATTAAACACTGTGCCTTAAAAGTGTTCAGACTAACCCCACCCTGCGTTGAAATATTTCAGAACCATTTAAGTCACCTTGTAGTATGTACAATTCTACATACAATAGCATTGTACATAATAATATGTACTTATTCCGATTTAACTATCTACTGTAAAAAATTGAAGCTACATCTTCCCTTTGGCAC
The DNA here is from genome assembly GCA_963854515.1 of Pandemis heparana. NCBI lineage: Eukaryota > Metazoa > Arthropoda > Insecta > Lepidoptera > Tortricidae > Pandemis > Pandemis heparana. The sequence goes on along the minus strand of OY978009.1, from coordinate 6,542,219 downwards.
CACTGGTCGACCTAAACAGATTGGCCAATTATTTTTTAGCTATGCGTGGTAGGGAGCAAACCGATCTGGTGATGTAACAATCTGACAGAGGCGCAGGAAACGAGCCATAAGCGAGAACTAAATAATTGAGACGTCTGTGACGTTATGAGGCCTGGCCGCATAGACTCACAAACGTCACGAACCTTCGCCTAAAAAAAGAAAAAAAAGGTCTGACACGTGCGCAGGTAAACGGTGTGCGGTACGATTGGGTTCTGTTTTTGTTTACGATTTCCTAAAACCTCGGTCTACGCGACAAAGGAGGCTGCCTCGAAATTTGAAGTTCGAATCTCGCTCACACTAATCGTGTTGAATATCAGAGTGAGAGGGATGGTATAACTTTGGATTTCGGATTTGAGAGTACACCCAAGAGACACGGTAACGTATTCGAAGCCCGTGCTTTTGCCTAAGTAGAGCCTTAGTCACTCCAATGTAGAACGATCCAATGCGAACGCTTGAATGAAACCTAGCTTTATCGTTTAAGTATACCTACACTACACTACACTACACTACACATATACTGTTACACTTTTGTATATTTTTCTTAGTATTGAAAACGACATCTGATACAGGTGAACTAAGTGAGTATTGATTTTTTACGTCACTATTTATCTCTATAATTATCTGTTATCGCATAAGAACCGAGTATAGTTAGTGAAGGGTGAAATCAGTGTAGTTTTTAAAGGCTCGTTTACCTTTTAGTTAGTTACTGGCCTCGACCAAAATAACGGATTTGCGGCATTCACTTACAAATTTTAATAATCTTAGTTCCTTTAACGCAGTTAGCCTCAATATGATGCTGGCCAGTTATATAATGTTTTACATGCTAGAAGATGTTTTGAAACGGTGGTTTTGATCAACTTACTTTGACGATGACTGTGCACCAATTCGAATGCGTTCGAGACATTTGCCTTATAGACAATAAACTTTGCCTCTAAAAACGGCAAAAAAACGTCTCAATTACTATGGAAAAATTGGCAGCGCCACTTACGGATCGAAACGGCAACAAACTGTTCTCATAATATTTAATTCAGATTTTTTGACGCACGTTCTACACTTATTTCGGGACTGAAAACGTATACTAATACTTGTACAGCTACACTAAGTGGCTATGTACCATCTTAGGCCTCATCTTCGCTTTCCATCAAGCGAGATCGATGTCAAACGTAAGCCTATTTTATGTAAAAAAAAGGTCTCTTAGACACACATATACACACAAATCACGTCTATACCCCTTACGGGGTAAACAGAGCCTAAGGTAACAACCTAAAGGTCACGTTTAGCATGATTGTAGGCGTATATGTGAAAAGGGGAATCAAAATAGTGATGGGTTGCTCTTAGGTTGTGACTTGTGATACTTTAACGAAAAATCCTTCGAGACGTTTGATGCACCGAATTTTTTTAATTGCTCTGCTAATTTCTTAACAAACTACGGCTTAATTAATGGCTTTAGCTTGACGTCTGTACAAAAATACAGAAAAAATCATTCACGACGTGGCTAAGACAATTTTTCATCGAAGGATACGTCCGACCAGAATTTTAAATAAGCTGTTGAAGGTTTCGAAGGCAACTTTCTAATCAAGAGATTTAATTTAATCTGTAATTCCTGTTACAGCGGCGCACAGAGCACTTTTGACTGGAGTTGCCTCCGGCTCATCGTTACGTGATTCAACACTTTCTGTAATTTTAGCAACCCTTGAGGTAGGTGGTAGCCTGTACAGTGCAGTTCACTCCGCATCTGACCACAGCAACTGGAAGCTGATCGTATGTGGTCGCAATCACACACAACGCACACACAACGCTGATGATCTAATTTTCATATCTGTGTATTTTTTTGTTGTTTCTTTCTTTTTTATAATATTGTGTGCTCTTATATTTGTGTGTCTTTTAAAATTAATAAATGTCTTCTTTCTTTTTTTCTTTCAATCCTCAGCAGTGAGGAAACGAGGAAGAAGAAGGTTGCGACGTGTACGGCCCACGTCCACATAATTATTACGCAAATTTAAATAAAAAATTGATATGTTGCTACAAACGAATGCCAAAACAAACCTGGGGCTTAACCATGGCGTCTTAGTGTGATTCAGTTTAGGTTCGCTCGCTGTCAGATTCATACTAAAAGTGACAGCTAAAACTTCAACTGAGTCGGAATTAGGACGTCATGGTAAGGCTCTGTCGACATGTGAGACATGACTGTTTCTCGCGACGAAGGTGACTGTGACGGAAGAGTGCTTAATCACGCATTGCCTACTCCTGGCGTAAGTACTCTGTAGTGATAAGAGTCAACGGATATTTACGCAGCTTAGAGTAAGTAGTTGGAAAGATAGGAACAAGTTTTGTTGAAGTTATTCCTAAATATTTTATTGAATCAGGCGTTACTTTGCGGAGGTCCATTTCAATGAACACAAAATATTTACCTTGCTACTCCGCTACTTACGTGCAAGATAACCAAGCTTGTGCGAAATATGTACGTTTTGCATGCAAGCCCTCCCACCACTACTACCACACAAAACGCACACAAATCCCACAAACTTAATTAATCCTAACACCACACAAACACTGACGCGCGTTTCGATCCCTCTACGGGATCATTCTCAAAGTTAGAGCACAACCGATGCACATGCGAACCAACGTCGTACTAATTTGTAAAACTTACATATTTCGCACAAGCTTGGTTATCTTGCACGTAAGTAGCGGAGTAGCAAGGTAAATATTTTGTGTTCATTGAAGTTATTCCTCTTTCTAAAATGATGGTGTCTCAGCATTACTTGGGTTAGGTGAGATCTGCGCCTTAAAAGAACCCCTCATAGGATCTCTGTATCTGTTTTTATGTTTGTCTTTCTGTCCGTTTATAATGTCAAAACAATTTTTGTCAGGAAACCAGGTGAAATTAATATGAAAATGCAATTTCTTTCGCAACCGTAAATTAGATATTCATTATATTTGTAAATCGTTATTCCAAAAGTACGCTATGTCGTAGCTTCGGACATCCATTGAAGTTATACCAGGGGCCTTACCGTGACGTCTTAATGCGATTCAGTTTATACTTTATTTAATTTAGGATTAGAAACCACAATAATGTTATATTGCGGCTCGTGAACTGTAATCTCTTTACGATTTGTACTACAGTTACAATTGACGCCAAGCAAATAAAGTGGCATTAAAACAATTTTATTTTGCGACTGCCAAACTATTGCACTGTACTGTTTGCTAGGAAAGAAATAGTTGACCAGCCGCAATATAATGTTATTGTGGTTTCTCATTCTAAATTAAATGAAGTATAGGTTAGCTCGATGTCAGACTCATACTAAAAGTGACAGCTAAAACTTGAACTGAGTTGGAATTAGGACGTCATGGTAAAGCCCCTGTAGGTGATATGCTAAATGTTATTATACCTATCTCTTGAAATTAAACCGAGTGAAAGTATATCATTTGTTATTATATCCTTCATTACTCACACAACTTTAACGTAAATTAATTTCACCCGTCAGCCTATCCGTTCCGATCATCGCTCGTCTACTTTTTCTTCCATCGATAATAATATAGGTATCAGAGATGAGTTTCTTTGAAATTTAATAACAAACGGGATTGAGTTGCGCTCCAGTTTATATCTAGTTTAACTTTAGTACGCATACATATCATTAATGAGTGGGTTTGTAGAGTAGTTTACTTTCAAGTGTAGACAACTTCCATTTTAATACATGTCAACGGACAGAGCCGATGTGAACTGCATTTGCGTTAAAAAAAGTATCTACTTCTATTCACGACTTAGATAATATAGCTATACAAATACAATAACATAACATATTACAAAGGACTTCAAACATAAACAATCTTTTTAATTTCGTGTCAAACCCTCAATGTTTATATTATAGATTGTGTGGATATTGTTGTCTCTATGTAGAGCCAAGTATATGAGCACCAACTCTCGGTACGATTGGATTAAGATAATGGCGGAGATGCCCAGTGTAAAGGTGTGTCACAATCTTTTTTACTCCGTGAGCGTCTTGAAATCTCATTTGTAAGTAAAATAAAGGTTTTTTTAAAAAAGCAAGCAAATAAATATGATAGAAGTAAGTGTAGGTTCACATACATAAATTTCTTTATCAAACTAGGTAGCATCGGTAATAAACAATGATAAACACTCGATATAGAGGAAGAAAACGCCAAGTTGAAGACGTAACATCGAGCTTCGCTAGATTTGTTTTCTTATTGTGTTCGATCTTGGCTTAATTTCTTATTCAACTACAATACGTCACCTAATCATCACTCTAGGTGCTTTAAACGGGGCCGTTCTAAATCTCCATTCACTGTTACATTTAAATTAAGCAAAAAATCTCAAGCGCGTAAAAGTTACATCAGTAGCCGCAATATTAAATATGCTGTCCAATGTTATTCCGCCTGTCACCGCATCAGATATTATCAATATTTCGGTCCCTTTCCAACTAGCAAAGACTGAAAGGGACGAGAGAAATTACAAACGAGAAATTTTATGCGTTATAGTAACCTTCCGTAGACGACAGTGACAAATGTATTGACTATCCGTGCGTAGGTGTAGGCGTAGACATATAAGTCTTAAGTTAAGTCCTTAAGGACTTTCACATTTCTTAAGGAGCAACATCCTTTTCTTGGGGACGCTGGATTCAATTGTCATAATCTTGTCTGTCATCTTGTGCTTCTGTGATTCGTATATTGTTACAGTTGGAGCGAGGAGGTAAGTAACATCAAGTTGGCTTACGCTAAGCTCATTGGTACTTCTTAAATATTGAGTCAGATTTATTTTTATTCGTGTTCTTTTATCATAAACATCAGTTACCATATCATCAAGATGCGTCTCGATTGCGATATTCTTTAGTTCGACTTAAGTTTTTTTTTCTGCGGAGATCAATCTTGAGGGCATTAACAACTGTGGGTTTAGTGGAGGTAGCCTTAACCAATATACCCGGCGTTGGTGCAACTCGCTCTAAGGAGGCTCGATTCGAACTTAATGAGGCTGTGTAGCTTAATTACCATTTCCAACATGCTTTCAGTTTTACTTCTTTCTTTAGATCAGAACCTATTCCAAAATCAAAATTTTGGAATATTGATCTTCTCGTTCGATCCTTTATGACTCTGACATTGACTAACGAGATCTAGTAGGTAGAGTCAATAAGTACTTATTTGCACGGATATTTGATCAGGATAAATTCACCTTTTCTGACTCCAGTGAATCTATTCCTAAGGATTCTAGCTCATACTAGAAACAGTGGGAGTAGTGACCCTGCGTGCCAAATGTTTGATGTAATTCGCCCATTTATACAAAACACAAAGTCAAGGCGTCACCAAGCAATTTGAGCAAGTATTAAGGTCAGGTTTCATTGAGGTCTGTTTAATAGCCATTTCAATTGTAATTCCGTGAGGGAAGTGGGTGGTTAATGGCACTTTTACTAGATTAACCTTAGTCTGTGTAATTTCCGTTGTGGTTTATGGATTTATTTTAATACATAATTGTTCAATTAAAACTTCTCACTTCTAGTAAGTTAATTACTATCTGCAGGTTTAATGCTCTTAGGTATACCCGTAGGTATCTCATGCAGTTGTATTAAATGAATGTGTCTCTTAATTAAATATATTTTATGAGCATTGCATGTTTGCAAAATTAAATTGCCTTCGAAAGGTAAAGTGGCGCACGCGAGATTTATTACTAAGCATTTTATTATTCGAGCATTTAAGGGTAAATTTATTGCTAGCTATTAATTTCAGAATTTTGCAGTGTCAGCAATTCTAAAATAATATAATTGTCAAATAATTATTTTCTTAATGCCAGAATCTTACCCTTCCCTCTTCACATAATTTTTCTTCACATGATTTTTTTAAAAGGTAAGTCCTTTGATACGTTATTTACTTAACATAATTACTTTAATAATAAGTTAATGACTAGAAACAATCGTTTTTCACTGTCGTGTGCTATTGTCAATTATTTACTTAGCTAATTACGAGTCACAGATACGATAATACCCAATTGACCGAGTCTCTAAGGTGCTAGCATAATAATGGTTCTTCAAACAATAGATACAATTTGTAGTTATAATAATAGTTTCAATATTTACAATAGTTTGACATAATTTCTATTCTGTGTCTAGTAGTGGGCAACCTTTTTTACTTATGGCACGTGCCTTACTTTCGACTTTCTTAGAACTAGTTATTTATTGTCCAAAAAGCCGATTAACCATTAATTAATATTATTACTGTGAATATGGATCAATCAGCCAATCTTAACTACAGGCATAGGTTCTGGAACTTTCTACATAGAAATGACGACTCTCTCATAAGTACATAATAATACTAACGGCATAGAAAAGTTTAAATTTATAATGTTTATGTTATGGTATCGATTTGATGACGGGCAATCGACGTCGATGTAATGTGGCTGTTATAAAACTAAGCAAACATTAACAAAACAAAACGACGGCTACACCATAAAAACAACTGAAGAATAAACTTAATAATAAATCGAGAAACGACTGGGGATTTAATTGTTGTACAATAAAATGTATATAATAGAATGAGTCTTTATTGAACATCACGTGTTTAACAAAACATAAAAAGCTAATGGCGATAATGAATACATGGTAAAATCAATATGACAAAGAAGAACGTGAATGCAGAAATCATTCTTTGATTAAATCATCAATATTTGATTTGGCGCCATACACTAAACAATTCAAAACATACAAAAGCATTGTTAATAAAAAAAATTAAATATTTGATCTTGTATCAAAGCAAAAATGTTACGAACTCTTTGCCTTTTTTATGCCATTTTATGTAGTTTTCAAATTTTTGATAGGTCCTTTTGTTTTTGGTGGTAGTCAGTGTCAGTAATACAAGTCTTGAGCTGAGGAACTGCATTTTTATTGTGTTTAGATTCTAAACTACAGTCCACTTATTATCTTATCCGCTTCAAATAATTTGTCGAGTTTGAGTTTGAGTTTCATGTAAGATAAGATAGAATACAAGACAAACCCTCTAGACTGGCAACGCATCTGCAATAATTTTCTGATGCTCATTGGTGGTGGTGATCACTCACCACTTGCTTTATTTCATAAAAAAAACTCGCCCTCCGAATTCTATTGTAACATAAACCCACCCACATATCACTAGAGGAAGTATTAACTATCAGATTGCCATCGCGGCGGTTGTTCATCACGTACTGTTCCCGGGACAGGCCTTTGTTCCACCCTTGAAAATACATACCTATTAAATATCCTTTATAATATCTAAGTATACAACATACTTTAATTCGGAGCCTTTCATTTGCCCGAATTTCATATTCCATAATGTAATGTTTGCCATAATGATCATTTGCCATAACTCTTTTTTTTTCTGAAACCGTAAATTTTTCAGGAGCATTTGAAATAGCAATCCTGGTAGAGCTCTATAGGTTAGGTCAGGTTTGTTTCATAACAATCCTGAACAATTAACAGTTAAAGAGAAAAAAGAGTTATGGCAAATGATAATTATGGCAAACAATACATTTACGGCATATGAATTTCGGGCAAAGGATAGAGAACGGAATAAAAAGCCTAGAGTTATGCCAGAGACCCAGCTACATTAAATCATTGCGTGAAATATAATAAGCAACATACAGATTTAGTTTATGATTTGTTACGTATGAAGCCAATGATTAAAATAATACCTAATGGTATCGTGAAGTAACCTTCAACAACAAGGGTGTTTTTTTTATTGCCCAACTAAACAGCTCCAAGTGCTAATTTGTTCACGGACGTACGTACCTAACCTACCCTACCCGTTTTCGTTGAAAAGGACAAATACAGGTTTTTTGCTTGCGAAAGATTGATTCATCCCTTTCCACACAACTAAGTAATTTATGAAAATATATATACATTATAGACTATTATTTGGGGATTTGGGGAAATCTGAGATTTGCAGGGATCAGTAAATCAGCGTCTAATTCAACAACCGTTTCAATTTCCACAATAAAATTGAAGCAATAACATAAAAAAACAATTTCACCACTACTACCCATAAATAGTACACATAAATTTATTTTTTATGACATAATTGTGTTGTACACATGTTTCGAAACGGCGAACGATTACACCTTCAAACGTTAAAGTAAACAGGGTGTGCAGGTACGTTGTATAAATGAAAATACCTACGTAGAATTCTTACTGACAATGAGTCAAAAAAACAAAGTTCATAGACTCTAGAGGCTTAAATCCTTTAGGGCCTTCGCAGCGGGAAGCGGTCCTTATCTAAAAGTTTCGAGTAGAGAAGTTGTGGGAGTGGGGCGGCGTGCGCGCACAACTCTTCTTACCGCGACGGCAGAACGCCGCGCCCGCGCTCGACCCACATTCGAACGAGTTCGAAATATTTTTAAAAATTTAAAATGCATTCGTTTACAGTGCTGAGGTGAAACTGTGTATTGCGACGGTGAATGCGATTGTGATTTGGAACGCATTTTTGTGAAGGATTTGTGAAGTGAACCCTCGAAAAATCAAGGTATTTTTTTATATACTTAACTTTACTTTTATTTTAAACTTACCTGTTTGGTTTTTTTCTTTTTAATATTTAAAATTTGAAAATGTTGAAATGAAAATGAAAAGTGATGTGAATGGACTGGTTGGTTGTTGCAACCGAGTCAACTTGTTGCACTTTGCAATTTAGTTTGCGTTGCGGATAATTTCAACACACGTCGTCGCTGCGAATCGCTGCCCGGCACTTTCACGCCGCCGTTGCATAGAAGAGGGTATCTAGAACGATAAAAACATTAACAATTGACCTCTTAAGCTGACCATAGTTGTAAAACATCGTTTTCACTTCATTGAGACCTTGTGCCGCGCGACGTAAAAAAAATAAACTAGAGAAAAACAAGCATTTTCCACGCTTAGCTAAATTACCGACAGAAATCATTATCTTTTTATGTTTGATTTGAATACTTATGGTTTTTTCATTTGTAAAGTAGGTATTAAATTGGTCATCTACCTATTTTCCGCTAGATAATCCCAAATCACCTCAAATCACAGAAAAACCTCCTACTTTAAGGAGGCCCGGACATTACAAGGCGTTCTTAATTTTGTTCTCTCATTTACAAAATTGTCTGGTTGAGTTTCGGAAAAACTGTAGCTACCTAATAGTTCGTATGGACATTAATACACGTATAACTTGTCGTTTAAGTATCTCTATCATGCTCTGATTATGCTAATAAATATTTCGTATTAATTACATCAGACGTATAACTCAGCTAGGATTTAAAATTATAAAATAAGAGACTGCACATGGAATTAAGTCTATTAAAAGTTGTCATAAGTTAAGTTCCTATACTATTAAAAATATTATACTAGCTGGGGCCCGTGACTTAGTTCGCGTGAACATCACTGAGGAGAGCGACGAGTTTTAAATTGTTTTTAACTTTTAACCACAGCTATCTTTCCTTACCAACATTCGATTTTGATAAAACTTATCTAGCCGTGTTATGTTGCTCCAGGCTAAGTATATATATTATCTAAATTTCAACTTGGAGACTTTCTCTGGTCCCTTGAATCTAATTTTGATCTATATACTCCACGCAGGCGAGTTATCCCTTTTCCATCCTTCGATTCTAAACGAGCTTTCTGTTTCTTTGATGATTCTTAATCATCAAAATCACTCTAACTGATCAACTGAACAAGGCGATTCATCTCGAATGTTCGAACTTTTAATCACTCGTATCATCACATAACTTTTAACGAAAACCGAATCCCCACTGTAATTAGTAAAAAAATAGTCTAAAACTTGATGCCGTAAATATTTCACTCACACTGATTTCATTACTGTGTCTCCATTTGAAAACGTAAGTAGACCGAGTTAGTTACATATTAAAGTGTAACGACCCTCCGTGACATTATCTAATATATACTAGCTACTTAAGTACATAACAATGATGAAGATATAGCGTCTGTCAAGAACCCTTGCCGAATGCTTTGTTTCCTGCGTCTAATCAAGCTGTACGGTTAGTAGCAAGATTTATCTTTAGGTAATTTTAATGGCATTGATATGCAAGTAGAAAAAATATTATTCAAGTTTCTATTATTCTGCAATAACATTAGCAGTATAACTCGTATATTTAACTCATGCAACGAAAAGCTAATAGGGCATTTGATATAGAGGAACTATTTAACTTGTTTATCTGTTGCACCACTAATAAATTTTAGTCTTTTGTTTGTAAAATCGATATGCACCAAAAAGTAAAAACAAAGCGACGTCTACCCGCAAAAATTCAAAGAATTATAGACTTTAGAACTTCTCCCTAGTAAAAAATAGCAAAGTGGAAAAACCAAACTTTTGTGACTTGAGAGAAGAATACTAGAGTAGAATACTGAGCTTTACTGTACTTTACATTTATTTTTTGTATTGCACTTTTGCATTATTAGGTTACCCGTTTTGAGTTTACTCACATTAGTCATCTTGTTTCTATGTAAGTGAATTGTTTTACTAATTACTGTCGATGTATTTACAAACATGTTTGGAATTGAAGGCTGAGTAAAGTCCGTTACGACCGACCTGTTTCGACAGTACTAAATGTTCGATCATATTTACTTGAAGCTAACTTAGCTACATTCTTAGCTGACTAGATACATTCTCAATCTGTGTTAAATAGGTAAGTACTAATATCACGACCCGTCTCCGCTTATATGAATTAATTCGGTAAGCACATTTTAATTTCATTCATAATTTTTTTGGTCATAACACATGAAATCGTGCATTTTCAGGAATTTTGGAAAAGTCATCAGAAGGTTAGGTTAGATTAGATTTACTATCAATTCTAAAAAAATACTTAGTGTTTCAGAAATAAAACGCTGTATGAATAACGAAAATTGTGACAAACCGTACATTCGGAACTTCAATTTTATGGGACAAAATACATATAGACTCGCTTTTGCTAAACATAATATAAGATTTTTGAAGTGAAAGAAGAATTCACTTGCGATTTTTTTTTGATTGCGTTTAATCGTTTGTATTTTTTAAATCTAATTAAGTATATTTAGTTTGTTTTACTTGTATTAGTGGTTCAGTAGAATGTAAAAATTATAGTCTGTTTTAACAAAATGACTTTTTACCCGGTATCTTGCGACGTATCTTGCGACGCCTTCTTGGCAATGATGGTAGTTCCGGACACAGATTTAATAAAATACATAGGAAGGCAAAGCCTTTAACCTCCAGGGCAAATGTACTTAAAGATTTAATTTGTCCAGTTGACATCAAAGCAAGGGTACTCCGTACATAATGTTTGAATACTTGTAAAAAGGAAATCCTTCTTCCTCTATTGTTCTATTCGAAGTGTTTTTTAACGTTTTCTTTACATTCATCATCATAGCGTGAACGTACGCACCAATACCTCATCATCATCATCATCATCAGCCTATATTCGTCCACTGCTGGACATAGGCCTCTCCCATGGCACACCAATACCTACTCAGTGGTAAATATATATATTATACTAGCTGTTGCCAGCCACTTCGTCTATCGCTACGTTTACGTTTACGTTTACGTATACGTTTATCGCTATCCTGCGGGAACTATACAATTTTCCGGGATAAAAAGTAGCCTATGTGCTATTCCAGACTTTTCTCTATCTATGTGCCGAATTTCATCCAGATCCGTTGGGCCGTTCTGGCGTGATTGAGTAACAAACAAACATCCATCCATCCATCCATCCATCCATACTTTCGCATTTATAATATTAAGTTAGATTAGATTATGCTTCAATGCAATATTTGAGTCGGTTCAAATTTTTCTTTTACGAAATATAAGCATGTTAGTGGTTTTGAAATCAAAGGCGAAACAGAACGTAGGTATACATAAATAATGTATAAAGAAAACTGTCATTTATAGCTTGTCAATTAGCTAACAATTATGTGCTATCAAACCAATTGATTGCAGACCCAACGTGGAACCTTGTCACAGTAAATGTCATAGTGACGTGTCATTGAGTTGGCAAGAAAATCATTGTGACGTTTACTGTGAGATCATTCTACGGTGAGTCGAGCAGGAATCAATTCGTTACCTACATACACTTTTGAGTAACATTATGAATTCCGGTGTACCACTTTTGCAATATAATGTAGTAAACTGCAATACGATTACAGCAAAAATAATTATTGTTTAAATGTTGATAATTATCTTTTTCATAATAATAGAGCTCCATTATCTAAATCATGCCTAATCCGCCTGACTGGGCATTGCGGATGCCGCTCACGATCATTTGCTTAATTTAGGCTTGCGCAGGAGTGGCTGCGACACACTTGCGCACCTGCATCATATTGGAGTGCCTAGGGTTTTATTTCTACAAATACTGATGTAACTAAGTTACAACATTTTGCATAGTGATTTAAGAGTATTTTAGTTTGAATAAAAATAATAATGGTAATTTTATCTGGAAACACATATGACATAAGTATGCATAAAAAGGGATGTCTGACGGACACCAAACTAGGCTGAGCCTTTATTTTGCCTGAGCGATTTTCCTCTGAAAGTACACATACAACAAATACATTTTCTCTTTTGAGACGAGTAATTTATTAGAGCATATAGAAAGCTAGTGAGTTTATTGAGATTAATACGGCTCCCACTATCCCATCCAATTAGTATACGCAATTATTATGAAAACATCTAATTGCGGTGCCAATGCACTAATGACGTCATTAATAGGTAATCTACCACATGCGTACCTCATTGTTCAGATGTTCTGATGCGGTGTTTGTTTTGTATCTCAACAAACATATGACTATTAAACAACTCATTCGTTTGCTTTTCCCATTTGCTCCTGGTCCAGTAGACCAATGTATATTTAATCGCCAATTGTATGTGAAACTTGTAATGTATCAATACTGTATAAATATTTAAAAATTCATTAAAATTATACTAATACTTTCCCTGTTTTGAAGTAGACTAAATATAATACAGAACTCAAACATTTACCTTTGTACATTATGGTGCCAAAAATGTTTAAATTTTATTTACTTATCTACTTAATTAATTGTCCATCAATTCGTACTCAATTGTTTACCGTTGACGCGCTGACTTCTTTTATTTTACTCAAGAATATTGTGATTTCTTTGATCAGCGTTTATTGAAAAATTTTCGTTGCAAAAGACGTCTCGAATGTCAAAATGCTATGAGATTAGTTTGTTGCCGTTTCGTGCCACTAGTGGCGCTGCCAATTTTTCCATAGTAATTGAGATGCTTACGCGACCGCATACGAAACCTATTTTTTGTAGAAAAATTTACACTAGAGGCGCTGAACCTATTTTTTGTCACAAGGAACGACTCTAACACGTTCACGTTGAAGTGTCAACTACTAATACGAGTACATACGTATTCGTTTTTTGCCGTTAATTTCTGCTACCAATTTTTACATAATAGTTGAAATCTCGGAAGAATTAGACGTTGAAATGTTTAAGCGTAGGCTTTCGAGACGTTTTTGTATCAAAACTGTACACTAGAGACTTGTAGAGTTGCGTCCCGGCCACGTATGATACGCGATTAGCCATCCCTCGAAGCAAACCTTTTAATTATTTTTTAAATTATTTATATTGCATTCCGCGGGAGTTAAACATAGTTTTTATTCTAGTCTCTGCTCGTTCAAAATGGCGCACGAGTTAATAATATTTGAACTTTTAAACTCCGAGTAAATAAGAATAATTATTTCCGGGTGATATTTCACGGGCTAATATTGATGCTAATATTGATTGAGGCAATAAACCCAGGTCCTTTGTTTAAAATATTTGACATAATTTATGACTGGAGCGATGTACTTATCAAAGTACCCATAAATAAGTCACATGAAGAAATATATACCTACCTTGATTTGTCTAACGTAAGGTTTTTTAAACCAATAGGCATTTTAGAAACTATACTGAAATGAAATCAAACAAGAAATAAAATAAACCTATTTTATTTGCGAGAAAACAGTTCACAAGTTATGAAAATACAACGTTACTGTTTTAATTTTAATGTTTAATAGTAACACACACAAGATTCACACGAGTTCATGACGTGTAGAGCAAATAGCCTCTTCTACCTACCTCGTTTTAACATCTTAATTTTCTTTTGCGTTATTAAACTCGTACTCCACTCGTAACCAAATCGATGCTTGGTGTAATAAGGTCAAGATAATTCTTTGTTTTCTTTTACAGTCGTTCTAACTTGTCGTTATCGAAGCAATAATCACATTTAACTTCTTGTAGCATGATTAAGTAATAATAAGAGTAAATAAAAACTGATGACTGGGTCAGATTTTAATCGTAAATTTTTTTGTCCTTTCACTGCAGAAGTTTTTTTTCTCCGATGGTCCATCAAATTTAAGCAGAAGTACGAGTAAGCGGAGCAAACATTTGCCTTACTTTGATAACATGTATGTATAAGTGCCGGCACGTAAGTCTAACCTGACCTTGTATGCGCAGAACAGAAGTATAAAATACGGTATCCGTGGGTGCGCAGATCCCCTCCACGTGACTCGTCATCGTTAGACTTACGTGCCGGCACGTATATGTCTGTATGTATGTAAACTCTTTATTGCACTTTATTAGGTCTTAAGAACTTTGACTGTGCACTTTTTAATAGCTAGTGATAGGGAGTTTTGTGCTTGATTTTTACAATTTTAACTCTGTTTGAACCTTTTAAAAGCTAAAACGAGGCTAAGGAAGAAGAACAAGTTGATATCTACTGACAGTGGAAATTGAGAATAAACGAATATATAACTTGCTACGTGTAAATAACCTGTGTGTCATTTTAATTTGAAAGAGAAGAGTTAATTTTCTCTGATTAAAGATAAAAGACAACATATTGAACGGGAAGTTTTGAACCTTTAAAAAAACTTAGAAAACAAGAAACGAAGATAAAGTGGTTTGTTTTGCATTTGAAACATAATCCTTTGTGTTTTTTTTTTGGTAATTTCAGTGAGTGCCTTAACAGACATCATTTTAGCAATCACAATGACATGCATAAATAAAAATTAGCAATTGTGACTTCGGTAAAAATCACCTTTCATTTACAACTGTTACTTTCCGATGAATACAAAATTCCAATATTTAAAATCAACTACAGAAGCCTGTCTTTATATAATGTTAACATCTTGTTAAAATTACTGGGACTTACGCAACTTCCATCGCAAGAGCCCAACTATCGAGACGTGCATGCTATGAATATACAAAAGTGCAAATTGCGATTTGCTATAAAATTATCGATAATGATCATCGCACAGACATAGCATTGTTACGCGAGTTATATAGTACCAATGGTCGTGTTATGTACACAAAAGTGACACGGTGGTTCTTACAATGCTCTTTACGTATACACGATGTATTATAAAAGAAACCGTTGGTTTCCACGTGTAATGTCGGCTCCTTAACATAAGTAGGTATCCACATTTTCATACTTACTGTGACTGCATACAAAACTGGATACCTACGTAGTCGATGTAGGTAGCATCGTTTCTTTCTATTGATATCCCACAAGCTGTCTTTGGCATCTATATAATAATTTGTACTTACTTATAAACCTGTGCGTCATCTTTTTTTTAAATAGGCGTAGTGCGTATAGCAATCGTGATCTGAAAAAAGACTAATCGATAAATTACCAATTTGTACAATGTAACGTAATCTGGGATTCGGCTAGCGTACCTACGTATTAAGGCAAAGTTATTCGATTTGTAGATATAGATATTGACTAAACAGATTTATATGGGGAGTGTGAATGGGTGCGTTGAGAGGGGAAGGCCTAGGCGCACGTTCCATGATCAAATTGGGCACGTTTTGGAAAAAGGCCAGGTCAAGAGTACCCGAAACGACAAGCATGTATGAAGAGATTGATGAATGTGGATGAAGCGAGAGAGGTATGTCAGGATCGTAGCAAGTGGAACAAAGTAGTCTCTGCCTACCCCTGTGGGAAAGAGGCGTGACGATATGTATGTATGTAGAGCGCTGTCGTTGCAAATTAGATCTTACTTGATAGTTCAAATTTTGGTCGCCGTATCAAGTAAGTTAGTGAATCATTGTAAATCCAGAGGAAGCTACCTGCTAGTTACATAAAAAGTTTTACCTGCTATACAAAGGAGAAGTGAAATTTACGTCGGCAAAAAAGGTTATGGGCCCAGAACAGCTGGTTGTCAGGTGTTCTCATAATTTATAGTCCATTGTAGTTCTAAAGTTACGGAGTAAAGTAGTAGACGTACGTTTGGACTTTATATAGAGCACAAAGATTATCTTTTTCTGATTTATAAGATTTCGTATAAAAGTTTTTTATCATCCGTCTGTTTATGGCGTAGTAGCACAAATGAATGAACTTATTTCAACGCGGCTGACATTTACTGCACTGACCTAAAGGTTCACAGGGAAAATTGCGACCCCTATGTTAATAAAACACATAAGAAGCAGGCTGAATTTTTAGAATCAGTGAATATCGTTACCATCGTTTCTTTATCATTGTATATTATTTTTTAACTGCTAATCTGGAACACAGTTGAAGAAGAAGAAAAATATTTATTAACAAAAAATTCGACACAGCATAAAAAATAAAATAAAAATAAACATCTCAAACATAAACAAATTACAAATAGTTAAGTGCCGAATATTGCCAAAAGGGCCACATTCAGCGTGATGCTGCGGCAAGCCACACCGCTGGTTTTCAATGTGATCCTTTTTCATACAAACTAAATCTAACTAAATTTGCCGTAACGTAACGAACGCCAGCGGCAGAGAGAGAGAGAGAGTTTTAATTAAACTTAACTAATCCTAATCATGCTATGGAAAGGGCTATGCTCGGAGTTTCTCTAAAAGATCGAATTCGTAACGAAGTGATCCGACAGAGAACCAAAGTTATCGACATAGCCCATCGTATTAGCACGCTGAAGTGGCAATGGGCCGGTCATCTAACCCGAAGAACCAATAACCGTTGGGGTAGACGAGTTCTTGAGTGGAGACCACGGATCGGCAAACGTAGCGTAGGACGTCCTCAGACTCGGTGGAGCGAGGATCTCCGCAAGGCGGCTGGCAAGAGCTGGATGAGAGTGGCCGAGGATCGTGCTCAGTGGCGTGCCATCGGAGAGGCCTATGTCCAGCAGTGGACGAATATAGGCTGATGATGATGATGATGATGATGAAACCTGATCACCATTTTATTTTATAGAACTTAAACAATTTACACAATTTATGCGCCTGGCAACACTTTGCTGAGCTCAGCCCGTCCTGACACCGCGCTCAGTCGGTGCATCTACCGTCATATCGGACATTTGAAGCATTTGAAGCTTTGCAATACAATTACCTATTGTACTTTGAATATCTGTACTTCGAATCGGAATTGAATGGCATTAAGACGTCATGGTAACCCCCTAGCGCGGCTAGCACGATAGATTACCCGTCTCTTTCAAGAACGAACAATAAGAAAGAGACGGGCAGACTATCTCGCGCGCGACGCGCCTCTTGTGCGCTCTCGTGCCAGACGTACTAATCTTGTAAATATGTTTGCCTTTTTTTTATTTGAATAGGAAGGCAAACGAGCAAGTGGGTCACCTGATGGTAAATGATCACCACTGCCCATAGACACCCGCAACCCCGGAGGGATCGCAGATGCGTTGCCAACCTAGAGGGCTAAAATGAAATGCCTCTTGTGCTCGTAATTTCCCCGGCTGTCTTACTCTCCGCACCGGAACACAGCAATGCAAGCACTGCTGCTTAGCGGCATGATTAGCGAGTAAGATGGTGGTAGCGATCCGGACGGACCTTGCACAAGACTCTATCACCCAAACACCCTGCCTAAATAAATCTCAAACAGTCCTATTAAAAATTACTTTTTGAGAAATGCTCAAATACTATATATATAGTCCTCCTGGCCGAATCCGGCTACGGCGACTACTTCACCTCCGCTCGTGCGCCCTCGTGTGGCTCACGTAGCCAATCTTCTTCGAGAAGGTACGCGGGCACAGCGGGCACGTAAGGACTCCGTTTTGGTAGTTGTATGCAATTGCCGCAGATGGTCGGGCTTTTAATTCGTCACGCTTTGTATCGAGCTCAACCCGACGCCGCGTTTCAAAACTCTCAACTTTGCGCCTCACGAGCGACCTCCACTCGCCACGATGTGCTGCACGTTTTTCCCATTGAGATGGCTCCACGTCACACTTTTTCATGTGACGTTTCAGCACATCTTTGTACCTAAGGAGTTGACCGCCATGCTTACGCTTGCCCTCTTAAGTTCCGAGTAAAAGATGCGCTTAGCCACTCGATCCTCCGCCATCCGTGAGACATGTCCACACCACCGAAGTTGACGCCGCATGAGATAAGACTCAATGCCGCCCACATTAGCTCGTCGCAGCACTTCAGTGTTTCTCACACGATCGGACCAACTATATACTATTGATCTGCTGAAGTATTCTGGTTCAATTTTAAAACAGTATTGTGCTTACTACATCGAAGACTAATAATAATGAATACTGGCAGGTAGAGCAGCCAGTGACACAAGATTTTATGTCTGTCCCCATTGACGTGCTATGGAACATTTTATATACGTGTCCGTCTGTCCGTTCATTTGTGTTCACGTCACGTTTCCTTGTATAATAGTGACGTTAACTTATTAAGACGCGCACTGCTTCGCGAATTGATTTGTTTCGAAAACGATTGACTTGGTTATTGGAGAGTTGATCCTGTTTCACCTGTCTCTTGTTTTGTTACTTTAATAACCAAGGGTACTTGGGGGCACTTTGTTAACTTTCTTAATATAGTACGTAGTGGGTACGTTATGTAGGTACCAGTGGCGTGGCGTCAAGTATATCAGAAGGCAAGCCGAAGGGAACTTAACTAGCCTTTTCCTCTAATTCTGCACAATAAACTGCCTTAAAATAGGCAAGCCGCTGGGAATCGAGTTCTATGGACGCCACGCCACTGGTAGGTACGTTACGATATTGGGGTTATCAAACTTTTTCTCCTTTACTGTTTCTCTTTTTTAACAAATGAACAAATATCTGGCTATTCAGCAACCCAGCTAACAACAGTTATGTCTGAATGACACACAAATCTTTAAGCAAAACCTACCCTGCACGGCTAACACAACAGCACCTCTCTCTTTCTTACTGATCTTTCTAGAAAGAGACGGGCAACCTATCCGCGGGTTATTGTGCTAGGCATGCGTTTTTGCTTCCTCATAAACTGATATTATGTCACACAGACACAGGGGAAACAGTATCATATACTTGACCCAGGCGACACAACTTAGGTGGTTCGAGTAGGTATACAACTGATGTCATGATCCATGTAACTATGTAATTATTTTGTACCTGAACTACATCTGTTCAAAGTCTTCTAGTTTATGGCATTAAGTGGATACCAGCTTAAGATAAGTCATGATGCTGACTAAGCTGTCTAAATTAGCATATCCTCTGCTCAACTCGCTGATGTCCTAGATAAACTTAGGTATGCTAAAATGTTGCTAGATATCATGATTGCGTGGCTACTTTTCAATTTAAATATTACGTACACGCAGTCACGCACCCAATACAGTTGGAGGTTACTCCAGGGTGTGACTCTAAATAAACCTCGCTTGTGAAGTGATCACTGCTTTGGTAAACTCTTTATTGCTCACAACTACAATGTTCTTCACCTACCTATAAAACAGTATCGTAATCATTTGACTGAATCAGTGAAAACGGACCGTCTGAATTATTGAAGCGACTTGAAACTTTGCAGATAGACCTTGATTACACGGAAATGTGATGAAATAGGATTTTACGAAATTCCCACGGGATAAGGAAGTAGCCCAATCTTTACCATCCCACCCAGGGGTGAAGCTAGTATCATAATATGAAGTACAAAGACTTATAACATAACCCTTGAAGGCTTTTTCTGGCAATAGCAGACGGGAAGAAAATTATTCCTATTTATTTCACTTTTTTTATAGGTTCCTTGAATGTGTTTATTATTATTTATTTATTTATTTATAAGCCTTTTTATTCCGAATTCGCTACAATTTCAGTAAGTACATGTTGTTGTTATTGTTATTGTCGTTTTTTTTTTTTTTTTATTTATTAAATTGTCGCGTAATTCGGCGTGCCTCATGGCATAGGCCTCCTCCGTGTATTGGAGGGTTTGGGCTATAGTTCCCACGGGCGCCCAGTGCGGATTGGGAACTTAACACACACCATTGAATTTCTTCGCAGATGTGTGCAGGTTTCCTCACGATGTTTTCCTTCACCGAAAAGCTCATGGCAAATTACAAATGTAATTTTCGCACATAAATTCCGAAAAACTCAGAGGTGCGAGCCCGGGATTTGAACCCACGACGCTCTGCTTGAGAGGCCACAGGTCAAACCACTGGACTACCACGGCTTACGTTTATTATTATAATCAATGTTAATTATACAGTCCAACTTAAACAGCTAGGTAGAGAAGTACCCGAGGTATATAAGTACAAAAGGTCTCGAACAGGTTTGCCTTGCATTAATCAATAAAAAACATGTTTTAAACATATATCTACAGAATATATTATACTATGATAAATACTACAAATTATTAACATGAACAGCATAGCCATCTTAAAAATGACGATACCTTTATTCTGTTAATGTAAATTATTTAATAACCAGAAATCACTTTTAAAGAGATAATATTCAAATTGTAAAATAACGTAGAAGAAGAAACTCGTTTTGAGTAATCGAAGCGCGTTTTTTCTAGAGACAAAATCAAAAAATCATCTCTTCACCTTGGAGCGCCGATTAAATACCCAAATTACGGGTATAAAAAGTTACGAGTTCACTGAAATTCATTCCTTAAATACCTCATTCATCTTTTCTTAACTCGATGCGTCCAAGGCGAAGGTTGTATTGCATGACCTGTACTATAATCATCTTTCGTGAACTTTACAGGGTGGTCATAAAGACTCCATTGATCAATTGCGCCATGTTAGGCTGACGCGGATACGCACAGTGATATTTTCTTGCGGAAGTGATACTCGGAAGTAATCATGCTGCTACCTTATGCTCGGTTATGCTAGGTGGGGTAATTTACGAGTCGACTTATGCGACGGATAAAGGGTAATCGAACTCATCAAGGATATCGTATGTATTTAAGTGTTGAAGTCAGGTCGTTGACTTTGTCTTTCGGGAACTATGAAGTGCCTATATGTTTTCTAGAGTAGGGATGATTGTGGTTAAAGAGATGTTGAAAGAAGTACTGAAAAGACACCAAGTTAAAGTGACGTGCAAATATTACAAACCAACCTTTAGCGGCAACATTTAAAAACATTTATATTATAAGTTATTTGTTGCAAAAATAATGAGTTAAAAACTTGGAACTTCTTTTTTGCAAATATAGGTTTTTATACTTACTAGTTTGTATACTAGATACATAGGTTTTTAGGATTGGATTATTTGTAACTTATAATATTTTATAAATTGTTTATACCTAATCAATTTAATTGTTGTTTTTAATAAATCATTAAAATGGATATTTAGTTCTGAATTATACTTATCAAGCCTTGTCTTGTAGGTATTGTTTGTTGTAATGGAAGATCTGTCCGATGATAAGTATCAAAATATCTAAAAGGGATTGCTTGAATCATTAGGTACAATCAATTTGTGATTACAGCTTTCAGATAGGTACCTACACACTGCAACAAATATTTAATGCAATATTAATTCCCCTGCGTTGTTCGTATCAATTGAGAACTTGGCGAAGTCCTTATTAACTATTGAACTAATAATAATTTATTTACTAATTTAAAATTATGTATTTCCAACTATCTTAACAGCTACAGTTAAGCATCTGGCCTCAAAATTAATGATTTTGTAGAGGACGTCATTAATAATTCTGCTTACGTTTCAAAGCACCTTAGCATTGTGCAACGCAACATTAACATTATCTAAATCAAAACAGTGATTCTTTAAACAAATTAATGTTGCAACTATGGTACTATTATGGTTCTTGGTTCTTTAGGAATGTTGCTCCTCATGGGCTTTAGTACAATGGACAATGAGGATTAGCTTAAAGGGATACCTGTTTCAAGAACAATACCATGGGATATAATCGAAGGGATTAAAGCGTCACTAGTTTTATAGTAGCCACGTCCAATGTACTGATTCAATGAGCGGAGCGACGGCATTCGTTAAGGCATTTTGTAATAGTTGGCTCAAAAATAGATATTGACGCAGTTGAAGGAACTCGAGCTGAAAATGATAACTGACAATCTATGACTATAAATATCAGATATTTTTCCAAATCGTCATAAATTTAATACGATCGCTATCGTTTCCGGTGAAACCGTTCTCGATTCAGCAGATACAGTATTAGAATACCAAATTGACATGTTTTGAGACTAAATAGGTATATAAATATGTTGGAGATAATTTCGTGCTCGACCTAATTTCACGGTCACTTACATCTGCGTGTTTCGGATGTCCATGCGATGACCCGCTCAATGACAGATCTAATTATGATAAAATAATACAACCTTCCGCAAAACACGACATTGGCTTTATGCAGAAGCTTTGTAAATAAAGCATTTCCTATATTTAATGCGCACACATTCTAACTGCTTAAGCATCTACTTCTGCTATAAGCAATTTTTAGAGTTGTACACTATAAGGACAAGACCTTATTAGAGAACCTCCGCTTTGTTTCTATCTTGCAAGAGTTGCAAATGAGATTCGTATCTCACTTTTACTGCTATGCGTTAAACGTGTGAGATACAGAATTTCACATGCGTGGATAGTGCCGAATACTAAAATATTTAAGCATCACCGTTGTTTTCACCTGACATACATACAGATACATACATACCGTCACGCCTCTTTCCCACAGGGGTAGACAGAGACTACTTTGTTCCACTTGCTACGATCCTGACATACCTCTTTCGCTTCATCCACATTCATCAATCTCTTCATACATGATCACCTAAACACTGTTGAAATCAAGTCCCTTTAGGTGTTTCTGGTCTATATGGCAGTAACTGGCTCTGGCAAGACTAGAAACATTTGGATGGCTTAGAATAGAAACACAATACAATATTAATAAAAAGAGGCAGTTCCAGAAACGTTATCGTCATCATATCTCTAAGAATTGTGTTTTGTGAATGATAAAATCATACTTAGAACACATTTAAGTAGTTAAACCAAAGGTTGGTAGTAATATAAGCGTTAATTACTTAAGATATTTAGTAGAATGGAAGAGAATATTTATCAGAAGAGCCTCACAAAGGGGCATATAAACTACGTACTCTAACTAGACTGAACCAATCGAGTAGAGAGTGTATGACACTCAATAATTTAATAAGGAAATTGGCACTCAAAAGGAATTAATTGCTCCATATTACCTACATAACTTTGACAGGGAACATGTGGCTTTCGATTAAGTTTCCAATCTAATCAACAATTAAATCTCTACTCAAGTCTCAACCGTCAGTGCGGTGCTTTGATGCTGAGATAGTGCCAAGCTATATGGTCAAGCTAGTCGAGGCAACTTTGCAGTCTTCCTGTTCAAAGAAAGCTTTACTTATTAATGTAGGTGTCCGTAATCCTTGTATTTTAAATAAATAAATAAATAAATCCATAATTATCGTTAATAACTGCATAGTTAAAATCAGCATCGATCACCAAGATTCAACAAGAAGTTTGTCATCCACAACAGCGGAACTTGACGATTTGCGGAGTGTATACTTTACTTTTATTAAGTAGTATAGATTGTTGTCCGGAAAAAGGTGACAGAAACTAAATTACGGTACCGCTGCAAAAAGCGGAAACGTACGCACTGGAACCGTGGTGCAACTCGTGGTTACCGCAACGCGTCGCCAGTTGCCACACGACGGGACGCGTTACGCGTTAACACACACCAATATCGTGTAAACATTGCCTTTGATGGTCTTACTAACGTGTTTCCGCGGAACTGGATACGTGCGTTTGCAGAATGAAATGTCTCTTTTAGGCGAATGTTCAAGGACAGACACACAATCTGTCTTATTTGTAGGTACTTTAACTTTTAAGTGAGACAAAGAAAGCGCTAAGATGTTTATACAAAATTAATCTGTCTTTTATTTTAACCTACTGCCTACAGGTTGTCACGTTTTCGACATGGTTTTAAAATCCTTGCGAATTGTTATTAAATAAGGTTCAAAATTAACTTTTTAGTATGTCCTTTGCATAGAACCCAGGAGTTTAAAGGACTAGATAGCGTCATTTGGTAACTAAAGTTAATATAGGGTTATAAGTTATAAGGTGAATGTGATAAAGTTAACACCTGCAGTCAGGCTGCGGCTACGACTCTTTTAGGAGAAATTTCGAATGCATTTCCTCAATATTGGGATTTAAATTAAGGACAATCTTTATTAAAGGAGTCACTTGAGAAGTCACTTCAGATTAATAGTTGAATGCAAGGAGCACCCCTGGCTCTTCAAAAAAATCTATGTATTTTTCATTTATTTAAATACCTACTATCTATAGCATTTCTGAGAAAATGGGTCTTGACAGACAGACGGATAGCGGAGAACGTTTTAGCTCCAGCTAACTCGTACTAATAGCTGTAGTACGATCGGTTCGCTAACATAAATATTCCGTTTTTCATACTGCATAGAAACAGGATAGTCACTTAAGTTAGGAAATTGTACAATAAGGCTGACTCCCCAGTAACGCTAGTGAAAGCGTCTTGTCTTGACCTACGACCGCTGACTGCGATCGCTTGCGGCAGGTGCGGTAAGATTCGGTAAGAAACGTAACTTATCGCCGCGGCATCTAGTAGGTTCTTCGGTAAACCCGTTTATATGCGTTGTGATTCATGCTAGAATATGACATCAGTACCTATAAAACTGTAACTTGACTGGTTGATGCAAACCAGAATTTCATAATTTCTGTCAAAGAGTAAATACCCGTTCTACTGAGAACTTCTTCCTTTTTGAAGTCAGTTCGTCAGAAAAGTTTTCTTTAGTGTCGGTCAGACAAAAGATTCAGTTGACGCGGAAATAAGATTATAATTATGACCTTTCTCCATAATGTTAACAACGATCATTAAGCTCAAGGATGTCATCATCTTTTTATTAAACAGAAGAAACGAATTAAATTTTTCTGAATAAGCAGCCAATTAACATTATATCCACCATCCGAAGTTCTTTTTTCGCGTTTTGATTTTCATTTGTTACCGACACAGAGACAGATGGACACTGCGAATCTATACTTACGTGTTCTGTTCTAATCATTTTGGCTATGAAATACAACAAATACACCATAATAGAAGTTGAATAATTTATCATACAGGTGTACATTATCCTATTTAACTAACAATACAATATACGAGGAAGAAATGTCCCAACACAGAAACGAGGAATGCGTTAGAGGAAAAATAACGCGGCAATATATTGAGAGGGAAAGCAAATATTGTACCCGGGTACCTAAGCGATGACAGCTTCTTTTGCTTGACACGACCACACGACGCCAGAATATACCTCCGTTTCTGCCATGTCAGACGCAATTCCAAATGCAAACCAATATCTACGTCGTTTTCTGTGTACTTCTGTATTTTTTTAAATTTTTATGTGCAATAAAGAGTTTACATACATACATACATACGTTTTGTTTGTTGATGTAAATGTTACGCAAGCAATTCATGGAAAGCATTTATAAGTTTCGCTTCGCTTGTCGATAATTTCGTCGCTATTTTTCTACCATCCATATTTAAAGCCGCCTCTGCGGAGCAAATAGGCATTTTTGTATACCACCAGCAAATGCTATGTGGTAGAGCAATAATCAGGGCCGTCTTTAAACTATTTGAGGCCCTGGGCACATTAGGATCATGGGGCCCCTATGACTATCGGTTATCATTTGGTAATCTGGCAGGAACTAGGGGGCCCCATTCGATCGCGGGGCCCTGGGCACGTGCCCATAGTGCCCAGTGGAGAAGAGGGGCCTGGCAATAATTCAAAAACATCTCTATTAATGTTAGTTTTTGCTCTCGGATACGTCCAGGCCGCGTTTGCGTTAAAATGTCAAATACTACGAGAACAGTTAGTGGCTGATTCGATTCGCAAATGGCGCTGCCAATTTTTCTATATTAAGACGTTTACGTTCGAGACGGTTTTTTGTTTGAAAACGTACACTAGAAGCTCTGATGCACTCTAACGGTTATACGAACAGTGTGTCTTTCAAATGTTTTATTGTACCTGATATTTATCGCCAGTAAAAAGCAGCTGCGTGAAAAGCACTTATAATTTTCGCTTGGATTAATTAGCGACGTCAGCGACGGCCGGTGCAGGGAAAGCTGCGCGTGGGCAATAGCGACACGCGAGCGCAGCGCAAACAATTCCAGAATTAAAATAATTGGACGGTGAAATACCGAACGGCTCGGCTACCCACACGTTGCGAAAACGCAGGAAAACGGTGGTGTTTCTTGGAAGGAATTATGGGCTGTGGAAGAACACAAGAGAGTTAATTGGCAGTACGAGTTGATAGCACAGGGACGTGTACTGTCGAACCATTTGAATCCTGACCCACCGTAGAAGGTTCTCACAGTAAATGACACATAATTTTCCTTGGCAATTCAATGAACGTCGCTATGGCATATACTGTGAGAGGGTTCCACAGTGGGTCAGGAATCGATCTGTTCGATAGTCACAGTGCGTGAGGCCTAAACGAAGTTTTCCATTTGTGTGAAATTCATGTTACATTACAAGCCAAAATGTCACTCTATTTGTGTGCACTTACATAAAACAATTTGCTTCGCGAGCTAGTTATTTGCCTCTCACGCTAATTTAAAGATAATGATTGCATCGCTAACTGAAGTTTACCGTTACAACGAAACCAATAAAACCGGAAAAACACTTTGTATGTAGACTTCCAAAAACATTTTATAGCGTGAGTATCTTCTTTTCTATTTCACTCGCAGCCTGCGATTTTATTTTAGATTACCTAATACGTAAAATGCAATAGGTAACATGGTACTTACTTTTCCATTCATCATATCTGAATCTCAAGTTTCTCCGCAAGTCTCACTTAATTCGGTTTAGAATTGCAATTCGCTTAGATCCATAAAATTGTTATTCCGCGCTACATTCTATTGGAACTTGGGGCATGAGCATGTTCCGGATGTATGAGTTAAGGAAAGCCCAGCACAGCCTCGAGCTAACCTCGTGCGGACGTGCTACAGGCCAGAAGGCATCCTTCGAGTTGCCCAACGACCTTGCCAACGACCTGTGACTCGACGGTAAAATTGCCACGCCTAAGTTGCCAATAGCGACGGTAAAACTATTTTTAGCCTACAGATAGCGAAAATGTTGCTGGATCTTTGACTTCTTCTTTAAGGCGCTGTCAACAGCAAATGACCTTGAGCAGCGCCACTCTTCACACATACGGTTCGCGTGCCTGTGAGTGAAAGAGAAGAAACTATTCCGGCAGCTTGGCGCGCGTCTAAAATCTTGCAAATAAGACACAAATAAGAAGAAATAAAAAAAAGTATGGATTATTTGTGAAATATGACTCGTTAGCCGTGTAGGTATGAATATGTTGACTTCATGTTTTTAATTGCAGACCCATACGTCGAAAAAATAAAGACATAGAACCGTTTAATGATGATTTTAAGACCAATCTTTGCAATTATTTTCTATCGAGCCGATTTTGTTCAATTATGTATCGAGCCCGTCTAGCGTGTTTGAAATATGATGAAAATTAACATTATATTTTTTTTGTATTTTTTTTGTGTGCAGTTTTTCTTAAAAAAGTGTTTAAATAACATCAATTTCAACAAAATTAGGTGTTGTCAGCCTCTTAAGCGCAACTAAACATGCTAGTAATCAGTAAAAGGAAAGAATATGATTATTAAGAATCCTATTCACTGTCATATTGCATGCTTCTTTCCCGTAGAGGTAGGCTGAGACTACTTTGTTCCACTTGCTACGATCCTGTCATACCTTTTTCGCTTCATACATTCATCAACTGAGCCCGAAACTTCCCCAATTTGGTCACGGGACTTCCGTCTAGGCCTCCACTCCCATCGCACCCCTTCACACCCGCCATATAAATCTGTTTAATTGCTGTTGAGGATGCATGCTTCTATCATGCTTTTTTTGTATCCTTAGTCTCAATATCTTCTTTCACGCCAGCATGTTCCCTTATCACACTATACCTGACACGATATCATTTAGCTAGCTTGCATCTTTGGCTGTAATAGTTACACTTGTTTAGTTTTTCTGCGACCTTTATTTAGCAGTTTCACGTCTATGTATGTACCTATATTCATATTCCGAACAATGTTAAAAGTTATCTTTGTTGTTTTAATTTGCTTACATTTCCAATTCTGAATAGTTGCTTACCGTTAACCCTAATGCGTTGGTAAATGTTGATCCTACTGCAAGGATAACGCATTTACAATACTTTAGTACTCCTTACTTTACATAATAACGGTTATTTATCATTTTAATTGACAACATTTATCTATTGTTAACTTATTGCGGTCAGCAATTAAATCTACCGTTATACCTTTGTCAATAATAAAAGTGCTATGAGTTCATGCGAAGCTAAATCAAATTCATGGATAGTAAATAAGTAGAAAGACAACATTTACGAGGCGCCGAAACCACGTATCCATTTCTCCTATTGTTTCCGTACGCGGGGCGTATCTGAAGAGAGGCTTAAGCCGGACACAGTGAAACAATACCTACAAATAGATATTTCGCGGCTCTGCCCATTGTTCAAAGCGTTATGGCTCACAGAACATAACTGCTTGCGGGACAGTATGGAAATAATAGTAAACAATAATCTTTGACTGTGATCGCGCTCGCGGTTTACCATTGTCTGAAAGCTCGATTCAAACCAATACGCCTTCAAGACGTTAGAATTTACCAACTTAAAATTTATAAAATGCTAGCCTTTGCCAACAGCTCGTGGTTTCACTCCTCGTCCCGTGGGTAATTCGCTAAAATTCATTCTCAGTAATAGTTAGTTATGCGTTTAATGGATTAATTAACGGCGTTACTCAGTGCGCTGTTACCTTACGATGTTTTATAACGATGCTTTTAAGTCAATTTGGAAATTATAAAATTTCGCAAATAAAAACATTTAAACTCAGAGACGCATTACCCGCCATGTAGAAAGCACCTATGGACAAAGGCTAACTTTATCCAATGACTGCATCATGTCTCTCGGGATTTACTATCTGTTTCCGTATTATTATTATTAACTAGATTCTAATGACACGTAAGGGTAGGTAAATGTGATTGTGCATAAAGGTGCATAGCTTGTGACATTTTTTAGTGAGAGTCGCGGGTTCGTGTCGCACACCGCAGACGTATCGGTGCAAACAGAGTACGACATAGGAGGTCAATGAGTGCTATTAAGTTGGTGGATGCCTGACTTGAATATTAAACGTATAAATTTTTGGTTGCAGTCGAATTTTAGATGAGTCATGGTTAATGACATTAAAATTGTCTTCTACCGGATATAGAATAGATCGTACTTTGACGAGCTCCCGATATTTGACCCTGGGTAGGGACGAGACGGGAAATATCGGGAGCTTCATCAAAGTTAACCTCAGTCAACACCTCGTGGAAATCAAGTCTCGGGCGAAGCCGAAGTTTAGCTACGAATGGCTACGGTCATAGCTACGAATTGGACTTCTGTTAAACTTGAATTTCAATTTAAAGCAAATACTTATACTCGTATAGTCAGTATTGTCTTGATTAAAAAAAATAGTAGCAAAAACAATGAGAAGTACTTAATAGTACCGATGGCGCCAAAAACAGATTATTCATTATTGTATTTATTTACATGTTGATAGAGGAATATGTAAACATTTACTCATGTGCGTTACTTAATTAAATTATTTACCTACGTTTGGATTTTTAAGACATGTTCATTTTTTTAATTAAATTTTCATTATACGAAACTTAATCAGAGCACCACTGTCGTCATGACTGTTAACCTGTTAACATTATTGACATGAAATGTTTTTATGGCAACAAATTTTGTAGCATATCTAATTTTAATTTTTTCTTCGTTTTCTGCTCTTCATCGCACTACAAGGTAACCTATGCAATTTAATAATGCTCATCAAACTGGTTTATTTTAATTAGTAACAAAACCTCAATCGAATCATTGTTATTCACAACGAGGTGCGTACCTACACAATAAATAACTCACTACATACGAGCACTTTGCGTAAAACCTAGTTTGCACTTACTTAAGTGAGAAACCGACTTCTCAAAACCTTGATTTTTAATTATAGTCGGTAAATTGTCTGATTTTACTTAATTTAGTCCGCATTTTTCCATTATCATGAAGGCTATTAGTACTATTATATTTTAAATTGTTTCGCTGTTATTACAAAAAAGTCGTTGAACGTGTGTCTAAAAATTCCATTGATTTAAGGTTTATTTTGCAATAGATTATTTTTTAGACACGTTTTTAACGTTTTTTGTAATAAAAAGTAAAAAAAAAGTCAAAAGTATTTATTGTTTGTAAGAGATGGGTTACATTGATGATGCTGATACAATTTCATATTTGGATTCACCAAGACTCTACCTTTTCACAAACAAAATTAAAAATGTAAAATTGAATAAAATAAAATAATAATAATAATAATAAAGTGCTGCCGGCGGCACCCTAGGTTAGGTTTTTATAATGTTTTTATATTTTGTATTAATATTGCTTTGTTACTTTTTATTTGAATATTGTAAAAACCTAGCTTAAGATAAAAGATAAATATACAGAATAATAATAATAAGTCGTGCATGTCAAAAATACACTGTTTGATTCCTTAGTGTTGGGAAGGAACCAGCTTCAGTCCATGTAACATTTGGAAAAAAACCATTATTCTTTATTATTTGTTGTGTTATCGTTATTTTGTTCTATTTTCTCGTGTATACCGTTCATATATTGCCCGTGTATCTCAACATGTGTTTAATTAGAACTCAAAGGTTTCCTTATTTTAATTGTGAAGCTCGTTTTTTTAAGTCGATTAATAAAAAAGGGATTCGCAATCAACAAGGTACGTACTTTATTCAACTTTGTATGCGTCCCGAAGTTGTACTTATGCACATTATAATTTGCTGAAACACAGTTTTATTTAAATGTATACTTGTATTAGTAAGCCTGAAATACTACGTCGTGTAGGATTTCTTTAATTTCTCTGGACAAAAAACGAAGTATAAATTTGGAAATAGCGTAGATTTCTATTATTAATGAAATAATTTTTAAAATTGGTTCAGTCGTTCCAGAAATTACCCTCTAACTACACACATAATCAAGCTACGTAAGTTTTTTAGTAAGTTGTTTGACTGGCACGATATTTAAAATCAGCTATGTCTGTGTGGTTCAATTATACGTTTGCTTTGATACAGTTTCATGTATGTTGGACATGCAACGACTATATGTAACTATCTACAGAGCATAAAACATTGCGTGCCACAGATTTGATCAAGTATTTGTATTATTACCATTCCACTTTAAACGCACGTGTCGTAAAGGCGTGCGTCCACAGCCCACGTGTTCGTAGTCGATACGATACAAATCTCATCAAATGGCCTACAGTTTACAGGGGCCTTACCATGACGTCCTAATTCCGACGCAGTTCAAGTAGCTGTCACTTTTAGTATGAATCTGATAGCGAGCGGACCTAAACTGAAACGCATTCGTCATGGTACGGCCCCAGGTGTATGTTCGCATAATTACAATCTTTTATTGTTTATTTGGCTTGGTAATGTTCGTTTTTATACGTCAAATCTTGCAAATCAAATTTGTCCCAGTTCTAATTATTGCGTTAATTAAATCAGGGGGGATTATCACAATCGTTTAATGCGTGCCAAGTTCTATAAAGCGTAAGGAACAGAGGTATATCGCTGCATAACTGTGTCTCTTACGCTGAATAGAACTTGGCACGCATTAAGTCATTATGGTAACCCCCTGAGGCCGGAGACTGGTAACGCGATGGCGACGCGACAGCGATGGCGAGTAAATCAAACATCGTTCGAGATATGTGAGCGGCCGCATTGATTAAACAACCATCAATGCGACCGCTCTCTCTCTCTCTCTCTCCAGCCTATTTACAGTCCCACTGCTGGGCACAGGCCTCCTCTCAGAATGAAAGGGTTTGGGCTATAGTTCCCACGCGAGCCCAGTGCGGATTGGGAACATCACACACACCATTGAATTGCTTCGCAGCTGTGTGCAGGTTTCCTCACGATGTTTTCCTTCACCGAAAAGCTCATGGTAAATTTCAAAATGAGATATCGCACATAAACTCCGAAAAACTCAGAGGTGCGAGCCCGGGATTTGAACCCGCGACCCTCTGCTTGAGAGGCCACAGGTCAAACCTCTAGGCTACCACGGCTTTTTCACCGACCGCTCACACTCACATAACTCGAAAGATGTTTGATTTAGTCGCCATCGCTGTCTCGACGCCATCGCGTTACCAGTGCGGCCCCGGCCTGATAGTTTGAACGTTCTAGCTATCCGGCAGATATTATCGGCGTAAACTTGTGGACACTTACCTTTACATGATGATTAGTGATTACTTACACGGCCATATACTTCGCACGTTTCCTAACATCGCGTGCCATTAATTAAAAGCACATATTAAGAGCTGAAAAGGACAGTCATTATAGAAACGATGAGGCAACGGCCCTTAGCATTAGATTTGGAGGCTGTTTGAATGTTTAAGGAAGATTAATTGCCTTATATTTGTTTTACGAAAGGTCAAATTACCTGTACTTTAGGCGTGAGGTTTTGTCGGTCACATGAATAGTCGATTCGAGTAAAAATCAGCTTATAGGATAGCCTACTGGTTGACCTCGGGTATAAGCTAGGGTTTCAGGTTTCTCAAAGGGGGGAGCCATTTTGTTTCTCGAATCATAAATTTTAGGTACTTATACGCATTTAAGTATGTACAAGACGAATGTAATAATAAGGCTAAAAATTCTAAAATAGTCCCAAATTTCATTTTCTTATACGACAAGGAAAGCAAACGACCAAGTGACCTGATGGTAAGCGAGGACCATCACTCATAGACACCCGTGACACCAGAGGATTGCAGATGCATTGCCAGCCAAAGGGCGAAGATAGAAAATATCTCTTGTACCAGTAATTCCATCGGCTGTCTTAAATATAAACTTACAACTAAAACTAAAAACTATGACTTGTAGCTGCCGAGAGAGAAACTCCAATAATTAAGGCATCAGGGCAAGCGTAGGTCCACCTGAACCACCATAAAGTCTCTTGAAGTAAAATATGCAGATAGAACAGGGATAAAAATAAAGTATATTTAATAGTAACGGTAGCTAGAGAGAGTACAGATAAAAGACGAAACAAGGCAAGGTATGTTTGCAGAGGCTCGAACTGACTGCTTTAAGTCGGTTATTCGGAAGAGAACGGCCTCCCTGATGCGACGAGTGCGTGGCAGCGACAACAGCCTCGTGCGGTCGGTGCTGGAGTCACCTGCTTGCGCTTTTTGGAAACACTGGGATTCAGTGCATATGGGGTCCAGAGGCCCTGTATATGACATTATGTAAACCTAGGCTTAACTAACTAACATAGGATAAGGTAATGTAAACTAACATCTATGGACTTGGTCTGAAATAAATGTTTGAATTGAATTGAATTGAAATGACATATTAGAACACAATAGAGCGTATTCAAAATATAAACCAATAGTATCAAAAATGGCCAAGTTGTTTACTATTGAGTGACGACCGGATGGCCTGGTGGTTAGAGAACCTGACCTGACTATGAAGCTTGAGGTCCCGGGTTCGATCCCCGGTCGGGGCAGATATTTGTATGAAAAATACGAATGTTTGTTCTCGAGTCTTGGATGTTTAATATGTATTTAAGTACATATGTATTTATCTATTTAAGTATGTTTATCCGTTGTCTAGTGACCATATCACAAGCTTTGCTTAGTTTGGGACTAGGTCAATTGGTGTCAATTGTCCCAAGATATTTATTTATTTATTTACTATTAGCAAATAGAAACAAAAAAGTTTAACAAAGTCCCATCAGCATCACACTTGCAGCATTACCGCGCCGCACCGATGGACAGCCTCTGCGCCAGAAATGATCTAAGCCATTTCGAATTCCAGAACAACAATAATAAACGTAATTATTTTACTACTACTGTAATTATTACACTGCGTTCGCCTAATGTGGTCGCCGAACTTGTTTCCAACAACTTTGGTCAACGAATGTCGTCCTTCACGTATTAGCCTGTCCACCTACTTCGGCTAAATACCTGACTAGGCGGTTGCAACTGCCGCTGCTCGGCCGACTGCCGTTTCCTCTGAATCAGTGTAATTGCCCCATTAAGTTATACGTTCTAAGGTCAACTGGAAGAAATCCTTTTTAGGGATAAGTTCGCCTTTGTGCATTTGTATTGTCCTGTATTCATCTTTTTCATGTGTTTTATGTACATACAGCAAAGCTATTCGGTAAGCAGTAGGCTTATTGTCTAACTCGCTCGCAATCGCCATCGTGTTCATTTTGACAGTTCTTACTCATACGTGAACTGTCAAAATGAACACGATGGTGATCGCGAGCGAGTTAGACAATAAGCTCACAGGTTTAAAGCGGTGCGTGCATGCAAAGGTGCTTACCGAATAGCTTTGCTGTGTGTACAATAAAGAGTTATACATACATACATACATACTGTTTGTGTCCTTTGCCTATTTCCCATACATAAGCTTTTGGAATAGTAGATTGATAAACTAGGGTTGCAATATACCCATTTCACCTGAGATATTTCTGGCACCCGAACGAAGTGAGGGTGCCAATAGTTCGAGGGTGAAATGGGTAATTTCATCCGAGTTGAACACTCTACTTTTCATTTCGAATATGAGGAAATTAAAATTTCAATAACGTCGCATGGTCGCATTTAATATTTGTTAGGTTTGTCATTCTCTTCCCGCTCTTTTTTCTATTGCGCGATTTGCGCGCATTGCGCATTTCTTCTGCGCACCAATGGCGGCCGGCTAGTTTTTTTTTAAACTTGCAGACACGGAGGTCGCTATCAATTAATTGTCGACTTAAATATTTCTAGCTAAAAAAATTACTGAACGTAATCATTTCTACTAATTCTCGTTGTAGACGCTTACATAAACTTATATATAGCGGGAATGTTATTTTAGATTATTTTGCCTTTTACAATTAAAAAGGAACTATTAGTATAGATTATTATTTTAAACATAGATTACATGGCTGTATACGTATTTCCATTGCCATGTACCTCATTTGGATTAGCTAAAAAAAAAAATTACTTTCAACCCAAGGGTCGCGATGAGTCACTTTCAACCCTATATCCAGATAACCAATGACCTACTTTCAGAGTATGAGAGATGAAAAGTTACTTTTTTATTAAGTATCTATTAATATCTATTTTAAAGCAACGCTGTTTTAAAAAACAAATCTTTACCATTGGAAATACTGCCTTAAATGAGACACTGGCAATTTACATAGGTACATACATACACAAATCACGTCTTTATACCTAACGGGGTAGACAGAGCCTAGGGTACCTAATCATGCTAAATGTGACCTAAATGTCACATTTAGCATGATTGTGGGCGTATTGGTGAAAAGGGACTCGAAATAGTGATGGGTTGCTTTTTGCCCATTGCCTCGATGGACTTTTACCATCTGCGCGGGAAGAGAAGCAACTGGTAACATTGTATGTTTTTTCATTGATCCCAGACCAGTAGGCTTATTGTCTAACTCGCTCGCAATCGCCATCGTGTTCATTTTGACAGTTCTTGTATGAATGTGACAGCTAGCTGACTCCGATGCCAATTGTGAGCCCATACATGAACAGTCAAAATGAACACGATGGTGATCGCGAGCGAGTTACGTAATAAGCTTGCAGCTTGGAAGCTGAAAATTTTATCAAATTATAATCGTGATTATTAGGTACCTACCTATTTAAAACGTTAGAGTTTGAGATGTCATGGCATGACATAGGTATACATACATACATGCATTTTCTCATTTGTAATTTAATTGGTCGCAGTAGAACGTTAAGGATTTTTTAATTGTATTCTAATGCCATCACTATATATCCTTGATCTCGCGTGGCCATAATAACACACGTGAGAATGTTAACTAATACAAAACTTTGAAGTATATCATTATTTGTAATCAGGTTTTTTTATCGCCCTATAAATCTCAACCTTCAACGAAAATTGAGAAGAATAATAATAAATTTTTAGCATCTGCTAAATTGCTGATATGAAAATTTATGAGGCCATGCTGCTTTAACCTTTGGTTCCACCGGCTAATACATTTAAATACACACATACTTACATACATAAATCAAGTCTTTATTCCTTACTTATTTTAATAAATAGAAGTTAAATTTTAGTGTCTGAAGCGAACAAGCCAAGGCTACCCAATCTTTAACGGCGGGTCAAATTCAAGTGCAATAATACACTCATCAAAAATGTCTAGAGAGGGATAGGGATGTTTTTGAGTTTATAGCGAAACAGACAGACCGGCGTGGGAATTAGTATTATAATAATATATATAGGTACTTAGTGAATTATGTTATAGGTAACAAAATCAGTGAGATATTATAAATAACAGAAATCAATCAACATAAAATATTCAATGTAAACAACTTTTATAATTTTCTATCCAAAATGCACCCATATATTTATTGATAGCATTGAAACGAGGCCTGTTTGAGGTCAAATATTTATAATAATGTATTAAGTAACTTATTATGAAATACTGAGATTGAGAATACACAACACGATTTAATATTACATAACAATACAGAACACTATTGCTTATTGATCCAGAATTTTCTGTTCACTGACTGCTTAACTGTTCGACAGCTCGAAGAAGTTTAGTGATGGATAATTTATTGAATCAGGCCGGTTATTGCGGAGTTTCATGAACAAAAAGTCTTTATTGCTACTCCGTTTGCACTATGGCGTAGTTTTGTGGTAGCGGAGTACCTAACCAAGGTTTTTTTTCTTTAGTAGACTTAAAACTTAAGCCTTTTTATTCACCTGTCATTAATTTCATCAAATGGTAGCATTATCGATGGTTACGATGATGTAAAATCAGCGTACTTATAGTCTTAGTTCTGCAATTTTGCAATAGAGCGGGCGTGCTGAATTGAATTATTGCGAAATCTAGCTAACTTTAGTTTTTCCAGACAACCTTGGTCAAGGTTATTTTAGCTTTATTTTAAATGTCTAAAAAACAGTAGTATAATAATAATTAGTTAAACCTGCTTGTATCTAGGTCATCATAATTTATCGAGCTGTTCAAGGTTTAAATAAATCTTAGCTCGAATCCATTTCATGTGAATTGTGAATTATAGCACAGATACCTAACTAAAAGTGAAAAAAAAAAAAAAAAAAAAAAAAAAACTAAAAGTGAAGGCTTACTGTCCTATCAAAAATGTAAACTGCAATTTGGAAATAATTGGTACAAAATGTCTTCACGATATTCACTTCAATAAAAAGAGTCGGAAAGTCTAAAATAGCGTATTTCACCGCCAAACTTGAAATTCAGTGAACCCTTGCGACCGATGAGTAAAGAAATCACGAATGCGGCTCTGACATTTTTATTTTTTTACTGCATTTACTCTTAGGAGGAAAACGCTTACTAAAAATACTTAGAAAAGCTGCATTTTTGCTACCGTACGTGACAGACTAACAAGTGTACTGCGACTGCGCGAGGCCGACTGGTGTAGCTAAACTAAATTGACTCCGTAAGTCTACCCACAAGTCACGACAACCGACACAGAATCAACCATGTATCTCTAAAGCAATTATAAAAAAACTGAATCGTAAAACCATATGGTAACAAGTGACGATCAAACTGGAAAAACTTGTAATTTTGTGAATCAAATATTATTCAAATCGGTAGCGCTTGTTCATGTAGGTACATTAACATTTTATTTTTTTACTTGCTACTTTTAGTAGTCTTATGAAGTAAATTCAACGCTTTTGGCTAAGACTAATGTCAAGAGTCCTAATCTACAATGTCTGTTTGTTTCTGTCATTTTTAATTTTATTACACGGCAATTCACACCTCTTGTGATTTTGATATGGGTGTAATTTTATTTAAGATGTAAGTGTCATCTGACGCAATCCTTTTTTTATAAAATTATACAAATATTTGCTAAAAACATACAGTTCCTACTTGCCAAAACTGTCAATATACCACCAAATCAAAATATTTTTTTTACAAATAGGCCGCTAAGGGCATGTCATGTTACATGTCTTTTTATAAAGAAAAACGAGTACCATACCGAAACGAACTAACTACGAGTACCATCGCTTTCGGAAATACTATTATTGCCAAGATTTGCATCAAGAAACTTGGCAGAAAGTAATTATTCAAATCAAAATATACTTATTTTGATTTGATTTCCCTTTACGCCCACAATCATGCTAAACGTAGCCTTTAGGTCTTGATACCTTAGGCTCTGCCTACCCCGTAAGGATAAAGACGTGATTGTATGATATTTTATAATAACACGTATCTCTTGATGGTAGATACAAGTCAAGCACAGGATGGTGAAACTGAAAGGCAGCGCTCCGGTCAAGGAGGTCTAGGATGTTCTTGCGATTATCTAGCAATAATTATATGTATTTATCTATATAACTATACAAGCTGTTGCCTTCGACTTCGTTTGCAAAGAATTCGTTTATCGTTATCCCGCGGGAATTTTCCGGTATTAAAAGTAGCCTATGCGCTATTCCAGACTTTTCTCTATCTATGTGCCGAATTTCATCCAGATTCGTGGGGCTGTTCTGGCGTGATTGAGTAACAAACAAACATCCATCCATCCATACTTTCGCATTTATAATATTAGTTAGATTTATCCGTTGTCTTGTACCCATATTACAAACTTAGTTTGACTAGGTCAATTGGTGTCAATTGTCCCAAGATATTTATTTTATTTTTTATTTTATTATCTTGAAAACCGTTTATTAGCCGAAATACCTACATTGAAGTTCTTCGCAATAGTTATGATTTCTGTGGCATTTTAAGACCCTGGATACAACGTAAAATGTGCCCTTCTGTACTGTGGTACCATCTGATAGTGACGTACAGTTCCTATTTTTCTGATTTATGTACAAGTATGATGTTTTAACTGGGATAAGGTAAAAATTACATAATTTATCTCTTTCAATTTGAATTTGATTTTCATTTTACAACACTACCTATACAGATTACGGCTATAATTTTAATCAAATCATCCCTCCTACTTCTTTATGTGACCGCGCCACATAATCCTGGCGAATGATTAACATTAATATTTAAAGCACCTTCAGGAAACCCCAAAACAGACGCGGGCGTCATAAAACATTGAGCCGAATGTCGTAATCTCAACAACTGACGATGTTAACTCAGTTGCGAATTCAAGTACTTTTTCCTCTCGGTATAACGGCTTAACAGTTACGGCGGTTTCATTTGTTTTTACTTCAGTTTACGATACTCAACGGTATCAATTAAAGATTGCAGTTAGGTAAGATCGAGTGGGTACTTTTTGTTGGTTCTCTTTTACAGCCAAAGTTTTCCCCGTTAGCCAATATTTGGATTATTACTTCGCCATGATCACATATTTCTCTTAATTAACTAACCCATTTAAATAGCGGTAACTCCGTGCGAACATCGCAGTATCCACGTATGCACGCATGATTCGTTTCGACGTGCCTTCAAACGCAACTAAGTGCAGATTGTTACGAATCGATGTTGCAAAAAGCGGCCTGCAAACCAACACTATAATACACCGTTATTGCAACCGAATATCGTAATAAATCATACGAGGAGATTACGGAGTCACAGTAAGTCACATTGTAGCTAACAGTTCTGTGGGTGAATGAACTTGCGTAAAATTAGTAAATGGTCATGTTAAGTGTCTTAGTTATTGCGGTGACGACTGACGAAGTTGACGGGCTGGTTGTTTGTTGCGGTTAAATGCAGACGTACTGTGCGATTTAAAAATGATTTTGATTGGACGGATACGATGGAATGGCAAATTAGGCCACTTGCCTTTCCGTGTTAGTCAGATAATGTCGCCTAAAACGAGGTTCTTAATGAGGTTCGCTCGCTGTCAGATTCATACAAAAAGTGACAGCTAAATCTTGAACTGAGTCGGAATTAGGACGTCATGGTAAGCTCCTGAGCTCAATAGGGAAAAACGAAAAGTAACACGTTCATAGACACATTTTAATGCTGAAGTACCTAAGTAAGTACAGGTGTTTTACCAGCATTCAACATTAAAAAGACATGTCGATCTTTGAAATAGCATTTCACTTAATACCTTCTTCTTGTTTACTTGCGCATACGTTGACTTTTGGCTTTGTTGTATATTCGCATGTTAGTTTTTGTCATTAGCGTGCTAGTGAAACGAAACTGTTCTTATTCTCGTAAAACGTGCGGCACCGTTTAGTCTTTTAAAGTTCTTTTTAACCAATGTAGTATCCTTTTCTCTTGGGAAATTATATATGTAAGTATGCGTATTACTGCCTCTGGGAGTCCTAGGTATATCTATCATTGCCTCTATAGATTTACGCATTAAAACGATAACTAAGAGTATTTTCTTAACTTGTAATTATGAAATACGAAATAAACTGGTCACAAAAAGTTGAAGTTGCTCCAATGTACCCAATCCTCTAACTGCAAAGGATCTTCGGCCAATTAGTCTTTTGCCCTGCTTGTCAAAATTTTTAGAGAAAATTGTTTGTAATCAAATTTCTGATTACTTAGAATCAAATGATATCTTGCCACCGGTACAATCCGGATTCCGCAAACACCGAAGTACCACAACTGCGTTACTAGACGTTACTGATGACATATTGGCCGCTCAGGATAAGGGAGAGGGAACTGTACTTGCATTGCTTGATTTCTCTAGGGCATTTGACACTATAAATACCTCACTGCTACTATCGAAATTATCGTATTATGGATTTGACACGGGGACTGTCAATTGGATAGCAAGCTACCTTTCAAATCGTCGCCAAATGGTTGACATTTCTGGTTCAAACGGCAAGCATATAAAATCTGAGCAGAGCGAAGTGTACAGGGGCGTCCCACAGGGTTCAATATTGGGTCCAATTTTATTTATAATTTATACCGCAGACATAATCGACGCGATACAGAATTGTAAATATCATATTTATGCAGACGATTTGCAGCTGTATATATCTTGTAATGCCAGTAAAGTACACTCAAGGGTGGATATGCTGAATGAGGACCTTAAGCGTATTCGCAATTGGTCACACAGTAACTCCCTAGCCATAAACCCGAGTAAATCAAAATATTTAATCCTTGGGTCTAGGCAACAAATCGATAGTTTGTCTGGTAATCATTTTACAGTACATATTGAAAATGAGCCACTAGAGCGAGTGTTTGAGGCTCGTAACCTGGGTTTGCTCATGGACGGTGAGCTACGATTTGAAAGTCACCTTTCGAACACTGTTCGCAATTGTTTTTACAGGCTTAAGGTTTTGTACAGAATTCGCGAATATCTGGATGTCGAGCTGAGGGTGAGACTTTGTGATGCATTGGTCCTGTCGAGGTTGAATTACGGAGATATCGTTTACGGCCCGCGCCTCCTGGCACGCACACAGCGGATTATACAACGCGTGCAAAACGCCTGCGCGCGTTTTTGTTATCACATCCCGCCCCGCGCTCACGTGTCTCCGTATATAAACGAAAATTGTATTTTAAGAATGTCAGCGCGCCGAAAACTGCATATGGCCACCCTTATGTTTGGCATCGTTAACCAACAGCAGCCCTCGTACCTGTACAGTAAATTAACTTGGTCGCGCAACGCCAGGTCTGCGGAAGTCCGACCGGAGAGGTTTTTGCAGCTTATTTTCCCTCCGCACCACTCTGCTGCTTTTCGTGGTAGCTTCCGCTACGCGGCAACGAAATGCTGGAACGATTTGCCTCCGCCAATCCGTGCGCTGAAGTCAAAACATAATTTTAAAATAAAATGTAAAAATCACTTTCTAGCATTAAGCATTGTATAGTTTTTATAAAACGTGTTTCTGCTTACCTTGCTCCAATGAGACCTCTGGCACTGATAACACTCAAAGGCAAAACGTGCATTGAACGCGGGTGAAACCGACGCTCTGACCGTTCACTTTAAACTTTTTTTATAAGGAATGGCGGTAACTACATGGGCCGGGCTGTGTTCCCACCCGACTACTAGCCATAGGAATGTTTTGTTACTTTTACTTTGTATTATGGTTTATCGAGGGTTATGTGATGCATTACAATATCAAAACTATTGAAATTGATAATTAACTCACTGCAATAGCCAAATTAACGTTTGGCTTGACTTGTTTCGGTTTAATTGGTTTAATGCGATTGAACTGATCGAGTGTTGCCATACATACTTCCGTATATTTGTCAGCTTGTTTGTGAAGTGTTTTCCACTGGCGTTCGTGTCGCCACAGTGTATGTGTTTTTTGTGTTTAGTTTTATAGTTTTATCTGGGTCCCACTGAAAAACAGCGTTGCGGCTTGCCGCAACATTATGCTGAGTGGGATCCATTTTACACCATATCGGTACTTCCTTAATATATTGTATTTCTCCTTGTTTTATATCTCAGTGTATCGAATGTGTGTAAATAAATGTTTCTCTCTCTCTCTCTCTCTCTCTCTCTCTCAATGCCATAGTAGGCTTAAGAATTTTGTACAAAGGCTAAACTACAAGTTTGCTCTTCATCATTAAATACGTTGTCACAATTAAAGGTTGTCTTGTCAGCGATGAAACATTTAAAAGGCTAGACTTACTCTCTTCATGAAAAAATAAAATAACAACCGGAAATTATTAAGACTCTAAGAGTGTGAGTATCTAAAAAAAACTTGACCTGTTCTCTGGCAGGTATTATACGGTATCAGGGGTTTTATGTTGATAGTCGTACGTTAACCAGTAGACCAGACCTTATACTCCGAAATCCGATTTTCGAAGTTCGTTTCGTGCCGTTCCGCTCTCACTAATAGTTATTAATTTGAGAGTGAGAGGGACGGTGTGATACGAACTTCGAAAATCGGATTTCGGAGTTGCCCCCCAGACACAAGGGCCAGTAGAAGCGATGGCGGCGTTGTGCATGCCTCAAATTAATTATTTAAAAAATTAAGATATTTTAAGGTTTTGTTCGTTAATTTAATTAGGGTGCGACCAAACAGCCGCGTATACGCAGTGTCGTGTCGTATGCGTTACGTTTTCTCACCGTTTCTTCATACATTTTGTTGCGATTCCGTACCGTCACCGTTTTTTAATCTGTGAAGAAGTTACGCATGCGACGGTATATAAATAACTATTAAGTAGGTATGTATCTATATCTTCGTAATCAGGTATGCTCTAGAACATAAGGAAAAATACCTCTAGATGATTTATATTATTTAGCTCAGCAAAAAGACTAAGTTAAGTAGGCTAAAACGATTATGTAGTTAATTCTTGCATTGGGGTTATGCTCAGTGGCCAAACGGTCGTATGTAGCGTCCAATTATGAGCAAAACAAGTCAACGGTGGTGACTAGTGGTCAGTCTCGACTCGACACAGTCTAGGTATTTCTTGTCAGTGTCCCCGTTTCTAAGCTCTATCTATACTATACTATAGTGGCAAGTTACGAAAGAAATCATCACGCTTTAAGACCTTCTATAGTATGTATTTATGTATGTATAACTCTTTATTATTGTAAGTACATAAAACAATGAAAAAGATGAATACAGGACAACACAAATGCACAAAGGCGAACTTATCACTAAAAGGGATTTCTTCCAGTTAACCTTAGAATGTTTGACGGGACATCGGTATTAAGCAAGAGTAGACACACAGAAAAAGTAAAAGAACTGATCGAAACCTAAAGCATAGCCTAAAGTAATCCTAAATCCGGAGTCCGGAATTTTAAATTCACTCTTTGTCGGTCCCTCGTTTATTGCTCCTCTCATCTACTGAAAAGGTTAACTGGTGGAGATTCCTTATAGGGATACGTTCGTCTTTGTGCATATATTATTGTTATTTTTATATTATTTTATGAGTTGTATCTGTATCTTTATATTAGTACAATAAAGCATTACTTACTTACTTAAATGCCTAAATAACCGTATAAATACGATGTTGAGAACTCGAAGTCAGCTCTAGAATTTTGATATTTTTTTATAAATGGGGGTTTTTTGAGGCAATAAGTCGATCAATAGGTACGTACAAACGTACATGTATGATGTAGTGCGTCTCGGTCCATTTTGTACGCGTTTG
Source organism: Pandemis heparana (assembly GCA_963854515.1). NCBI lineage: Eukaryota > Metazoa > Arthropoda > Insecta > Lepidoptera > Tortricidae > Pandemis > Pandemis heparana. The sequence goes on along the minus strand of OY978009.1, from coordinate 6,497,974 downwards.
TAAACAAACCAATTCCATTTAAACTCCAGCAAAATCACTCATTGTAGGCACTTATACAATTAACATCTTTCCACCGGAAAGTTGAATGATCAATTGATCATAGTTACTTGATATTTCACGACATTTTATAATAACAACTTGGGGTGATTTGTTTGTTTACGTGTATAAAATGGATCGAGGTAGACTATACTTAAATCAGGTCTTAAGACTTTACAGAGAAGGTAGAGCTTAGAGTAGCAAGACCTAAAGGCCACGTTTGACATGATTTTGGGCGTATACTTAGGTGGAAAGGGGAATCAAAATAGTGATGGGTTGCTAGCCGCATCGCAAATCAAGTCGATCTAGCTAGTTTTTAGGGATCCGTAGCCAAATGGCAAAAAACGGAACCCTTATAGATTCGTCATGTCTGTCTGTCTGTCGATCTGTCTGTCTGTCTGTCTGTCTGTCTGTCTGTCTGTCTGTCTGTCCGTCGGTATGTCTCAGCCACTTTTCTCCGAAACTATAACAGCTATACTGTTGAAACTTGGTAAGTAGATGTATTCTGTGAACCGCATTAAGATTTTCACACAAAAATTATTTAATATCTGGGGAAACGCTTAAAAGTAGATATTTCACATGAATGTGTGGCGCTATCTTTTGATAAATGCCGAGCAGCGCTACAGATACAATCACGATAATTAAATATAGGCTTGTTACCTTAGGCTTTGTCTACCCTGTAAGTTATAAAGACGTGATTTATGTATGCTGTATGTACCTATGTGGCATTTCTTTTATGAATTCGGCTAACCGTACTACCGTGATGGTGCTAAATTCCATAATCATAATATTTACCCGTTAATCATTTGTTTAAATAAACTGCCGTCTTTGTTTTTAGTGAAATACAAAAAAATGTGGTTGCTCAAACATAAATAAATTCCAATTGGCCTATTCAAGGACCAACATTACAATTATTAGTATTTACTTTATAACTATTTTTGGCTTGCTAAACAATTTGAATGGTATTTGTATCACGGATCATAGGTGTAGACAAACGCCAGATATATTATTCATATGTCTACTATAGTTTTTACTATTTAATAAGGTGAAAAAGTGTAAACATACCTCTTTGCTTTTTAAGTAGGTACCTTTGTGTGTTAAAAAGGTGTGTTTTTACACCTTCATCTAAGATGCCGATAACCTGACGTCACTTAAGCTTAAACAAATAATAACACATATTATCTCAACTTTGAGGACGTGTTTTAGTAAAAAATAAGCTCTATTTGTTAAGCAAACACTTAACAATCAGCCAATCCGTTAAATCTACCTATTCAAAACATGTTTAATAGATTTACGATACAAAAAAATCGACGTTACGTGTCTGTGATGTCTAATTTGATGACATAATGTGCCTTTTCATAGTGATATTTAAGTAGTTATAAAAACACAATCAAGAATAACATCCATTACTTTCAATGAGAAGTTTTTATTCCAATCTGAGCCTCTAGTTGAAAATTTACGCACAAAAAATCTTCTTGAACTCTCTACATACATAATACCGTCTCGCCTCTTTCCCATAGGGGTAGGCGTTTTCAATTGCTACGGAAAAATTGGTAGCGCCACTTGCGGATTTCGATCCGGTAACAAAAATAAACGCAAACGCGTTCGAGACGTATTTCGTGATCGAAACGAAATCTTACACTAAGCTAAGGTCTTCCGTACCTTCCGTAAACTCAACAAAGTGCTTTTTCTTTCCAGATGGGTTGCAAATTGACCTTCGTCGACGACGTCCTGAACAGGTCGTTCTACAAGCTGGGCCTTGCAGTCGGCAAAAACCCTGGCTACTTCATTATCATCCCAGTCCTTCTGTCTATGGTTATGATCACAGGCTACCAGCAAGTCAACTATGAAATGGATCCAGAGTACCTTTTCTCACCGGTCAGAGGACAAGGAAAATTAGAAAGGCGAATAGTGGAGGAACACTTCAAAATGAACTACTCTCATAGGTTCAACGTTGGAAGGATAACTAGAGCAGGTAATATAAAACTAGTTGCAATTCTCCATGATATTATTATACCCAATAGTTTTGATATCGCTCGAGGGTGACTTCAGAAATTAACCACTTGCAAAGGCTTAAGTTCATTCGCTATGCATACTAAGTTTCTGTGTGAAAAATTGCTATTTATCCATGGTAGATATAAGTGCCAGTCAATTAAGGGTTCTGAATACGAGTGCTGCTTAAGCAGTCTTTACAACTAACGGGTAACTAAAGTCATATGACGAAGAAATTAGACGATCTTAAATTTCCCCTCCCAAAAGAATCGCTTTAGCTACTGTAGATGACCTCTTTTAAATAACAAGTAGGTGGAAGCAAAGTGATGATAAAAGATTTTATCAGATCACAATCATAAACATCTCAAAGTCCAGGACCAACTTAACCAATCATCCGAATTTGACCAATTGATCCGTCCTCCATCGAACTCCGATGTAACCAATGTCAATTGTCCCACAGGGCGGTTCGGTCGAACGATAATCGTGTCCAAGGACAATAACACGAACATGCTGCGGGCTGAGGTGTGGAAGGAGCTGAGACAACTGGACGAGTTGGTCCAGAACATCACTGTGACTCTGCCGACCGGAGAGACCTTCACGTACAAAGAGGAGTGCGCCAAATGGGAGGGCCAGTGCTTCGTGAATGACATACTTAATCTGGATAAAATTATTGATGAGGTAAGGTATAAACTAACGCTTGGACTTCTTTAGTAAAGTAGGTTTCAACTGACGCTAACATTGAGGTTTGAATCACTACATAGTAGAAATAATAATAATAAGAATAATTTTATTTTCACCACAGAAGTTACAAATGCATAACATTTTACAAAGCACACATTTTTGAAAACAACGTCCCTTTCCGCTGTCTGTCTGTCTGTCCCTATTTATGCTCAGATCTATAAAACTACGGAACGGACTTTGATACGTTTTTTTTAAATAGATAGTGATTCAAGAGGAAGGTATATATGTTTATTTCTACGCAGACGAAGTCGCGGGCAGAGGCTAGTTATGAAATAAAGCACAAAATTAGAACCTAAATACTTACATGTTTCGTTTTCATGACTAAACCTAGGAAATTATCATTTTCATCTCTCATACTCGGAAAGTGAGGCAAATCATATCTGACATACGGGAGGATAACTATTATTTTCTTCCCAAGGGTAGATATGAATTAAAAAAAATAAAGGCATTGGCTGTCAATGGAACACATACGCATTCAGCCAAGCATTACGGCATATCCATGTTTTTTTCTTAATTAAGTAGGTAATAATGACTATAAATTTTATAACGCTATTTTAGTCAAGTATTATTTTTATTAATTTATTTACATTACTTTATTTTTATACATAATACGTAGATTTAATGCTGTTTTAGAAAAAAAAAATAAGAAAAAAATACATTGTAAATGACAATGGTATATATATATGTCCAGTCCACACAGCCATCTTTATTCCGCTTAACTCGTGGCTCAAATACCTACTTTATCTACAGTTTTTCTCTAATCATTATATAAAACATTTTAAATGTTGTTTATGGGTAAATATTGAAATAATTGACAATAACCACATTGACCTATGTTTTAAAAAAAACTTGATTTGCTGCCAATGCAACTAGTTTAGAAAAAGCGAGCTCGAATTTGGCGCGAAAGCATTTCTTCATTTGGTAAAACTTTACATAAAAATATAAATAAAAAATGAGTAAATATTCCTGGAAAAACGTGACGTTTCCTTTATGAACTGTACAAATGTCTGAATTAATTTTAGTTAATTTTTTATTTAATACATTTTTTCTCATATACTTACTTATGTATATTTTTTTTACTTTCCTTGTAGTCGAAATGAAAAGTAGAGTGTTTAACTCGGGAAAAACACCAATATCACACTCGAAATATTGGCACCCTCGCATGCTCGGGTGCCAAGTTACCTCGTGTGATATTGCTTCTTTTCCTCCCTGGTTGAACAATCTACTATTAATAATGTTGTTCGTCAACTTCGTCGGGGTCCCGCAGGAACTTTGTATTTTACTATGAAAAAAGGGATAGTGTAGCTATTTTACTGAAACATTTTTAGAACAACTTAAGCAAACCCAAAGTACATACAAACACACAAACAAATAAATAAAATTTTGCTCTCTATTGTGTGTGTTGCCAATATCTTAAAATAACAATAGAACCGTCAAATAAAATAAAAAAACAAAGCACGTATTCGAATCCATAAAAATATTGCTAAATTTATTCCATTTTGATGCCAGCTATAAAGACTCGGTAGGTTAGGTACCCATAATTATAGAAACCTGTTTAGGTGTTGGCTTTTCTAAAACATCTTTTTTGGGTGGCAATACTAACGTAGAGTCGACAAAGTAAACATTTAGGTACCTAACCAATTTCATGACAGTTCATTCTAAATACAATAAATAAATAAAAATAAAGTATATTTCTTAATGCGTAGGTTAATGAAACTGAGCATACTTAAGGGCGCTGGACATTTCTTGGCATATCTACGTCACCTTATATTTTGTCCCATAAAATTGAAGTTCCAAATGTATTGTTTGTCACAATTATCGTTACTCATAAAGCGATTTAATTCTGAAACAGCAATTTTTATTTTATAGTACACAAACCTAACCTAACCCACTACACTTTGATAACTTTTGCAAAATTCCCGAAAAAATTTCATAATTATATAAACTAACTAGCTGCTGCCAGCGACTTCGTCTGCAAAGAATTCGTTTATCGTTATCCCGCAAGAACTACGCAATTTTTCGGGATAAAAAGTAGCCTATGTGCTATTCCAGACTTTTCTCTATCTAAGTGCCGAATTTCATCCAGATCCGTTTGGCAGTTCTGGCGTGATTGAGTAACAAACAAACAAACATCCATCCATCCATCCATCTATCCATACTTTCGCATTTATAATATTAGTTAGATATTATGGACCAATGAAAATTATGGGACAATAACGGACCCGCGTTTATATACCTTCAATCTCCAGGCCTTGCCGTAAACTGTCATATACGATGGTCCAAGAGCCGTAAAGTGCCTCAATGTCACGAGCCTGCCTCTGTAATGAGTTGCAGAGTTAAGTTTCAAGCCTCAACAATGAGCATTGCATAATGTAACCCAACCGAGGCCGGGGCAATGCCGCGACTCCTGGGCCTCTGTTCCACTTGACTTTAGCCATACTTTAAGATAAACCTGTACAACAAATCTTAAAACTAAAGATATCGTTCGTAGCTTGTACAATGCGCTTAGTTAACTTATCGCAACAAACCGCAACCATAATACTGTCAGTTATGCATTTTGTTTTTAAATTGAGTTGAGTTCTTAGCTTAAAGTACACTACCTAATCCTTAAAATGCCTAGATCCTGGTTTTTTTTTTAAAAGTGTAGTTAGGTAGGTACACTATGGGAGCGATAGCGATCGTCTAGAGCGCGACCTAGTCCCAAAGTCAACAAACAAATTTACAAATCAACGGATAAACTTGCTCATCTAGATAGTGTAGATATACTTAAATATAATTAGGTACCTATAATATTAAACATCCACGTCTCAAGAACAAGCATTCGTATTAATTTTTCATACAAAATAATCTGCCCCGACCGGGGATCGAACCCGTAACCTCAATCAAGCTTCATAGTCAGGTTGTCTAACCACTGATCTATTCGGTCGTCAAAAATGACAAATATTATGAGAATAGTTGGTTAATCGACACAAGCCATTATGTGCCACTATAGAAGGCGCCGCCGCTGTCATAGCTACTTGTCATATTGAGATCTTAACTTGAAGAACTGAGCAAAATATATATACCTACTTAAAGCGCACGCAATGCGTATCATACTCTAATGTGGGATAAACATCTAGTAAGCAGACTACTTACCGGAACCCAAACAGACATCAGAAGTACGTATTTTCTTCTTTTTAAAACAGAAAATGGCGGCTTATTGTACTACAGCAAGTGTGACTAACACCTTCATTGTCACCTTGTCCCACGTATGCAATACTATAATATGAAACTATAACAACCGTGTCTAATTTTTCGTTTAAAACGTATTGTTTTTCAAAAATATTCTTTTATATGGTTTTACTCAGCCATGATAATCACTTAAGCAGCGTGGAGTTGGGTGCGTCTTTAGTCTTCCTGTAGTTTAAAAGATTTTGAGCGAGTGGACTGTCTCTCTATCTAGTTTGGCATTCTGAGCAAGGATCCCGCGGATTATGGGGCCCCTCACTGACTTAAAAGTAACAGTTGAATAGGTACATGTATACATTATATACAATGTTCATTTGTCAGTCAGTCTCTGGGACCCCGTTGTCCTAACGTGCTCAGGGCCCCTAGTAGGTTAAGGCGAAGGGATAGGCAAATGACCTTGCCCGTTTGTGACGTGGCAAGCAGTCCGATCAACGCGACATCTGTTAAATAATCGACGCGTGAACTCGATGCGAATGGGCGCGGGCTGATGGATTGAAATATTGCACTGTGATGTTAGTAGATGGCGCTTGCTTTAGTTTTCCGATTGCCTACACAGACACATCATAATGTTCAAATCAGATTTTGCTAAAATAATAAAAAAAATTAACATTTCGGCATTTGTAACATGGCCTTTAAGGTCTTGTTACCTTGGGCTCTGTCTGCTCCGCAAGGGATAGAGACGTTATTTATGTATGTATGTGATATAATACATGAGAAAGTTTGTGACGATGTGAGTGAGTGTGTATGTATGTTTGTTTCTTCTTCAAGCTACAACAACTGGACGGATTTGGATGAAATTTGGAACGACGACAGTTGGTACCCTAAATTAAAACAGGCTACTTTTTATCCCAGAAAATTGCAGTTTCCGCGGGATAGTGATGAACGTGACGTCAAAGGTGTCCAGAGTCTGTCTAGAGTCGCAACGTAAATTATTATTGCAGAATAAAGTAAAACTTGAACGTGTGCGGGAAAGGTACAGAATAAGGTATGGTTTTTCCAATGATTATTTTCAAAACCGATATCTGAGGGTCCGAGAGGTCCCCAAACATAAATCCGTTATCAAAAATGAAAAAGGTGGCCACCATTTTGAATTCTTTGAGTTTTGGACCGATTATTTTCAAAATCGATATCTGAGGATCCGAGTGGTCGTCAAACACAAATCTGCTATCAAAAATGAAAAAACTGGCCGCCATTTTGAATTCTTTACTTTTTGAACCGATTGTTTTCAAATTCGATATCTGAGGATTCGAGTGGTCCCCAAACATGAATCCGTTTTTAAAAATGAAAAAAGTAGCCGCCATTTTGAAAACTTTTGTTTTTGGACTGATTGTTTTCAAAATCGATATCTGACGATCCGAGTGATTCCCAAACACGTATCCGTTATATAAAATGTAAAAAGTGACCGCCATTTTGAAATCTCTAGTTTTTGAACCGATTGTTTTCAAAATCGATATCTGAGAGTCCGAGTGGTCCCCAAACATGAATCCGTTATCAAAAATGAAAAAAGTGCCCGCCGTTTTGAAATCTTTAGTTTTTGGACCGATTGTTTTCAAAATCGATATCTGACGATCCGAGTGGTTCCCAAACACGAATCCGTTATATAAAATGGAAAAAGTGACCGCCATTTCGAAATCTTTACTTTTTGAACCGATTGTTTTAAAATTCGATATCTGAGGATCCGAGTGGTCCCCAAACATGAATCAGTTTTTAAAAATGAAAAAAGTGGCCGCCATTTTGAAATTTTTTATTTTTGTACCGATTGTTTTCAAAATCGATATCTGACGATCCGAGTATTTCCCAAACACGTATCCGTTATATAAAATAGAAAAAGTGACCGCCATTTTGAAATCTCTAGTTTTTGAACCGATTGTTTTCAAAATCGATATCTGAGGGTCCGAGTGGTCCCCAAACATGAATCTGTTATCAAAAATGAAAAAAGTGCCCGCCATTTTGAAATCTTTAGTTTTTGGACCGATTATTTTCAAAATCGATATCTGACGATCCGAGTGGTTCCCAAACACGTATCCGTCATATAAAATGGAAAAAGTGACCGCCATTTTGAAATCTTTACTTTTTGAACCGATTGTTTTAAAATTCATTATCTGAGGGTCCGAGTGGTCCCCAAACATGAATCCGTTATCAAAAATGAAAAAATTGCCCGCCATTTTGAAATCTTTAGTTTTTAGATGGATAGCTTTCAAAATCGATATCTGAGGATCCGAGTGGTCCCAAAATATAAACCCGTTATCAAAAATGGAAAAAGTGGCCGCCAGCTCAGATATCGATTTTAAAAACAATCTGTTCAAAAACTAAACATTTCAAAATGGTGATGACTTTTCTATTTTGTATAACGGATACGTGTTTGGGAACCACTCAGATCGTAAGATATCGATTTTGAAAACAATCGGTACAAAAACTAGTTTTTAAAATGGTGGACACTTTTTTCATTTTCAAAAACGGATTCTTGTTTGGGGACCACTCGGATCCTCAGATATCGATTTTGAAAACATTTGGTCCAAAAAGTACAGAATTCAAAATGGCGGCCTGTTTTTTTAATTTTCGATAGCAGATTTGTGTTTGATGACCACTCGGACCCTCAGATATCGATTTTAAAAATAATCGGTCCAAAACTTAAAGATTTCAAAATGGCGGCCACTTTTTTAATTTTTGATAACGGATTTATGTTTGGGGACCTCTCGGACCCTCAGATATTGGTTTTGAAAATAATCGGGCCAATACTTAAAGATTTCAAAATGGCGGCCACTTTTTTCATTTTTGATAACGGATTTATGTTTGGGGACCTCTCGGACCCTCAGATATCGGTTTTGAAAATAATCGGTCCAAAAACTAAAGATTTTAAAATGGCGGCCACTTTTGTCATTTTTGATAACGGATACGTGTTTGGAGAAAACTCGGATTCTCAGATATTGATTTTGAAATCAATCGGTCGATAAACTAAAGATTTCAAAATGGTGGCCAGTTTTTTCATTTTTGATAGCAGATTTGTGTTTCACGACCACTCGGACCCTTAGATATCGATTTTGAAAATATTCGGTCCAAAACTTAAAGATTTCAAAATGGCGGCCACTTTTTTCATTTTTAAAAACGGATTCATGTTTGGGGACCACTCGGATCCTCAGATATCGATTTTGAAATCAATTGGTCTAGAAAGTAAAGAATTCAAAATGGTGGCCAGTTTTTTCATTTTCGGTAGCAGATTTGTGTTTGACAACCACTCGGACCCTCAGATATCGATTTTGAAAATAATCGGCCCAAAACTTAAAGATTTCTTCAAAATGGCGGCCACTTTTTTCATTTTTGATAACGGATTTATGTTTGGGGACCTCTCGGACCCTCAGATATCAGTTTTGTAAATAATCGGCCCAAAACTTAAAGATTTCAAAATGGCGGCCACTTTTTTCATTTTTGATAACGGATTTATATTTGGGGAGCTCTCGGACCCTCAGATATCGATTTTGAAAATAATCGGTCCAAAAACTAAAGATTTCAAAATGGCGGTCACTTTTGTCATTTTTGATAATGGATACGTGTTTGGAGACAACTCGGAGTCTCAGATATCGATTTTGAAATCAATCGGTCGGTAAACTAAAGATTTCAAAATGGCGACCAGTTTTTTCATTTTTGATAGCAGATTTGTGTTTCACGACCACTCGGACCCTTAGATATCGATTTTGAAAATATTCGGTCCAAAACTTAAAGATTTCAAAATGGCGGCCACTTTTTTCATTTTTAAAAACGGATTCATGTTTGGGGACCACTCGGATCCTCAGATATCGATTTTGAAAACAATTGGTCTAGAAAGTAAAGAATTCAAAATGGTGGCCAGTTTTTCATTTTCGGTAGCAGATTTGTGTTTGACAACCACTCGGACCCTCAGATATCGATTTTGAAAATAATCGGCCCAAAACTTACAGATTTCAAAATGGCGGCCACTTTTTTCATTTTTGATAACGGATTTATGTTTGGGGACCTCTCGGACCCTCAGATATCAGTTTTGAAAATAATCGGCCCAAAACTTAAAGATTTCAAAATGGCGGCCACTTTTTTCATTTTTGATAACGGATTTATGTTTGGGGAGCTCTCGGACTCTCAGATATCGGTTTTGAAAATAATCGGTCCAAAAACTAAAGATTTCAAAATGGCGGCCACTTTTGTCATTTTTGATAACGGATACATGTTTGGAGACAACTCGGATTCTCAGATATCGATTTTGAAATCAATCGGTCGGTAAACTAAAGATTTCAAAATGGCGGCCAGTTTTTTCATTTTTGATAGCAGATTTGTGTTTGGGGAGCTCTCGGACCCTCAGATATCGATTTTGAAAATAATCGGTCCAAAAACTAAAGATTTCAAAATGGCGGCCACTTTTGTCATTTTTGATAACGGATACGTGTTTGGAGACAACTCGGACTCTCAGATATCGATTTTGAAATCAATCGGTCGGTAAACTAAAGATTTCAAAATGGCGGCCAGTTTTTTTATTTTTGATAGCAGGTTTGTGTTTCACGACCACTCGGACCCTTAGATATCGATTTTGAAAATATTCGGTCCAAAACTTAAAGATTTCAAAATGGCGGCCACTTTTTTCATTTTTAAAAACGGATTCATGTTTGGGGATCACTCGGATCCTCAGATATCGATTTTGAAAACAATTGGTCCAAAAAGTAAAGAATTCAAAATGGCGGCCAGTTTTTTCATTTTCGGTAGCAGATTTGTGTTTGACGACCACTCGGACCCTCAGATATCGATTTTGAAAATAATCGGTCGGTAAACTAAAGATTTCAAAATGGCGGCCAGTTTTTTCATTTTTGATAGCAGATTTGTGTTTGGGGAGCTCTTGGACCCTCAGATATCGATTTTGAAAATAATCGGTCCAAAAACGAAAGATTTCAAAATGGCGGCTACTTTTGTCATTTTTGATAACGGATACGTGTTTGGAGACAACTCGGATTCTCAGATATCGATTTTGAAATCAATCGGTCGGTAAACTAAAGATTTCAAAATGGCGGCCAGTTTTTTCATTTTTGATAGCAGATTTGTGTTTCACGACCACTCGAACCCTTAGATATCGATTTTGAAAATATTCGGTCCAAAACTTAAAGATTTCAAAATGGCGGCCACTTTTTTCATTTTTAAAAACGTATTCATGTTTGGGGATCACTCGGATCCTCAGATATCGATTTTGAAAACAATTGGTCCAAAAAGTAAAGAATTCAAAATGGCGGCCAGTTTTTTCATTTTCGGTAGCAGATTTGTGTTTGACGACCACTCGGACCCTCAGATATCGATTTTGAAAATAATCGGCCCAAAACTTAAAGATTTCAAAATGGCGGCCACTTGTCATTTTTGATAACGGATATGTGTTTGGAGACAACTCGGATCCTCAGATATCGATTTTGAAATTAATCGGTCGAAAAACTAAAGATTTCAATATGGCGGTCTTTTTTATTTTGATAACGGATCCATGTTTGGGGACCACTTCGACCTTCAGATATCTTTTTTTTTCTTCTTTCTAATGATAGACTATACATTAGAGTACTACTAGTTTAAATATCAAAATTTTTCATGCAGTAATTCCTACCAAAATCCTATTTCCCATGCTGTTCGCTAAACAGCAAGTAAGTATCAAACCATCCTGCCACTAAGTTCCCAAAAAACGGATTGAAAATAATCACTTAACTTAATATAGGTATTACGTGCGACGCGAACTAGTACGACTTTTTGAAGCACTGTTTCGCGCCTATTCTGTGACTCAAACAACATGCTTAGCCAAACCAATATGAAAAAACGCGAAGCGAATTTTGGCAACGTCGCGTCGCTTACGCACTGCCGCCACCGAGCGAACATGCAACGTTGCTTTTTTCTTATTATTTTCATACATCTTATCCAAATTATTTTTTTATTTATTTATCTATTATTTTTTTATTTTTTTTTATTAACATTTTTGGTTTTATCTTAATATTATTTCATTGTATTATCTTTTTAACATTTTTTTGGTTTACGAATTTTTTTGTACATTGAAAAGCGCCTGATTGAATGTGCGGGCAAATATTGCGTTCGCCCTTTTCATAGGCTCAGGGCAGTACTACTCTCTAAAGCCTTATTTGTTGGCTAATTGAAGCGAACGCACCGTGGAATTTTAATTATGACTTACTAGAGTAACCTCGTCGAGATTGGTAGCAAACAGATTTGTTTCACCCGAGCAAAAGTTGTACAAAATATGTTCGAGACTCTTAGGGCAAACGAATTTTTGTACTAACTACGACATAAAGGAATATGTTTTCGCCGGTGAATTCTAAGTCAAGGCATGTTTTATAGAATGTGCAGTTTTCAAAACCCCAAATTGTGTATTATCGCCATAAAACATGCACAAAAACAACCAATTTATGAGCTTTTGCCTATCCCTTCGCCTTAAAGACTGCCCGCGAGTAGGCCGATCGGTGAAATAGAATTTTGCTCGCGTATGCGAAACAGCGTTTTTTCCTCCTTCTGTGACCCCCACTCTCACAAATCTTAAGATGTTAATTAGCATAGAAATAAAAAAAAAACATATTCCCCGAGTAAACATAACGTTAAGTGTGCCGATACACTTTTGTTTTTCATGAACTTTCTCCCACGCGGCGTAACAAAGGGGCTTAAACAAATACCCAAGTATTAAAACTAAGAACACGTCTTAGGCACTTGAGTTGCGGTTTATCCACTAGCCAAACCACATTTCCTGACCAATTGAATATTATTACGCCGTTTTGCAGAAACAATTGCCACAATGCAAGACATAAAAATTTAATTCGTGTATTTATAAAAATTGAGGTAGTTGCTCGCTGTTCACGTAAAAGCTCGTTTAAAAGCCTTTCGTTTACAATTACTTAACAATTATTATATTCAAAATAATAAAAATTGAACGGAAGCACGAAGCCATATGACGGGATCAGACAACGACGTGATTTTCAGTTTATTTGTGTGCACTTAAAATTTTATGGTACTTATGTATTTGTAGGAAATTGATATGAATGTGTGTAATAGGTACGTAGACATGTGCTGTACGTGTACCTATTTCTTGCACCCCTCGAAAAATGGCAGTAAAAGTTTGTAGACTGAAAAGATAAGATTCAGGCAACTCACGCCGTAATGTGTTTCGTGCTAGGAAGTGATTTTTCCAAGGCTAACGTAAAATTAAATTTCAACGTCCTATTGAAAAGTTCCGATTGATTCCTTTCAATATTGTTTCCCGTATGAGTCATGACTATAAAACAGATCATTCGTAAGAACAATGGACAGTTTACTAGTTACCATATTTCAAACTGAAGTTAAACGTTCTATGTGGTCTACGTTTATGACTCTTTGTATGAATGATAGCATGTTAGGCTGTGTGACAATGATTTTTATGCCTATGTTAGTTTTACTATTATTTACGCCTAGTTTTTCAACAAAGGTAAAGGTGGGATGCGGGGAGAAACAATCTAACTTCATAGGCTTAACAGAAATCCTTAGCCTAGCTAGCTAAATCCCGAAAAACTCATATTATGCCAGCCCGGGATTCGAACCCACGACCTTCTGCTTGATAGGCCACAGTTCGAACCATTAGGCTACCAAGGCGCCCGATTTTCGACAGCACATCACTCGAAAGTACCTACAGTCAAGGGCATACAACAATGTACAACATTATATGTATACGTTACCGAGACGTCAAAAACATCTAAGATTTATGCCATAAACAATAAGGCCGGGGTCACATATATTTGACATAATGGCTGTATCGATATTTATGCCCTCGAAAGTTACAGCTCTATTAATTAGTCTAGTAAACCAGTCGAAAATTTTATTGTAATAGTAGTAGTTTTGCAGCAAGCAATACACAATGTTTTCATTTTTCGCATGGTAGAGTCGTAGAGTCGACTGTACCATTCGAAAGATGGAAACATTGTGTAGATTAATTAGAGCTGTAATTTTATTTCTAATTTAGGTAAGTAATTTCAATTTCAGCATAATTTTTCACAACTATCGAGTGGTATTTTCACTGTGTTTATAAAAATCAGGCCCCGGGCTTTTTTTGCTGCCCAGGTATGATTTATATTACTTACCGATATTGATACCAGTATAGGCAGGTACAAGCTTATACATTGTGTCACATGGGACCAAGCCAAAAGCTGCATACCTATTGGCCGTTGTAAGATTTGTCACAGAGAATAATTTACAAAAGAATATGTTAACGATGCATTTGCCGACTCAATGTGAGATATTAATTTTTAAACAGGTGATGTCAGGATTGAAAACAAACTGACATGGCCAGTATTGTTGTGGTCACAAACAAACATTGATATAAACCTGCTATATATACAATATGAACCTTATCGGCGATGGCTAAGCATGTGTCATTGTTGATTTATATTCTAAACATCCGCCGCATTTAAAATCAGCTCCAACCAAAGCGATACATCAAAGTATTTTCATGAGTTCGCATTCTAACATTACTAGATACATAGATTCGCCGTAGAAGACAAATAGGGTACCTACCTATACAAGTATCAAAAAATCAAAAATCATTTTATTGGTGACACCGTTACATACAAAAGAAAAAGGTTGGAACCTCCCATTAAGTAAAGAAATACCTGTGTTAGGAGGTCCCGCTCTTCCGCAAAGTATGCATAGGTAAACTGTGTAAAGAGATGGGACTTTCGGAATCCGACTCGTTTCAGGTTTTAGCTGTCATTTTTGGTATGGATCTGACAGCGAGCGAACCTAAACTGAATCGGAGTTGAATCGCATTAAGACATCATGGTAAGGCCCATGGTCTTGGTTTTTCAACCAATTTACTAAGGTCTTATTTGGTAACCACCGAAAAGATAATCTATAGACAGGAAAAATCGTAGGTACGATTTGCAAAAATCTTGGGTAACATTTACGGAGGTTTATTACGTGTAGTCAGACATGCCAACTATCTTCTAAAGTATTTCGGATCAATTTTAAAACAAGAGTGTACATAATTCCAGGTGGAGCGGGGCGACCTGAACCTAACATTCCCAATAATGTTCAACCCAGTAACATGGGAGGCGCACGCTTTCCCGGTCTACTTCGGAGGCTCCAAGATCGTCGACGACACCATAGTCAGCGTGCCCGCAGTACACCTCGTGTGGTTCATACGGGCCGACAACAAGTTGCAGATACAAAGGTAAAATAACTTACTTAACCTAAAAATTGTTTTCGGTATTTTCTTACTTATGTACATTAAATTTGAAGTCAATCGGACCAACCGTTAAAGAATTACCTCCAGCAAAGACGATCCTGGCCGGTAGAGTCACCGGGCTTACAAGATGCCGAATTTCAGATCAATCTCACTGGAAGTGGGTCGAAATTCAAATGCAAGATTTGATACAAGGCACAACGCGGCAGGTGAACGTAGGCAAATAAAAATAAAAGCTTGTGATAAGATGTAAAACCTCAGTTCCTCTGAATGCAGTAGGTACTAAGTACATTGCATGTTCTCGGTCTAATAATTGACGCAGTCCGCGATACACCTATAAAACACAACCGCCTCTCGCAGAGATATCTTTCTTCTAATAGCGGATATCCTTGCGAAAACGAATAACAATATCCGAAGAAGCTAGAGTTAATGACCATATGTACATTTATGACACGCAATACGAGGAAACAATGATTGTAGGCCTAATCGTCTCTGGAAAGGAAACAAGCGCGTATGAAGGTTCCTATAGTTTCGTAAATTACCCTAATAATGTTGTTTACACGATGTTTGTTTTGCTCTAATGTTTTTAAATTAAAGTTAAATGGGTTAGTTTCTTAGATAATAGGAACCGATCTTGACACGGTTTAGGAAATCGTTTCGAATACTAAGCACTGCGTAATAGCAGAGCAGAATACGAATAGAAAGGTTTCGCTTGTTGGTTAAACTAATTGTAGGTCAACGTGATGTTGACAATAATATTTCAAAGTTTTCCGCCTAATGTAACGTTAGGCATGTGCAATTCTGATATTTGACCTTCCCGTTTACAAATTGGTCATGCTAATGTTCAATACTTACGACCAAAAGATTGTTAAGTTGTATTTATGTTTCGCAAACTAAAGTATTAAATACCTACCTACTTGAACTTTTTTCTAATTACCTTAGCCTGGTGGAGTTTCCCATTGCTGGACAAAGGTCTCCCCTTTTTTCCGCCACTCATCCCGGTCGAGGGCATGCTCCTGCCACACTACTTGATATGCGTCCAAGACATCCCGCCATCTCCTTATTTGGTCTGCTTAAGTTTCGATGACCATCGCGCGGAATTTACTATTTAAACTTATATAAATCTTTTCTTACAGAGGTGCAGCATGGGAGGACGCATTTTTGGATGCAGTTGGCGTGGCAGAAGACACGGGCCGTTTTAAACATATCTCCATATCACGATTCGCGTCAAGAACCTTGGATCACGAGCTTGAAAAGAACACGAGACAAGTGGTTCCATTCTTCAGCTCCACTTTTATTCTCATGGGAATATTCTCAGTAGTGACCTGTATGATGGCCGACTGGGTGCGCTCCAAGCCCTGGCTGGGATTACTAGGAAACATTTCGGCGGTAATGGCTACGGCAGCAGCTTTTGGTTGCGCTATGTATTTGGGGATATCTTTCATTGGTATCAATTTAGCTGCCCCGTTTCTGATGATTGGTAAGTATTTTCAAAAACATCAATCAGTAAAATCTGTGATAACATTTTCAAATAATTCGACTGGGTATTCAATTAATTTTCTTCTTTATTTTTACAGGTATTGGCATAGACGACACATTTGTGATGTTAGCGGCGTGGCGAAGAACGTCCCCAAAACTTCCAGTTCCAGAACGAATGGCCATCATGTTGTCTGAAGCGGCAGTTTCCATCACCATCACATCTGTCACTGATATGCTGTCGTTTTTCATCGGAATATTCTCTCCGTTCCCATCTGTACAAATATTCTGCATGTACTCAGGTAAGGTTTATAATTTTAGCAACAGTACCCGCAACCGGTTAAAAATACTAAGTTCAAACGTACAAAAAAATATTAATTGGTACCTACAAAATTTGATACAAAGATGAAGAAGAAATAGTTACTTACCTACATTATTTATTGTATCTTTTTACAGGTCTCGCTGTCTGCTTCACGTTTGTTTGGCATTTGACATTCTTCGCTGGATGTGTTGCCGTATCAGGATACCGTGAAAAGCAAAATAGGCACACAATCACTATGCTGAAGGTCCTGCCAGAATCGAGAGCCAGGAAAGGTGCGTACACAATCTAATTAACATCTTGCAAAACATGCATAACCCAGTAGGTGAATCTAATCATAATCGCTTGAATTAAGGCGTTAAGACGTTACAAACAGTTAACTTGCTACCTAACCCGTTACCATTGTCTGCGCAACACAATATTATGTTTACATGCATCTATCTTACTCCGCTTTCACGAATTTTAAATCCATATTATCTGCATTACAGAAGAGAAGTCTTGGCTGTACAGAATTTTCTGCACTGGTGGCATTGATATTGCCGATCCCGACAACCCTCTAGACAACAAGGAGCATTGCATCATGGCATTTTTCCGCGACACCATGGCAAACATCCTCAACAACAATGCCGTGAAAGTCGTAGTTATTGCAGTTTTCTTGGTGTATCTAGCTGGAGCTGGTTACGGAGTCACAAAAACTAAGGAAGGTCTAGAAAGAAGGAAACTGTCGAGAATAGATTCGTACTCTGTAGAGTTCTTTGATCGTGAAGATTTATACTACAGAGAATTTCCTTACAGAATTCAGGTATGATTTGTTTCTAAACAATGCAGACTGTATTTATCGCTCTAAACATTTTAAGTAAATAGGAATATCTACCTAGCTACCATTTTAATCAATAATTCTTTCATAGGTGGTGGTAAGTGGCGAACATAACTATTCGGATCCGAAAGTGCAAGACGAAATTGAATTATTGACGCAAAGATTGGAAAACACGTCTTATATATCGAATTCATTGTACACCGAATCATGGCTCAGAACATTCGTTAATTACGTTTCGAGAAACAACGACTACCTGAATGTTACCATCGATAATGAATCAGACTTCATTCAAAACCTACGAGAGGTAATTATATAGAATAGAGATACATAAGGTTTGAATCTTAGCTCTATGTAATGTTGTTACATATCAAGTAGTTTCCTCTAGACAATTCTTGTTGATTTCAATCTAACCTTTTTAATTTCAAATTACTGTATATTTTCCAGTTGTGGCTGTTCCCTGCAAATCCGTTCTCGTTGGATGTGAAATTCAATGAAGCCGGGAATCGCATAATCGCTTCGAGATTTTTGATACAAGCTGTCAATATCAGTGGCACCAATCACGAAAAGGAGATGGTGAAGGTGCTTAGAGACATTGTAGCCGAATCACCGCTCAATGTATCAGTTTTCCACCCTTATTTCGTCTTCTTTGATCAGGTAATTTGTTCTTTTAGTCACTTAAATCGCAGGTGTTAATTTTACCTCGATTGATAATATGTGCTTAAAATACAATTAACTAATCTGTTTTTTTTTTCTTTTCAGTTCGAGCTCGTAAAACCAACTTCGATCCAGAACCTGTGCTACGGAGCTTTAATGATGATGATCATCTCCTTCATATTCATTCCGAATATCCTGTGTTCACTTTGGGTCGCATTCAGTATCATATCCATAGAAATAGGAGTTGTGGGATACATGGCTCTATGGGATATCAGTCTAGATTCCATTTCCATGATAAACCTGATTATGTGCATCGGTTTCTCCGTTGATTTTACAGCTCACATATGTTACGCTTACATGGCTTCTAAAGCAAAGACTTCAAACGAAAGAGTTAGCGAATGCCTTTACTCCCTGGGTCTTCCCATTGTCCAAGGATCGTTCAGCACTATTCTCGGAGTGGTAGCACTACTTCTGGCCGACAGTTACATATTTTCAGTGTTCTTCAAGATGGTATTCATGGTTATTTTCTTTGGAGCAATGCATGGACTTTTCTTGCTGCCGGTACTTCTATCACTATTTGGACCAGGTTCCTGTACTAAAAAGAAAGACGATTTAAAAATGTCGAAAATAGACCAATGTTTTCCGCACCCGTATTGTATACCGCATCCCCAACTTGTATTAAACGATCAAATATTTAACGGAAAGAACATTAGCCCTAACGGAGTATACAAAATATACGGTGATGACAAGGACCTAGGCATAGGAACATCGGGGGAGGACACTAGCGAGAGCAGCTCGAATCAGTCACAGCGACGACAAATTGGAGAAAATGACAGTGGCAGGAAATACGACATTGGATGGAAAAGATCTAGTTACGGCCAAAACACCAGCCAATTTCAGCCTTCAGGAGAGTTGGATCCTTATGCGCTTGACACTGACAGGGTTTGGCAAAGACAGCCCTATGAAGAGCCGGCGAGGAGTCGTGCTGGGGATAACTACAGAAGAAGCAGGCCGGTAACGAGGGACGATGACTGGGTGCGACCAGCTCGGAAGACAAGTGACGCCGGCCCGCGGCGCGAAGGCACCTACAGAGTGATGCGCGCGCACTCTCACCACAACCTACACCGGCCGCGCGCCCCGCGGCGGTCTAACTCACACCACAACCTAGAACATTTAGACTATGTGGCGGAAATGCGTTTTCCCTGACAAACCGTCTAACTTCTATGTACAATTTAGATAACATAAACAAAGTGCTCAATTTATGGACCAAAGTTCCACAGTAAAGTTGAGAGTCGAAAGTGTATCAAAATCGCGTGAACGTGCGCTCGCGTTTTTATACGCAAAAATTTTGATAGACTTCATTAACAAAAATTATTTTATAAGCTATTAAATAAAATTCATGATTATTGTTGTATACGAATCCATTCTCAAGACGGATTTTTTATAAATAATATTGCATGTCACCACGCGAACTAAGAGAAATTAAAAGAAAAAAATATTGCGTTTTCGCTTCGTTTTTAACACGCGTCACTTTAGAGAAAATCTTGTAGACGTGCTGTAAGACCAGTTTTTTGTGGCAGGTACGTCTATTATCTGCCGTGCTAGTAAATCAACCGAAATCCACCCAATGCTGAGTGAAAATCTTCTTTTCGAATCTAGGGTGTAAGTGTAATAAGTATCATAGCGAAAATATGGCCAAAAATGTATGCACCACCAGTGCATTCTATAATTATAATGATAATAAAATAGGCTACAAAGATGTGAAGTGTAATTAATTGATCAGTTTTATTTAGTAAGTTAATCACATGATTTTGAAAATCAAGTTTGTTTTTCATAGAAGGTACCTACGCGTTGTGATGGAGATTGTGATTTGATGTGGATCAGGCCACATGCGCTGACGCACGAAAGGAAGTTACATCCGACTGGTCGGAAGACCGTGTGCAGTGTGGGGCTTTCAGTGGCCGTAAACCGTGCGTGACAATCCGCAGAATCACGTACTGTAATAAACTACCGTCACATAAGAGTTCGAGAGAGTAATCGTCAGAACTCTTAAACTGGCACTCCACTTGGCGTTGCGTGTTCGCGTTGCGCTATTGGCATCTTCGTCGCATACGCTAGAAACAATATAGTCCATGGCCCCTTCACTCACGCAAATATTTGAATAAATACGCCAAGTGGAGTGCCAGTATTAGAAACCACAACTCACTCCACAAACCGTTAAATTAAATGAGATAAATTAATTTCTAGAAAAGCTGGTTTTCGTGTGCCTTTTTGATCCAGTGTTTTTGCATCTAGATCATAATCCTGTGAACTCTCTAGAAAACTCTTTTCAATCAGGAAATGACAGTTTAAAACGTAATATTAAGTAAAATTTAGTTATAATATTAGGACATAATGCTAGTGTGATTTTAACTGGGTGGGTGAATATAAACCGTGTACATAATATAATGTGTATTTAAAATAAGTATAAGTCCACTTGTTCTATAAAGCTTTAACGACCTTGTATCGACGGATCGCTGTAAATATTAGTTGCGATGTATCCTGTGGCCATGTTGGTTCCCTATAAAATAGTTATTATGTGAGAACTGCTCGTCACAACTAATACTGTCCTATTATAATATGATTGAATACATTAATTATCTATGTATTTCTATTCTATAAAAAACAGGTTTGAAGATTTTATTTCATACCTAATCAAAATTCGTCAATCTCATTATTTTCTATTTTTTGTTTGTCTCATAAATGTTATTTTAGAGTAGGTATAAGTCAACGCACGTAAAAAGAGCTCTGGGTGGCTAGTTGAGAGGATCGTTTGCGCATCTGGTATAGTAGCGTCCCCCACCCGCTCCCGCCAATTTGGTCCGTATTTCGCTCATGCGCAGGTATATCGCCAGGAGCTCTTTTTACGTGCGTTGATTTGTAGTTAAATTATTTCTTCATTCGTTTCCTGAAAAACAAACTTTGTGTTTAAATATAGTATTCCGTAAGTACCTACCACCCAACCTTTATGAAAGTAAGAGGGTGAATTGGGAATGAATGATTATTTTAAAAATGCTGATGAGTTTTCTATTGATCAGATTTAGAAGGATTTAGCTACAGAAAAACCACCGACAAGAGCCTAGCTCTTAAATTACAAGAGAGAGAAAATATACAGTTCAACGGAAAAATCTGTAACTTTTTTCTGTAGCTAAGGATTTCTACCAATAGAAAAATCGTCAAGCACTTTTAAAATAATCATCCATTCCCAATTCCCGCGTGAATATTTTATTTGTGCATAAAAAAACATTATAACGTAATAAACTTTACTTTTACCAGGAAAATGGTGCTAGTGGACACTAACAGACAAAATATAAATTTAAAATGCAAGAGATTAGAAACTTGCAACGTGTGCTCAGAAGTAAAATGTGACAGCCTGGTCCATTAGTGCCATCAGCCCTCAATTTATGACTGGGCCTAACATAACCTAAGATGTTATGCTCTAGTATCCTACAGGCCTATCCCTGTCTGTTAACGTAAATATTATATTGTGATCGAATTCCGGTCACTTTGACTGAATATTGTAAATATTATTGACATGTTTTATATTGAATAAAACTAGTTTTGATAATTTAGTAGTTTTATTGCTTTATTTTATTAATAGGTATTAAGACCTAGGCACATTATTATCTAAGTTTACTAAAGTTAAAAACGCAGTTTGAAATTTGAAATAACTTAAGATACAGCGTTTGACAATCTAAGTGCTGCATTTAGAGATATTTAAGTGACAATTTACTTAGTTCTTAGCTCAAAACAACGAAAAAAATCGACAGCTATGAATAGTTTTCAATTGTCAGAAAGCTGTTAAACTAACAAATTATAATCGAAGTAAGAGTTTAAAGAGATTAAAGCAGTACATGATTGTATTAAGCAAGAAAATGAAAGTCGCGTGTCACTTTAATATAATTTTTCTAAGGACAGATATGCCTCTAAACATAATGAACACATTTAGAGATGAGCGCTACTCTAAGACTTATCATTTAATATTCCTTAAATAATTCTAGGCACTACTAGGAAACCAAAAAATAGGTTAACTCGTCAGCTCATCATAGTTCAATACTA
This sequence comes from Pandemis heparana, assembly GCA_963854515.1. Lineage (NCBI taxonomy): Eukaryota > Metazoa > Arthropoda > Insecta > Lepidoptera > Tortricidae > Pandemis > Pandemis heparana. The sequence goes on along the minus strand of OY978009.1, from coordinate 6,475,411 downwards.
GAAACAGCCAAAGACAAATGCAGCTATTGCTGCAGCAACACTTTTATTGTCAAGCCATTAGTTTATGTACACATAAACAAAAGTCGTCATTTAAAGCTAAATGAAAATATAACTATTTAAAGTTAACTTAAAAGTTATTTAGCTCAGATATTTTTGTCATATACCTTTTGCAACATCTGACTGCAGAACAAAATCAAATCCTTGGCATCAAATTTATCACACAAGTTATTCAATAAAAATGACAGTTCTTTGTTACCACTTTGTCCACTCGGATGCAATTCACTTCCTCGTTGTAACACTTGATTAATTACAATATTGGCATTAGAGTAGGTCATATTTTCTACAAGTACGTCAGTACAATCTTTCACCGACATACATTCTGCTAGCTTTCGTATTGACGTCTGATCCAATTGCTCACTAAGTTTAAGGACGAAATCTTTCCTCTGTAATGAAAACACCACAGTTAATTTCCATGGAAAATAGAAAAAACAGTATCTGATTATCCAATTACATAGCATTACTTACATCTTGTAGACACGATTTAATTATATCTTCAGTCGATTTGCTCCCTGATTCCTCAGTCTGTGCACCTTTATGCGTCGTCACTACATCATCAGTCTGTGTCGAAGATAATCTTTGTAAGACCAAAGATGTTTGCGTTTCAGTTTCACTGGTTAAAATACTAGTTTGTACTTGTACGTGGACTATAGCTTCTTTATCCAAAGCAGATTCAATAGCTTTCTCCTTGCTTTTTCGTTTATTCGTTTTACATAAATAATCACCTAATACCTTCTTAACTACTTGTACTTTGGGAGCTTTGATACATATTCGATTTACTTCCAGTTCTGTCAACTTAGCCAGATCACCCACTGTTTCTATCTTTCCTTCAAGCTCTTTAACGAGTAATAATTTCATCGCCGGTGATGATAGTTCGGAAGCTATATTATGAATAGATTCTTCGCAATCAATGAGATCAGGAAAAATGGGATCCGTGTCATTTAATTCACTAGTCTTAACTATTTCTATAGCAGGTGTCTGCTCTAAAGAGCTTAACTGCGTATCATTATTGGTCACATCAGTTTCATTAAAGCTTTCAACAGTCTTAACCAGCATGGAATCTAGTTTAAATAAGTTTTCAAGTCTCTTAGGAGATTTCATTTGAGAATGGTTGCGCATTTGTCTTTCCAAGCGCTTAAGCGCAGAACTTTGTGGCGATCGTACTCCACTCGTCTCTATGTACTTCTGTACAGACACGGACGTTGACACCGGGTCATGAAAACTGACTCGCTTTCTCTGAAAAATTAACATAAATCATTAAACACTTTTTTTGCGAAAAAAATACATTTAAAAATTACTCAATCAAAAAAATACGTACTTTATTGGCTGGTGATATAGTTGCTTCATCGGAAATTTCAGCCAGTTTCCTTTTCAGAATCGGGCCGGCTGGACTGCAATCTGCAGGAGGCAGAACTTTCTCAAATTTCAGAAACCTTTCGCTATCTTCATTTTCGTCCAAGTTGTCGCTGTCGACTGCTGGAGAGTAAAGCATTCGTAGGTTCCTTCGTGCGGGCGTGTTTGCTGAATTGCTTTTCTTAGGTTCATCAGTTTCAGGTCTGTCGATGCTCATAATAGTTTGTGCCCTGTCAGGTACACATAGTCCCAACATTTGTGCCGCTCGACCCCCGGCGCGCACTTGAGGCCTATTCTTCTTTAGAGATAAGGATGAACTCGGACTACTCTTATTCTCTGTGACTTGAAACCGAGGAGGTGACTGATCTCTTTTGTCCGGCGAACTTCTTTCCTCTGTTAATATTTCTGGTGAATTATTACTGATTTCTAGAGGTTCACCGTTTATTTGAATTGGTCCCGACAGTTTAACCACCAAAAAATCACTGCTAGTCTCTGGTGAAGGTGACTTTGGCTCTATAGGACTTAACAATTTTATTGGTGATATTTCCAATGTGTTATTCAAAAAGTCTTTTTTTCTTTGATCATCATCCCTAGGAGGAGAAAAAACATCGTTGGTTTCATTTTGAGTAATATCCGAAAGAGTTACAGTTCTATCATTTGCGGTACAAGGAAGTTGACTATCTTCTAGAGATTCTTTATGTAAATCGCTATTTCGAGATGTAGTATCATTCTTACCAGTGCCTATTTCTACGTTTGTTTTATCACATTGGTATGGATCAACGGGTTCAGTATCAGCATTCGCTAATTCTAACGTGTCGGGGCCAGCTAAAGTATTTTCAGAGTTTAATACAATGATGGGGTCCTCGTCGTCATTGACTAGTATTACATCACTAGAATTTGAATTTTTATCGTCTGTTGGTTGAGTGTCCATTTCCTCTGTTAAATCTTTTTGACCATTTTCTATATCAGTTTTATTTGCTGGAATCTCAGTATCGTCTTTGCTTTCTTGAGTTATCGAAACATCTGTAGTTACATTAATACCTTGTGTAGAAACATCAATTAGATCTTGAGTTTCCGTAACAGTCTTTTCACTTTTTTTTTCATCAGTAGATTTCTTAGTGCTGTTTTTAAAGGATTTAACTGAAATAGTTGTTGTCGAATCTTGAGAGCTCTCAATAATATCTTGTGAGAGATCTTGAGTACCTTCGGTGCATAAGTCTTGTGTCTCGCAAATAGTAACTGACAAGTCCGTAAATACCGATGTAGACTTTTCTTTCGAAACGTCTTTAGTATTTGTGGCTTTCTTTGGCTTTGAACTCTTAGCGTCTATTTTAGATTTATTTAACTTTTCTGTCAAGCCTTTTCTTCGACTGTTATTTGGGTTATTTGTCAAGCATTTTCTTGTCACACGCTTTTCCGACTGCAATTTCAAAAAAGGATGTCCTTCTACCATGTCTATTGCCAATTCTTTTTCTATACGCGATTTCTTTTTGGTTGTTGATTTTACTTCATTCGATTCTTTTCTTTTAGGTGTCTGTTTCGGCGTTGACTGGTTTTCTTTTAAATTCATTTCATTATTATTTTTAACACCTGTATCGTCTTGCATAGGCATTTCACCAGATGTATCGAGTGCAGAACAACTGATTACTTCGTCAGGTATTAGTTCAGGAACAGAATCGGCCAAAATAGCTTGATTGTTTATATTACTTACAGCCTCCTTTTCAGGTGAAGACAAATCTTGAACCACCCGATTATCCAATGGTTTAGCTTTGTCTATATCAAGAATTTTCCCATCAGTAACTAATTGCGATTTAGCAACTGGATCAGTTATTTCATTTTTATTATTTTCTCCTATTTGAGAATCAAATTTTTCAACCACAAGGTCTGGAATTTTATTTAATTCAACAATAGCACTTTCAGAGGGTTTATTAAATCTTTCAGAATCGCTATTAACTGCAGAAGATTGAGAGTCCGTTTGATTAACTGAATTTCTCCTTTTTTTCAGTGAAAACAGTTCCGTATCATCAAACTTCTTTGGTTTTCTCTTAACACGAGCAGGTCTATCAGCTGATATCTTCGATGGCGCGGAACTAACTCCATCTTTTGCTTCTTTAGGTTTAGACACGGGAGTGTTAAATAGGTTTGAACTGATAGTATGATTTAGCAGATCAGGTTTTTGAGTCCCATCTTGTGTTACAGCAGATTTTTCAATCAGATTCCGTACATTCCTGAAAACTCTATCTTTTAGAGCCATACGTGGCGTTTTAGCAGAAGGGGATGAATAACCTTTGTCTTCTTTATTCGATTTTGGACTATTCATTTCTTGATTTTTTATTTTTTCAGGAGTATCTGTCTTTGGAGATTCAGAAAGAAAAGTACTTATTATTTTTGGAACGATATTTGTATCAGGAATATTTTTCAGGACTGTAGAAACATCTTCATTGGATGTTGAACTCGTTGTACTGTTTGTACTAGTTGATCTGCTATTTTTCCTACACGCATCTTGTGAATCGGGCTTCCAAGACTTAAGCTTGAATTCATCTTGTGACTGTGACAAATCCTGATACAAAGCTGGAATATCTTCCCTCTTTCTCTGTAATTTTTCTTTTTGATTTTCTGTCAACTTTCTGGGATTGAATTTCCAGTTTGATTGGATTACAGCAAACTCTTCCCCATTTTCAACAACAGTGGTTACTATATTAGCTTCATTCTTTTTTGGGTTCTTTTTTGCACTCTTTGGTACAGGAGTTGTAAACTCACTTTTACTGGGTTCAATGGATTTATTATTTTCCACGACATTATTTACAGTTTTCTCTATAGTTTCTTTAATTTTTCCACGCAATTCTTGGTCAGTGTCTTTATGTGATGAAATTGACTTCAAAATAAAATCCGCACTGAGTTGCACCAATTGCGATTTGCACAAAGTGCGACATTCCAGTAGTTCATCTGCTACACTGATTATGAGTTCAACATCTTTGTCGGTTTGGTAAAGCGATTTAATGGTATTCACAGCAAGCAGTATCTTATCATCGATTATATTCTGAAAGAATTACATTTTAAACAACAAATCATTAACAAAAAAATGCAGTAATGCAGTCGCTTTCCGTTGTGTCTGTCCTAATGTATGCTTGGATCTTTAAAACTACGCAACGGATTTTAATGCGGCTTTTTTCAATAGATAGTGATTCAAGAGGAATGTTTATATGTATAATACATGCATAATAGACCGTGCGAAGCCGAGGCGGGTCGCTAGACTTCTTATAATCTAAACAGGGCTTTACTGCAAGTACTTACATACATCATCATCATCATCTACAATAGGGCGTGAATACCGGTATCCCGGGATCCCGTAATACCGGGATCCCGGACCAATTTTTCCGATATTTTAATACCGGTGTTGACTAATCTAATACCGCAATTCCGGTATTCGTTAAAATTCAATTTTTTTATTATTTTTAGCGATTTTAACGCGTCTGTCACGTTTATTTTATTCTACTTCCTAATTCTTAATAGCCTATTTCGTGTCCCACTGCTGGGCAAAGGCCTCTCCTCTTCTTCGCCAATCTTCCCTATGGTCCGGTGTTCCTGCTATTTCCTTAGATAAAAATCCAGGTCGTCCCGCCATCTCCGTTTTGGTCTGCCTCTGTTCCTATATCCGTCGTCAGGAACCCACTCTGTGGCAATTTTAGCCCAACGCTCCGGATTCATTCGGCAGACATGTCCAGCCCAGTCCCACTTCAACTTGGCAGTCTTTACGCCCACGTCAGCGATACGAATTTTGGAACGCAGCTTTGTTTTTAATCCGGTCCGTTATTCGGACCCCAAGAATGCTGCGCTCCATTGCTCGTTGGCAAACCTTGAGTTTGGACTTCTGAACTTCCGTTAGTGACCACGTTTGAGCGCCATAGGTTAGGATGGGCAGGATACACATGTCGCTTCAGTGTCATTAGAAGGTCACCCTTCATTAGCGACTTCATAGACCAGAAGCTCTTCCAAGCGTTTTCGATGCGTCTATCGATTTCTTTGTCTTGCAATTTGTAATCTACCTATGTTTAACAAATAAAAAATATTCTATTCTATTCTATTCTATTGCCTGTTTTCGAAGGATGCTATCTGACCTAAGTAAATATACTCGTCGACGTAAGTATATCCTGTCCTTTCATTACAATCCTATGTACTTCCTAATTATTCATTTTATTTTATACATATAATATTATGTGCTTTCGGTCGGTTTGGGTTTGGTTGATGCCTGTGCCTGCCGTGCGTGTCGTGTGTGTTGCGCGCGGTACGATTATAACGGTTTCACTTACGCTAGCATATTCCTGCCTGCTCTCTCTGCGAGAAGCTCTTTCTCTTGCGACAAGCTTACGAAACCGGTTGAAGCAAAGATGACAATTTGATAGCTGGAGTTTTGCATTATTTACATGATCCTGAAGAATTCTTCAACCAAAGCAAAGAGCAGCTGACTAGGGTAAACAAGAGACGTCACGCGACTGGTCTTTAATTACCCGCCTCTTGCAACACGGGGCCTTTTTTCTCCCTCGACCGGCGGCCTAGAAGCATCTTCTTGGTCACCGTGTTTTGTGAGCTACCTGATGTTGCTTCTTCTTTCTATTATTGCGTGATTCTGATCAAATTGTTGACTTCACCGCGTTGAAAATTTTTTTTATGTTAGAGAGGCCAGACAAACGAACTAGTGGGTCACCTGATGTTAAATTATGATCACCACTGTCCAAAGACACCTGCAGCGCTTTACGCGATGCCAGTGCGTTGTCGGCCCTGCAGAAAAATGTACACTCGTTTCTTAAAGGCGCCCAAGGTCGTAACTCGATGGGAAGACCCCAGCGGGAAGCTCGTTCCAGATTTTGCAAGTTCGTGGCAAAAAAGACCGATTAAACCACACCATCGAAGACTGCCATTCATCAACATGATGTCGATGAAATGAACGCTGACGATGGGTGGATTTGTAAAGGAACCCCGCAGCTGGAATGAGGTCAAAGAGTTCCTCAGAGCATTCCCCGTTGTAGATCTTATAGAACACGCAAAGGGAGCCAACGTCTCTGCGGAGAGCAAGAGGATCGAGTTTATCGGAGAGTGAGGGGTTGCCGACGACTCGGGACGCCCTGCGCTGTATGCGATCAAGTAAAAGCAGCTGATATTGGGGTGCGCCAGCCCAGAGATGAAAGCAATACTCCAACCTCGGCCGAACCTAGGCTTTATAAATCTGAAGCCGCTGCTTTGGAGTGAAGTATCGCTTAGAGCGGCCAAGCACGCCCAACATTCTAGCAGCCGACTTGGTTTTACCTTCCAGGTGATCTCAAAATTGGACTGTGCTCGAAATATCGACATCGAGGATTCCAACACTCTCCGAAGTTGTTTAGAATTATTACAGCCTTAGTTCCCTGTTTGTGAGTTATTTGTTAAACCGTTTAAATAAAATTCGTTACTAAAATCGTGTTTTTAGCTTTTTAGTAAAGTAAGAGCTTATACTATAGTATAATTAATGTACCTACTGATTTGAGCCACCAATAAAGCTATTATAATCATTAAAAAACGGTTTTTATTTCAACACAATCGTTTGTAAAAAAAAATAGTAATACCGGAATTAATACCGGGATACCGGTATTAAGCTCCAATACCGAAATAAAATACCGGTATTCATATCAGTCCGGTATTGCACGCCCTAATCTACAACCTATACGTCCTACTGCTGGACACAGGCCTCCTCTCATAATGAGATGTCTTGGGCTATAGTTCCTCAGGCACGATGTTTTTCTTAATCGAAAAGCTTATGATAAATTTCAAATGAGTACCTATGCAATAGGTTATTATAATCATCAGTATCAGTAATTTAAAGCATTTATTTTCATACTCACGTTTTCTTTTAGCTCTTTGTTTAAGATACTCAATAATTTCTTCATAATGCACACAACAGTGAGAAGATTCGGACGTTCTTGCAGAGTAAGTTTTGATACCATGAGATTGAGTGAGTCAATCAACAACGGAAATGCTTGATCAAATTGGTTGTAGTCGTTATATTGACTTACTATATTCTGTAGCATCTCAACTTTGTGGAGATAGTCAACTGTTGAGAAAACAAAACAATATAAATTCAACGAATAAGCAAGTACAATCATTATCACTTGGAATAGATCACATTTAGGGCCTGTTTCACCACTCCTTAATAGTGGTGGTCGTTATTACAACAGCAGATAACGTAATGCATTATTTGCACGCAACGAACAACACATTATCGAATCGTTGTACGCAACAAATCAAGTAGGTGTGTGCGAGAGATAGCGCTATACGCGCGAGCTCGCATCGCAATCGCAGTTCAAATAACTGACTTTTGGTATCATTATTAGCTGTTGCTGTTTGTTGTCAGTCAGTACAATAACAAACAAGGTAACAGAGCGTTGTTTTGCTTTTGTTCCCGTACGTTTTTATTACGCTGCGATCGCGACGAAATAAGTATAACAATTATTTAATAATAAATTCATTATCGTTTTGTAAAACAGCAATAGAACAGGATAACAGACAACAGTTTACAATAACAGCTATTTGAGAATAACACAACACTGTTATTCATTATTGCAAAACAGCCGTTATTGCCACCACTACTCCTTAACTGTCAGTTATCTATGATGACATCTCTGTCTGTTTCCTAATAATAAATAGAAACGGAATCATAGATAACTGACAGTTAAGGAGTGGTGAAACATGCCCTTAGTCTAATACTGGGGAAAGAAGCCTTATGAATAGGATAAAGGGCCCCGATTTTTGGAAGCACATCACTCGAAAGTACCACTCGAAGGTGGTATAAGGGTGCGACCACACCGCCGCTTAAAAAACGGTGACGTTACGGAATCGCAACAAAATGTATGAAGAAACGGTGAGAAAACGTGACGCTTACGACACGTCACTGCGTATACGGGGCGGTTTGGTCGCACCCTAAATGTGTGTGTATATTTTTTTTTCATGTGAATAGGAAGCCAAACGAGCAAGTGGGTCACCTGATGGTAAGCGATCACCACTGCCCATAGACACCCGCAACCCCGGAGGGATTGCAGATGCGTTGCCAACCTAGAGGACTTAGATGAAATGCCTCTTGTGCCCGTAATTTCCCCGGCTGTCTTACTCTCCACACCGGAACACAGAAGTGCTAGCACTGCTGCTTAGCGGCAGGATTAGCGCGTAAGATGGTGGTAGCGATCCGGACGGACCTTGCACAAGGGCCTACCACCCGCCTATATTGTATCTTTAAAACTACGGCTCTAATCAAATTTTTGACTAGTCCACATGATTAATGGCTCTCAAGCTACACGTATTTCAAATTCAGCACAATTTTTCACCACTTTCGAGTGGTATTTACACACATATGGTTTCAAAAATCGGGTCCCTGAAAAATATAATAATAAATTTCACTATTTCAAGCTGAATAAAATGAAAATAAAAAACATACTTTCCCATATAAATGATGCCTTGATAATAGAAAGAATGGCGTAAAGAGCTAAGGGACTCGCTACAAGTATGTGAATGCTAGTTTTAGCCAAAGTTAAAGTAATATCATCATCAATCTCTATGACTTTTCCCTTTGTCAAATTCAGTAAAGAAAAAGTTGATGCCCATGTTTGCGCTGCTTCATTGGCCTGAAAAAAGAAAGCTAATTTAGGTTTCCAATGAATTTTTTGCCAATAACTAGTGAGTTATATCTGTATCTTTCAGCAATATTAATTTACAAACAAAATTTTGAAAGATTTTTTTCACTGCGGCACAGTCACCATTTTATTTATTTTATTAATTTCAAATGCACGTGTCCGGAATATACGACATTATTAAAATTTAAACTGACAGCACGTAGTAAATCATATTGACAGGCCCATAGGGCCAGAGAGTGCTCAATGACAGATTCTAGGCACTCCCTGCTCGGGCGGGACGACTTTTGAGCGCTCTTAGTGAATCTAAGGTTTCTAATATCATTGGGGGAGGTCCTCAAATATTTTGGAGCAGCATTAAGTTTCAATAAATTCAGTATACTAGATAAGGTTAATAACATCAGAACACGCATCTCCAGCCTATATACGTCCCACTGCTGAGCATAGGCCTCCTCTCAGAATGAGAGTGCTTGGGCTATAGTTCCCACGCGGGCCCAGTGCGGAATGGAAACTTCACACACACCATTTAATTGCTTCGCAGTCGTGTGCAGGTTTCCTCACGATGTTTTCCTTCACCGAAAAGCTCATGGTATATTTCAAATGAGATATTGCACATAAATTCCGAAAAACTCAGGTGCTAGTCCGGGATTCGTCATAAATACTATAAGAGCAGCGACTTTTCAATAAATTCGGAACGTTCAATGAGGTAGAAATATCAGGAAGCACATATCGTCAAAAGTATCGACGCAGTCAGGCTCAGGCTAATCATAAAGATCTGAACAATTGTGTAAAATAAACTTTACGTATGTAATAATAGATTCGAATTCTAAACAACACAGAAAAATGGCTTCATGCCAAAATGAAAGATGTCACCTATAGTATAGTTTCATCGTTTCCTCGTTTGCATGCATAATTCACTGTAATTTAAACTGTTTTTTTACAAACTAAAAGTATGTTTTTCACACATTTTTAGATCTTTATGTCCGCCTAACTGCGTCGATACCTTATTCTTAACCTTATGTAGTGTAAACAATTTATTGAAATGCTGCTCCTAAATATTTGGGGACCTCGCCCGCTACGATATATCTGATGGCGACTACTTACATCAGTAAACTTCTTCATGTGTTTGATTGGCCAGCGTAATAATTTATGAAGCAAATAATCATCTCTTGGTCTTGATGTTTGCAATGACTCCGCAAGGGCCGTCCATATTTCCAATGCGGTATCGTTTGGATGTACATCATTCACCAGCCACTCTACAGTTTCATCCAATAAATGAGGACACTCATTTGCCATGAATGCAGCAATCAACTTTGCAGGCTTTGAAATTGACGTTTGTTCTTTGTTGCCTCTGAAATAAATAATGATTACTTGAATAGGAGAAACTTTTATGTATTATTTAATAAAAAACTTTGCTTTTCACATAGCAGCACCTACTTTTTATGCTTTGCAACAATTATGAGTATAAAAAGAAGCTGGCGTAGTGGCCCTTTCTGAATCTCTTTGATTTTCAGCAGGGGTTTTATGGTGTCCTCTTCGAATAGTGAAGTGATGAGAATGTTTCCGATGATGTCTGCCAGTTTCATGTTGCTAAGACATTCCTATAATTTAAAAAAATATGAAAGTATATTTTAGTATTGCAGCTGTATAATACAGTTTAATACAAGAAAAACAATGTCCTGCTTATGAATTTAATAATGCCATAAAAGTTGAAATATTTTTAGTTCAAAAATTCATGTGCTTTTTGCTGATTTGATTGATTTTGTTGACTTCATCTGCATTGTCATCTAATTTACATATGTTTATCAAATGTCGAATCAATCCGACCTACCACTGGAACTGAGTAAAATTAGGCTTGCATGATTTGACCAAAGCAATCAACAATGATAGCAAGCTAAAAGGTTTGTAAAAACAAATACAAAGCTTTAGATTAATAATGGTACCGGAAACTAATATCTCTTCAAAATGACATCACTACACCCACTAACCTGTGCTAGTTGCTTTATCATTGTCAACAGCTCATTGAAGAGGTCTTTACGAATGCTGTTATCAGGCAGTTCAGCAATTGTCATCACAAACGACTTCCAGGCGCAGCATATTGGCTTTAGTCCCAATTCAACGTCATCTCGTCCAGAAATCTGTATTGCAACCCTCAAAGAATACAACCAGTCAGTCCAATGGTTAACCAAAACTTTAGTGGTTATCAGCTTGCCCTTCAGTCTTTCTTGTAGACCACAACCCTCACAGTTTACGTGGCCAATCATCTCTACAAACGCTTTCACACAGTTTTGTTGTGTTTTAGGCGAAATTAACCCAGGTACAATAGCCATCTTATCGAGACTCTGTCTACCAAAACAGAAATGCAAGAACGGATACAAAATTGTATCATTCATCCTGGATTCATACTGCTTTATTAGGTGCCACCAAGTATTCATTTTTGCCAATGCAGTCTCTTCAACTTTAGCATTGTTTAATCTCAGCGGTATCATAAGCAATTTTACCCTTTTCGTCACAAATTGCTCGTTGACCTCAGAGGAAAAGACATCTATTAGAACATTCCAGCACTGAAATGCTCTGCATCTGTTAGTAACATCCAATTTGAATGCAGTCTCGACAACTGGCAACATTGAGTTGATGGGGCTGCCAACCCCTGGTCTGAACACTGTAATTTGATCTTCCAGTAGCTTAATAAAGATTATCCAAAGTCTTTGCCAGTGTTCATTGCCACTGACAAGCATATTTTTCATTATTGCTGGATATCTAAAATGGCGATAATACACTTTATTACAAATAATAATAATAATAAAAGATATTTATTCAACCGTTTGCAATCACATTTTTTAGATATAAAAGTAAACAATAAAATGCTACAAACTACAATCATTCAAACAATTTTTTAAATAATTTTTTGTTTATAAAAACTTTCAGTTAGCATTTATTACACAATGTTTTACAACTGCTAGGACTGTCGAGGTAATTTTCGTCAA